>CM023200.3:41800680-41931096 GCA_004115045.4 Sinella curviseta
TACATTAACTTTGTGGACCATGGTCAGGATTCGAGATGTTTTATAGAACTACATAATTAATTATTATTATTACTCGACCAATATTGTTGTCATGAATCTGTATGCTACAAATAAATAAGGAAGCGAGTGAGCGGTTCTTTATTTTACATTTTCTGTATTTTACACACAACTGCAACTATAATATAATTTATCTGAGCTCGGTATGCACAAAGACACGTTGATTCCAGGGCAAATGTCAGTTTCTAGAGTTTCGCCGAAGTTTCAATTGCTAAGTGGTTTGGCGTATTGTTTCATACCATGCTCACGTCCAGACTTTTCATGTGCACATAAATAGAGGGCAAATTTCGCTAGGTTTTTTATTGCTCATTTTCCAATAGAAACAAGAAAGTGTTTTAGGATAACTAATACATGACCATGAAACATTTAAAAGTTCATAAATTGACTGATTTTATGCGTATGCTTGTAGGAAAGCTTCTTTCTTGGTATTAAAATGCCGAAGCACAATTAATATGCGTTTAAAAAATTCTAGGTCTCTCCATCCAACTTGTACGGAATGCTATTTTGAATGTAATGTAATGTTGAATCATTTGTAAAACGTAAAATGCTATTTTTCATGTCCAGGCCCTACATTTTCATGCTCTTGCGATGATGCCGATGACGCTCGGCGCTCTCAAGAAAAGCGTTACGAACAAGATATCATACACAACATTTCATCATTGATAAATAGGTAAGAATTCTCCTTGCACTTGAGCTTTAACTTTGAAAGACAGTAAGCCCTTACGCTAGTAAATTATGACCTTACTTGAAAATGAAATGCATGTATGTACTTGTACTAAATATTACCACTTACCTACCTACTTGCCACTGACATTGCAATGTATTATTATTGCATACCAACAAAAGTAAAGTTGTTTTATATGACTACCTTACGCCTCAAATAGATTTTGTGTAAAATTCTTTACATACACATACAATAATGGGTAGAATATTATATTACTCCCATAAAAGCCACGAATCTATTATTGTCATTGTCAATAATATAGTGTGTACACCTATGTACAACTCATGATCATGGTATGATAACTCATTCATGATGTTGCCTGTTTGTTATTGCAGGCTTTCTGGGTAAGTTCATTTGCTTGCTACGATTTTTACGGTACACGTGCATATATTATCCTTGGATGTAGTATAATACGATATATTATAGACTACTTATGAGAGCAGTCGGAAGAAAGTGTGAAGTATAACAGACGAGCACAATCCACAACAAACAACTGAATCAGCCATAATAATTGCAACGACCAGCGACCTACAAAAATATAATATTACGCTATTATTGTGTTGCAGAAGTACTTTTGCCTACGCTTACACTGCGTATCAGCCCGAATTACACCAGCGCATTATTCCGAAAACTGTGTAAAGCTTAAAAGTATTAGATAATTAAAAAGTGACTTTAATGACGATGGAGGAAGAAGACGACCCCAACTCGGTTGTGACCAGAATGCTGGAGGATGACCGTATCCAGCTAGCGATTGCCCAAATTGTACAAGCGGAGCTGGATGAGGCGAATAAGAAGCGCAGTGAGATGAATAATCTACAGGAACAGGAAAGGGGGAAAGTCGATCAAGTTGGCAAGCTAAATTCCAAACTGGAAGTTGCGGAGGAGAAAATAAAGAGCTTAAGTGAGGAGCTCAAGCGATTGAAGGAAGAGCGTGTGGAGGTGGATAAAAAGTTGACTGAGAAAGATAAGCAATTGAGTGCTGTCAAGCAGGAAATGTTTCATTTGAGTGCTGCGTACGGAGACTTGAAAGCAACAAAATTGGTGTTGGAACGACTCGTTGAGAAGATGAAGAAGGAAGAGGAAACAAAAAAGACTAACAGCAAGACTCTAAGAGTGTCACTGGAAAAGATGGCAGTTAGTGAAGGAAATGCTGACGAGCTGCATAATGAGGAAGTGTTTATGGGGGACGAGGAGGAGGATATTAATCCTAAATCTGATACCGCAAATGAGTCGACATTGGAGACTGTATCAAATGACGTCCCAGCCCACATTTCAGAAAAGCGACACTGCTCAAGAAACACAGTAAAACAATGCGTAGCTTCAACAACCACAGATGAAGCAGCTAGCCCAAAAGCTGAAAACCGGAGACGCTCGCCGAGAAAAAAGGCTCCCTCCCAGCTCCAACCTGATGCTAAAAGGTAACCTCCATAAAATAGTTCACACTTCAAGGCTACATACAATTTTTTTATGAATTCTTGTGGGACTCTTGTTTTTAAATTATTTTACTTTTTGTTTTATGATAAAATATCACGTAGGCAACAAGATGACGCGGACGCTGAATGGAAGACATTTGTGTGCAGCCAGTGTACAAACCGCCGCTTCAAAACTCTCGATGACTTGGGGAAGCACATCAGCGAATGTCACGGAAAGAAGTATTCCCTTTGGTTGGACCGTAAGACAAGGACCAAAAAAGTTGTAACTGATGATCATGGCGTTGATCATGGATATGAGGGTAGGAACGACAGCAGGGTTCTATGCAAGTGCGGAAAGGACTATTCGACCCGAAACGATCTTTCAAAGCATCTTTTGAAAATAAGAACAGGAAAATTGTTTACTTGTCCAGAGTGCGGTGATCGCTGTTCTACCGCATGGACCTTAAAGCGACACATATACAGAATCCACAATCGGAAGTGCAAACTGTTTGGATGCCAACAGTGTGGAGCTATTTTTAAGAAAGTTACCGACTTGAATATTCATCGCGTTGAGGATCACCAGTGAAGAAAATGACGATCACGGTTATTGTGGGAAACGAAACATTGTATATGTACTCTAAACACGCATTACTTGTATTCCACCATGTATAACAGAGTGTAGATTAAAATTGTCATGCATATTGATACTATGAATGCACTGCCAATATTTATTATAAAATCGACTCCAAATTATATAGGTAACTATGTAGTAGATGATAGTATGGTATCGGTATCCTATTATAAATGAAAATTCACAATTAAATTAGATATAGTTATCAAATACGGAATAAATACTTTTTAAGATAATTCACCATTCAACCTCCAGAGCATTTATTCATTGCATTGCATTTTTGCTTTCAATTCAAGCAACATAAAAAGCCTCACTCACGAAACCATAGAGATGATTGTGTCATCACAACGCGTTATAGCGATATAGATCGTTGCACTTCAAAACGTTTTTCTTCGTTGACGTTGCTTTGTACTTTTATGTTGGCAATATTATTATGTAGCACACAGCACAACAACCATGAATGTATGTAGGCCGTGCCGTGTAGTGCGGATTCCACACTGTGGAATACCAACACTAGACCAACATTTCCACTTAGGTATGTTCCAAGCAATTCAGCGCTTACATAATGTATCCATAGCCAGCCAGTGCCCACAAAACATGGTAAGTGAATACATCGAGATTAATATACAACCGGCTAGCGTGTGAACAAGTTATATGCATAGCTATGCATAGGTTGTGTGCAGTTATTTTGGCTTGCAGTTCCAACACAGCACAATAGGGTTTGGACGTTCATGATTCATGAACATAATATAATTATCACAAGTGAGGTAGAAAATTACAAAATAGTATACGCATGTCTGGACGTTTTCATAAAAATGTGAACGGAAAACTGAATAAAGGTGCAATTTTGCTTATCCAGTATAAATAATTGAAGTTTCTGTAAAAAAAATTAAATGGACATCAAAATTGCTGAGAGACTCCTGGAAGAATTATCCAGTTCAAGTGAAACGAAAGAGCAAGTCGTAAACTCCATTCATGACGAACATTTCGAAGAATGGCAATCACTTCTGGAAACAGTATCAAAACAGCATGAAAAAAGTGTTGAAAATCTGCCGTTGAAAATTGTAGAAATAATCGCTACCCAAACTGTTTGCCATGGTGAAACCACACCTGCTGCTGAGGCTAATTCTGAATACAATGAAAAATATTCAAGAATTCTCACGGTGACATGTAGCAACAAAAGTTTCATGAATGCTTTGGAAGAGGTTGTCGCTTGTTGGTCCAGAGAACCCGAGAAACATGCACTTCTTGGAAGCAAGCTCATTCTCTTGCATCAGTTCTGCTCGGATGTTCTTCAAAAGATTCCATTCCTTGGAAAGGACGTCCTCTTGAAACTGATTTGTGTATGCATTGGAGTCATTGCAAGCACATCAACCATAAATCTTGCACATATGTCCTTCCTTACTTGAGGAGTATTCCGATCTCCAGAAAAACATTCAACAGCTCTGTAAGCTATTCGAGGAGGAGAAAAAGGTAAAAAGTAAAGATCTTTCTGAACATCAGCATGAGCTTCTCCTTCATTCTCTGGAGCCCCCTGACGATTATAGGGAAATTTCAATAATTCCAACAATGTATGAATTAATTAACGAGAAGAGGCCATTTCTTCGTCCGAATAAAGTGAGTGGCTCATACAGAAACACTGAACACTACTTGGACGTACAGTTCCGTCTTTTGAGAGAGGATTTCGTCCAACCGTTGAGACGAGCGGTACAAGAATTTGTCAGGAACAGGTACCCTCTATAATTGAAAGTACCATTGTTTCTTGTGACTTTATAAAGTTTTAGATTGTACTTTTAATGTTATTTTTCATTCAAGGGATGAATATATCGACTCGGATGGGAAGAAAGGCAGTCGCGAGCAGGGTGTCCGTCTTTACAATGACGTTACGTTTCGGTGTGCTGACAAGTCAAAAGCTGGTTCCATAAACTACCTGTTTAATTTGCCAGAAGAACTGGTGAGGAAAGTTGACTGGAACAAGTCGAAACGTCTTTTACCAGGATGTCTGGTCATGCTCACACATGACCACTGCAGAAGTGCAATTTTCGCCATCACACTCTTGCCTCCATTTGACCCAAAACAGAAAAAGAGTGGAGGTGGGGACAGCAGAAGACAAGAACTTTCAAATGGGATACTCCGCTTGTCGATAGAGTCAGGAAGTGGATTCGTGGACGAATACAAGTCATAACTCATGTTTGAGTGTGAGGCATTTTTTGAGGCGTACCGATATAACCTGGACATTTTACAGAGCATGCGATTCCTGAGAGATACGGAACCTGCACGTGGAATACAGGATTTCAGAGTTGTTAATTACAATCGGGAACCCCATTCTCTGCATAAATTTATCGTTAAGGCGTCTGCTACCGTTGGGCTTCCAAATTACTTCACCAATCCCAACATAAAACTCAGGCTAAAGGATTTTGTGAATGTTTCTCCTTTCGATTCAGACACGTGGCCCTCAGATTTAATACAAACTCGCATGGGTCTTAATCCGGACCAGTATCACGCACTGAAAACTGCGCTGACCTCAGAACTAGCAGTAATTCAAGGCCCTCCAGGCACTGGCAAGACATATGTCGGGCTCCAAATTGTCAAGACGTTACTTTTAAACAAGAACAGGAAGGCTATTCCCCAATCACCGTTGCTAATTCTATGCTACACGAACCATGCTTTGGATCAATTTCTGGAACTGCTCGTGCAACAGATACCCGACTTGAACGTGGTCCGCGTTGGAGGCCAGAGTAAATCTGAGATTCTGGAAGCTCACACACTTGCAAAACATCGACAACGACTTCAGGAGCAAATGAAATCAAGATTGTACTACGAAGATCCCTGGCTTTTGGGACCGTTGGGAATACATAAACGGGAGGAAGGTGCTGCCTACAGGAGAATGAAGCAAGTGGAAGGACTACTGGAGAAAGTGAGTTCCGAGATTAATGAGCTTTCTAACCCCAATGGAATATTTCGATTTGATCGCATGGAGATTGGAGCAAGGCTTAAGAGCATTTTACCATTTCCCTTGTGGGATACAATGATGAGCCCCGTGTGGCTTGGGGTAACTGAAGACAAATTTTTGGTACCGAATTTCCGAGCTTCTGAAGTAATTCCACAGTTATTCAGGGTTAAACAGAAAACTGCTGAACCTATAAGTAACAACACTTTTGACAAGGGCGAAGTCAGCGTTAGGCTTCATAAAATGAATGGGAATAAGCCAAGGGAGATGAAGCCTGAAGAAGTTGAGTACGACATGAATGAGCTATTGGAGCACAGTGTGGAAGAGGATATAGATAACATTTTTGATACGTGGAACACACAAGGGGAAGATAATAATGCTCAACACTATTACATCCCATTATGCTCGTCCTATCAGTGCAAGTATTTAGCCGAGGAGCGACGACGGAATTTGGAGCAAGTGTACTTTCACTATAATTCGTTAACTGAGAAACTTCTAAAAACGGGGAAGCTAAAAGACTTGTCTCCAGATTTAATATATTCCAACCTGCTTGCCAATGTTGCAACCGTTAGGAAGGATATTAGAGAATATGAGAATCGTGCCAGTTTATTTTCAATGATTTTTGGACTGTACAAAGAAGGAAGGCTTGAGTCGCCAAATGTTGCTCATGTATTCCGCATGGCGGCAGATGGAGAGAACTATGTTATTCAGAACTGGAATGTAATTAAGTATCCCATCCAATTAAAATGGGGCATATACTTCAAAGTTGTACGGATAGCATTGGATCTAGCTTTGGAATACCGAGAAGGAGTGGAAGAGTGCCTGGAATATTACAGGGAAGAGTACAATGAGGTAAAGAATGAGTTGGATATGTGCATTCTGCGAAATGCTGATGTTATCGGGATGACCACTACAGGGGCGGCCAAGATGCATACCCTTCTGGAAGGAGCGAGACCTAAGATTGGTGAGATGAAATGACATGAGAATTCGTAAGAAATGTTATATTCGGCTAATTCAAGTTTTTTTTTAACTTTATTAGTTATCGTGGAGGAAGCTGCCGAGATACTTGAAGCTCACATTGTGACAGCGCTTACTGAGGACTGCAAGCAGTTAATTCTGATTGGGGATCATTTACAACTCCGTCCGAGCGCAAATGTTTATGAATTGTGGAAGAAGTATAAACTAAACGTTTCATTATTTGAGCGAATGGTATTGAATGATATTCCACTGTGTACATTGAAGGTACGTAATAGCAGGAAATGATGTATTTACTTTGCATATTTTTTCCAAAGATAAGAAAAGTTTTGTGTTACTTTGTTTTTATCTTACTATTAGACTCAGCACCGCATGCATCCCGAAATTTCAAATTTAATCATTGGGCCCATCTATGAAGAGCTACAAGATCATGCATCTGTGTGTGCATATCCACACGTGAAAGGTGTCAAAAAGAACATGTTCTTCATCACCCATAACGAACTTGAGGATACGGTGAGCATCTTAATTTGAAAATTTCATTTTGCAATTTAGGTAGTAGAACATTAAGAACATGAAGGTTAATTGATATCCCGATTTTATTATTGGTGATAGGATGATGACCTGCTTAGTAAGTCAAACCAGCATGAAGTAAATTTCGTGCTAGGACTAAGCCAGTATTTGCTCGAGCAAGGTTATCAGCAAGCAAAAATCACCATTCTGACCACTTACACCGGCCAAATGTTTCTCTTCAAAAAACAACTTCCTGCCTCGTGCAAAGGAGTCCGAGTAACTTCTGTTGACAACTTCCAAGGTGAAGAGAACGACATCATTTTGCTATCCTTGGTGCGTAGCAACGATGACGATAATGTGGGCTTTGTCGGAATCGACAATCGGATTTGCGTTGCATTATCAAGAGCAAGGCACGGTCTTTTCGTTGTTGGCAATATGGATGGGATGAAGAGTGCAAGCGGCACTTGGAAGAGTATTCACAAGAAGCTGGAAGAGAGGGAAAACATTGGTCACGCATTAGAGCTTATCTGTGAACGACATGGCAAGGTCACC
This sequence comes from Sinella curviseta, assembly GCA_004115045.4. NCBI lineage: Eukaryota > Metazoa > Arthropoda > Collembola > Entomobryomorpha > Entomobryidae > Sinella > Sinella curviseta. Next base: position 41,808,492 of record CM023200.3, read on the forward strand.
GCTATAAAAAATGGAAGCGACTTTGTTCCACTTCTTAAAGGCGGATGTGGTCAGAAATGTGGTGCTATTCTCGAATGTAGTCACGTTTGCACTAGGATTTGTCATCCAGATGACCTTGAGCATGAAGACTACGAATGCTACGAAAAATGCTTAAAGACATGCGACGATAACCATCCGTGCGAAAGTACCTGTATCAATGAATGTCCTCCTTGCATGGTTCCAATTCTGAAGACAATGGCTTCTTGTGGTCATCAGGAATCCATACCTTGCTATCAAGACATATCCACAGTGAAATGCAAGGTTCTCGTAACCAAGCAGTTTCACTGCGAAGGTCAACACGAGCAGAAAATTGAATGTCATCAGATGGGAGATGTGTTAACTTGTAAAACTGCTGTTGAGAAAATCCTTCCATGTGGACATGTTCGCATGGTGGAATGCGGTATTTCGCCAAAAGATGCCAAGTGCGATATTAAGGAAGAGAAAATGCTAAACTGTGGCCATTTGAGGACACTGAAATGTCGCCAGTCAGTCGACGACATCGTGTGTAATGTGGAGGTGGAGAAAGAGCTTCCTTGTCGTCACAAGAAGAAACTAAAATGTTTAGTTGCAGTGACCGATATTTCTTGTAATGCCCCAGTTGAAGTTGTAATGGAAGGATGTCTCCATGTAGTGAGTTTTAACTGCATATCCTTTTACTTTTTCAATTTGTGCAAAGTATTCATTGCAAAAAGTGAAAGCAATAATTAATTATTTCCCGTAGCAAAAACTTCCTTGTTCACAATCAGGTGACAAAATATGCGAGCAAAATTGTGGACAAATTTTACCCTGTGGACATGATTGCCCACTCAAATGTCACATAAATGAGGACCAAGACCATAATCAATACAAATGTGACCGAAAATGTGAAAGGTTATGCGAATCCGGACATCGATGCAGATATAATCATAAATGTTTCCTGAAATGCTTACCATGTCAAGTTACAGTCAACATTGCTCTGGACTGTGGCCATGAAGTTGATTTGGAATGCCGTAAAAATGTCGAAAAATACAAATGTATTGAAAGAGTCAAGAGAACACTTCCTTGCGGACACGAACAACTTGTCTTGTGTCACGTTCAGCCTCACGAGCATATCTGCACATTCCAGGTTACCGAGTGCAAAGAAGAATGTGAATTTGGTAGGTTTATTCGGAAATACAAGCATATATTAATAGACACGTATAATAGTTTTAGATAACATCATTTTTAATTTTGAAACAGGTCACTCCTGTTCGTTTATACATGCTTGCCACGAAGGATGTCCTCCTTGTGAGAAAAAGTTGGAGAAATCCCTGAAATGTGGTCATAGTGCTTTATTATGCTGTCATGTTGATGGCGACAGTCACAAATGTACGGACGTTGTGAAACAGGAAATAGATCCCGACTGTGGACACGTTAAGAAAATTGAATGTTGGATGCTTTCAGAGATTGATGAGGGGACAATTTTTACATGCTCATATAGGGTTCGAATTGCATGCAGCAGCTGTTACAAGATGGTAAGCGATTTGTATGACCATGCATTCTATTCATTGTAGAATTTCTTTACACGAATTGGAATGGTGACAATGATTTCATTTTACAGTTTCCTATTGAGTGTTTTGAAAGGACCAGGAATACGTTATGCGCTTCCTGTAAAAGGAAGATTGAAGCGAGAGCAGCTAGTTTGGCGGCAGCTAACGTATATCGAGGTTGGGGACGGAGAATGAAATTTAATGACGATCACATGTCTGATGATGATGATTTTGATGATTACTTTTGAATACATATAGTTTTGAGAAGGTAATGAAAGAATGGAAGGTTGACAATATAAACCAGTGTATGTGTAAAATGATGTTACCAGTTGAACAATCATTTAAATATTTGATTTTAAAACTTACCGTTCTTTTAAATTGTAATACACGATTATATGATGGATATCGTGTTGATATTTTGTGTAGCCATTTAGTTCTATTTTAAATTGTCGACTTATTCAAACGTTATAACCAAAACATTTGAGAAGTGAAGAAAAATATATGCAAAAGACAATAAAATTAATTTAGTTTGAGCACAAATCTCAAAACCAACAGTCAGTAGTATGTATGAATTTACGGCAGATTGAGTCCATATATAGTGAACTGCATATTATTCATTTTGGAAACCTATTTCAGATATTAACCTGTAAAATGATCACTGTATAGTCAACTAGATCAACTTTCTTGTAAATTTCTTGGTGATACATATGTCATTTCTAACTGGTGGAAATCTGTGTACTATGTAGGGATACAGTCCTAATCGTAGCAGATACTTCACCAGTTTCTCCAGTAAAGAAGCATAAATATAAGTTCAACTTTCAATCCAGCATTGTAATACTTTGAAAAAAATATATATGTGAAAAGTACGAAATAAATTGAAAGTTTACCGTCTGCAAATATTAGAGCCGCAGTATTTACATAAAAAAATTACGACAGTATTATTGTCATGTCGGTGAATCAGCACTTATGATGTGGTCGTTTTCCAGGTAGGTATCTGTAAATAAAATATTCCTTCTTGTCCTTTTTCCATTTAGTTCCAGCACACATATAACACGAAGCACGACAGCGTATCCAAAGCAAGCACAATTCTCTTGATGATTGATGATTCATCATCTTCATTGTCGTATCTTCATAATATGACTAGACGTAGAAGGCCCGTTGAAATCAACGGGCTCTAGCAGCTTATGTCCTGGTGGAAAACTTGGAAACCACATTTTAAAATGTTAATATTCTATAAATAACGACTTTCCCCCATGGGGTACGACTTTCCCCTCTGAGGCACGAATTTCTCCCCTGGGGCACGACTTTCTCCCCTGGGGCACGACTTTCCCCCCTGTGGCACGACTTTCCCCTCTGAGGCACGAATTTCTCCCCTGGGGCACGACTTTCTCCCCTGGGGCACGACTTTCCCCCCTGTGGCACGACTTTCCCCCCTGTGGCACGACTTTCCCCCCTGTGGCACGACTTTCCCCCCTGGAGCTCGACTTTCCCCCCTGTGGCACGACTTTCCCCCCTGGAGCTCGACTTTCCCCCCTGGAGCTCGACTTTCCCCCCTGTGGCACGACTTTCCCCCCTGGAGCTCGACTTTCCCCCCTGGAGCTCGACTTTCTCCCCTGGAGCTCGACTTTCTCCCCTGGAGCTCGACTTTCTCCCCTGGAGCTCGACTTTTCCCCCTGGGGCTCAACTTTCCCCCTTGGGGCACGAATTTCTCCCCTGGGGCACGACTTTCCCCCCTGTGGCACAACTTTCACCCCTGTGGCACGAATTTCTTCCCTGGGGCACGACTTTCCCCCATGTGGCACGTGGTATTCATGTATGTATACATAGAGAAACGAAATAGTATGTTTGGTAGTAGTCATAAAGCGAAAAATTGTTTGCGGGAATTATGATTCATGATAATTGACTTTTGTTCTTAGTTTTATTATTTTTTCTATTTTAATTGGCGAAAAAACGCTGAAGGGTTAGCTTTCAAAAGGTTAAAATGCGATTCGAATGTTCTATGAGACTTTGGCATTAGTAGAAACGATTAATTATTTGAAACGAATCGGTAGTTTCCTCAAAAAAGGGAGCAGTAGCGATGCAGTGTTGTTCAATTTTTTCATATTCTGCTCATTTTCAACGGACGAAGAAACTGTTAAAGATTGGTTTTCAAACGTTCAAAATGCGATTCGCATGGACTACGAATCTTGGTCTTTCATAAAAAGAAAAAACATTTTCAAAGGAATTGGTCGTTTTCTTTAAAAAGGGAGCAGTAGGTGTCGACTTTTTGGATTACGAAACGCTTGGGATTTTGTATATATAGATATTATCATACCTACATGTTTGTGTATAACGTTTTTCAACTGCCCGGACTAGCTTCTACTTTCCTTGAAAGTTATCTGGTGAATGTTGTCTAATAATAAATCTGTGTAAGTACTGAAAGTTGCTAAACTATGAAGAGTAGGACACTGTCCTTATAGTACTTGTGTGTCTATTATATTAAATACATAAGGTATGCAGATACGTAGGAGTAATAAGACAGTAGGCAGCATAGTTTTTTTTACAGATATGTTACATTTACATAAGAAATCCTATTTCACCAGAGTGGCAGAAATACACAATTTCCAATTCCAGTACCATTGTATAATATATAATCTATGTTGATCTTAACTTTGAATGTAAATTCTGATATGTGTTGTACAAACTCCATAAAATACGAAAGAAAAAAGGAATCTACGTTTTTGGATGTACGAAAACGAAATCTTGCATCAGCTTCCTTTTATTATACACCTTCCAAGCCTTTTTCTATAAGCATTGGTTACTCATTTCTTGTACTAGCAGGTGATGGATGACAAGTTAACATTACCAAAAAAATACGGGCGTATTTTAAGATTGAAAAAGCCGTTTCCCCAAACCACATCTCAAGTCTTTCACTGACATCTTTTCTCTCATGACAAATATCTTCTCTTTTCTGTCGTCCTAAGATCCAATCAAACTATAACTATAATTTTGTTAAATGAAAGTGGAAAGTTAGTCAGCATTTCAGATAGGGGCATTCTGAGAGTAAAAGTAAGTCAACGACAATCAGTGTCCTCCATCTTCTTCAATCGCATTGTTTCAAATCTCTTGTTACAATTTATATTTTTATAAAACAATGTATTAAATACACTTTGTATTGAATATTATAGGTTGGTCCAAAATGAAAAATACTTACATTTTAGCTGCATTAGCTTTTCTTGTCATTCTACTACCAAAGTCGACGGCGAGCCACGACGGAAATTGCACAAGATGTGCTTATCCCCCTCTGAAGATTTGTAACTGGCAGGATCCACCACCGGCACTAGGAGGTCCACCCTGTCGCTGTCACTTTGGCCAGCCAATGAAAGGCTGCACGTTGCAACCATGTATGACCGTGTCAAGTAGAAATGGATACTGCGACAGTTCCCTTGGAGCTTCCTCTGATCGAAAGAATGCCTACTCCTTCCTATGCAGTGGATATGGTGGGGAGTGTGAAACTTGTAACGATGAATTTCCTCCAGGTTGCACACCAGAGTCTTATAAACATCCACCCGTGAACAATGGGCCTGCTTGCTCGTGTAATAACAGGCAACATCCACCAGGCTGTACTCTTATACCGTGCTCAGCTTTTCAATCGGGCCCTTGTGTGTGTCAACCAAATGCAATTTATGACGAGTGTTTCCATCCTACCTGTCCGAGTCCAAAATATGGGAATTTTAGTGGAGCAGTTTCACCACCATCCACCTCCCCCAATCCCACACCCGTGCCTCCCCCACCAAGTGGTGATGACAACTGCACAAAATGTGGAAATCTTCCACCAGATTGCCGTTACAGAGATAAGGCTCCTGCAAAGGGTGGGCCACCTTGCAGTTGTGCTAAGGGGGCAGATTTACTGGGCTGTATTTTGAAACCCTGCAACCAAGTCCCCGACCCATTTGAATTGTGTGATTGCTCAGCCGGTGGCGGGGATCAGAAAGAGTCTTGTCTCAAATTCCTTTGTTCTGGTGATTCTGGTACTTGTGAAAACTGTCAACGTCAGTTTCCGCCTGACTGTATAATAATTAATAACTTGATTGGACCTGGTAATCGGGGACCAGAATGCTCCTGTGCATGGACCTTCCCCACAGGTTGTACAATGAAGCCTTGCGTGGCAAAACCAACTTGGGGCTCCTCATCTACCAACTGTATTTGCAATCCCAACGTAATCGATCCTGGCCAAAATGAATGCTATGGCGCAAGATGTACAGGGTCAAATTCATCACAAAATATGTTGGAAAATGAGAACCTTCTTTCACAATTATCGGTGACCGGCTCAAATAGTAATTCCCAGTGCTCATCCGTGCCCTTGAAAGACTGTGATCCTTATCAGTTGTCCCCTTGGAAGGGTGGACCACCCTGCCTTTGCACCAATCAAGCCCCACATCAAGGCTGCGTTCTGAAACCCTGTCATGATGTTAACAGTACCATTGAACTTTGTGATAACTCTGCTGGAGGTGTGCATGACAAAGAATTTGCTTTCGCTTATCCCACTCAAACTGCAAGTGGGAATCAATATCCGGCGGATTGTGAGCCGTTATCCTATAATCATCCACCTGGGAAAGGTGGCCCACCTTGTTCATGCGAGAGGGGAATTGCTCCGAGTGGATGTACTCTGAAACCTTGTTCATATTACCGTTCCCCATTCTCGGTCCCATGCATCTGCAAAAAAGGCTGGAGTGGTGAATCTTACTGCTTTAGTTTGAAGTGTTCGGCTACAATGCACATTGACTTGGATGATGGCAGAGGTCAAATACAGCCCGTCGGGGATGGTGGTACGATTGTAAAGATAACGGGTATGTGAAAATATTAATCGGAACTGTATTTTTGAAAAGCGACACTTTTGTAATTATACCTATATTTGTACGAGTTTTTGTTTGACTAACAGAAAGCCCTGGACAACATGTTCATAATGCTGCAAATGGTATTACTGCCAAAGTTCCAGGTATATATTGAAACTTTAAAACTAACTATCTTTTAAAAAAAAGATAAATGGAATCAGTCTAGACTTGCCGACCAGGTACTTATTGCATTATGAATTGTTTGTTCAACAGATAAAAATGGAATTTCTTCAGCAAGTCGTTACCATCCTATGATCATCGGTCACATCCATGCTACTTTTGCAGTAGTCTCTGCTGCTATAATACAACTGTTTTTACATATTTAAATAGACGATAGCAAGTTTGTACATTGCACTTTAATGACTTGAAAATATAATAGATGTTTTTTTCTCTATCATGAATTTTGAATTGTTTTAAATGCTACTTAAATAGGCAGTATAGTCATTAATTACTATTTGTTCTTTGTGTTTCTATAGACCAAAACGGAAGAAAAATGCCTATAGACACTTAAGATAGTCAAACACCTTCTAAGTCAAATATTTCTAGTTAACCCTTTCCCCTTATAAGTCAAGTATTTAAAATTTTATGTCTGTTTCACGAAGATTTATTAAATAATTTTAGGCATGTAAGTAATTCTCGGTGTGGACAACAAAATTTCTTTGCTAGTTACACAATATATTATCTAGGTATACTGTAAATAGTATATTATAATGTTGTTTATTTATAAAATATTGATAATTGAAAAGTAAAAGTCAGCCAAGTCATTCCTAAGGTTTCAGAAAGATAATTTGCAAAAAAAATTAGTAGGGCAAAATATGATCTTCTCATCTTTAACGTTAGCTTTGATAATATTTTAAACGTAGCGTTCTTTCATTTTCTTAATAGTATAAATAAATATCAACTTAATACTGTGCAAAGTTTTTGTCCTCACTAACAACTAATGGTTTCATCATTAATTTATCTGTAATGCAAAATAGAACATAATGCACTTAATATCTTACTTTGTTGAAAAATATTTATTTCAGCATTTGTTACTGTTGTGAGAACATGAGTTATAAAAATGTGTTATGTATACATATTATTACACTTCAGTTTGCTTTTCTTGATTTTCAGTAATTTCATTCCTTGTAAAGACCACGGATTTCATTTGCTGCTCATTAACAAACACCTTAAACAAATCAGGCCTTGAGTAATGTCCCACGACATCAAAATCAAACTTTGCTCTGATAATATCGTTCAAATCCAACTCAGCAGTTAGGATGCCTTCGCCCTCATTAAAAGGTCCTGACATCACTTGCCCCATAGGATTGACAATACAGCTTCCTCCAGAACATACGACAAAGTCGTCTGGCTTCCCGTCGTAATCCGTTGGAAAGTCTTTCGGATAGTCTGACTTGCGAACAAACTGATTACAACTCAAAACAAAGCACCGCCCTTCAACAGCAACGTGTCGCATTGTTGGAAGCCATGTCTCCCTATTGTTAACCGTGGGTGCGAGATAAATTTGCACACCTGCATACAGTCAAGTGCCAAAACTTCATTACCTAGAAATTAATATACACTTAAGGGATTTCATTTTTTAATGTGACTACCTTTTGCGTACATAGCCATTCTCAACGCAGGCATGTAATTCTCCACGCAAATCACAGCACCAATCTTTCCCACTTTTGTATCCAGAACTGGGAGCGTAGATGCATCTCCAGAGCCCCAAATAATTCTCTCTGCAGCGGTTGGCATCGTTTTCCTATGCTTTCCCAGAAATTGGCCCTCATCATTGAAAAAGACGATTGTGCAGTACACAGTCGCCCCTTCACGTTCCGTTACGCCTACAACCAAATGCACAGAAAACTTTTTGGCAATTGCACCAAGTTGGTCTACTACAGGGCCAGGGATTTCTATTGCGCTCTCCCAATACCTTCGGAACAGTTCACGACCTTCTGGCTTACGATGCCCAACAACGGTTCCAAAACCTGTGCCTCTGGGGTAGCAGGTGATGAACGCTTCTGGAAATAGAACTAGCTGAGCGCCTTTGCCAGCAGCTTCAGCACAAAGATCATGGAGCTTTTGAACCGTTCCAGAAATGTCAAAAAATTTGGGAGTGGCTTGGACAACGGCTACTTTTACCAAGTTAGAAGCCGGCTTTACTCCTGTTGCCGTTGACATTTTTGCTTAAATTTTGGAAGTTTAATTAAGTTAAGTGTTTACGAGACTGTTGTAGAATAACTATGGAAAGCATCTGATTCAAGTCATATGATGAATGAGTACTGTTTATATGATGCGGCATCATTGATGCCGTATCAAACAAATCAAGGTTAAACTGCCAATGGGATAATTGTGTGACTATTTTATGGCTTACCTACTTACAATTAGTATACTTGCATGTATGCAGCAAATTATTACATCATTTTGTATGTTTAAGTATTTGACATTAATTTAACCTACTTGCTTATCTTCTCTCATCCTGTGTCCTGTCACTGATAACGAAAAAATGTTTGCATTATGATGAATTCCAAACAACAGGTTATTTATTAGTTAGGTCAACTTCAATCCATGTAAATACAACCCACATAAAAATATAAGGTATGACTGCAATGTTCATTAATGACTTCCATTTACATATTAACTAATCTCTTTCCACTAGCAAAGCAAGATTCAATTTAAAAGAAATGTGAATCTGTCTCGGCATGCCCCAAAAACTGAATATTTCGGCTAAATAATATTTAATTACATGTTCAATTACAAGACTGGTTACGCTTATGAAAGTACACACTGTCCATAGCAAAAATACTGTAAACATCTTTCCTTCCAATTTCAAATTTTGAACTTTAATATCGTCATAAAGATTCATTAAAGTTGACGATGTAACCCGTGCTCTCTCCTAAATTCTGTCTGAAAAATGGCCCGCATACATTTCATCTGTCCAGCGTCTGTATATTCCAGCCTCGACAATTAGTTGAAACTTTCTACTCAACAATTGACTGAATGGAGGAAGAAATCCAAAATAGTTTGGCCCAACTGGGATCAATTTTCTCCCTACGTAACATCTAATCTCCAATAGATTTAAGGTTTTACTGCTACGATGCATTCCTATATCATTGTAATGAACATATTCTGGTGGAGTCAGAGGACAATTGTGAGCTATTAAAAGTGCTGTGGGCCAGTCCCACAAGCCTGCCAATTTTAGACTGACTTCGATCAAGCCTCCATAATATTGTTGATGGCTTTTTGTAGCTTTTATCCCGGTCGTCAGCAGTCGGTTTAGAATAGACAATTCTCTTGGAAGATAACTATTGCCAAAATTAGCATATCCATCAATAGTTGCCCGGGCCCTTTTAAAAATGGCCTTGTCCCACCACGCTTGAAAGGTATAATTCGCTTCACTTAATTTGCTAATGTCATCAATCGTGTTATCATGCAATGGACGAATTATCACACTTGACAGAGTGCCAGTGTACTGAACGATAAGCACAGTGCAAGAAAACAACCAGATTGAAAATATTCCACTTGTGACCCGTTTTTGATGCGCACTAGTCCTGGGCTATCAGCGACATGGGAAGCATAAGCCATATCCACCTATCGAAAGGATCCAGAAATGGGGTAAAATCCCAAGGTGAGTCCTTTTTAGGTCCAAATCTTTTGCAGTAAACAAAGTTCAAGTCTACCGCATCGACTTGAACAAAATGTGAAACTTTCTTCTGTCGAATGTCGTGTCTGAAATGCTTCCTCCAAAGATTGTGAATTGTCGTTTCAAACTCTCCGAACGCTGTCACCTCTGGAATTATTGTCGGATTGCTGGCAATATTGGAAATTACGCCGATTTCTTCTGTGGCTATTAATGTAGCATTCAGAGCAATAGCTATAATGTTAGAAAATAAAATATTAACTGTCACGTCTGGGGAGCCACATCCCGATATTTTTACATGAAATGCATAGGTGCATGACAGGGAGTAGCGAATTTGACCCTGAGATACATAAGGATGGGAAAATGCTACCTTCATTTTACTGACTGAGTAGCATAAAGCAGAATTTTACACCCGTTAACTTCAAAACACACTCTAATATAAGCAAGTTTTGAGTGATTATTTTTTAAGAAAAAAATCATTTCATAAATGCGATACACTTTTACACATTATACTAAGATTAAGATTAAAACACACATCAATTTGATGGATTGAATTTGATGGTAAAACACGAAAGGTTGAAGAATGAAGGATTTCTGTTGAAATTACTTTTTACATAATATGTTCATAGGTTGATGAAGAATTGATAAAATTGCATCCGTCATAAGTGTAGCTCCATACATTGAAAACTGAAATACTTTCAATATAACCATTTTATTTTATGTATATTTTGGTACTTGATATACAGATTATATTGGAGTTTGAGTATTGAGCACATTTTAAGCAAGTTCGTCTAGAAATTGTTGCGCTGTTTGGAATTTCCATTAGAAAATTTAGTGGCGGAAATTGTCACTTCATGTAAAGAAACGCTTTAATGCCAGGAAACGCTCAGAATCCTTCTTAACTGCTTACTATTTATTGCTGCAAGTATTTACACTTACAGCAATAAATAGTAAGCACACAGTAAGTAATAGTAGTTACACATGTCGTAATGTGTTTATTTGGAAATGATTGTTATGAACTCGATTTTGTGTTATCGCTTATGCATGTCAACGTAATATCGGTTGAACAATTAAAAGTATACAAAGGGATTTATTGTCACAATATGCAACTGTGCGTCAATAAAAAAATGGTACGCTTATAAGGAAAATAGCATTTTATTTGGAAGCAATATGATTAAAATATTTTTGATAGTTCGTCTACTTGTGCTTATATATAGTGACGAAGCAAGGTTGCTTTCTGGATCACGAAACAAAATCATATTGCTACTATTTGCTACGTATAAAGTTTTTAAAGGATGCATACGATTTATTACATTTCTGTTAATAATAAAATAAAAGCGTTAAGTTTACCAATTGATATTTTGGTCTTACTGTAATCCCCTTTAGCAGAAATAATGTTTATGAAGAAAGTGTTTGAATTTGGCAATGAGCCAATATTCGTTTCATTGTCATGAAGAAACCATTGAAAAATGTTTAATGAGTTATTGACAGTTAACCCCATGGGGCACCGTAATTTGGGAAGCTTGGAACACTATATCCGTAGCAGACGGGGTTATAATAAGGAAATCCCAAAGCCGCCAGACGCGTGGTGGTACAGGGGAAAGGTACAGGTGGTGGTCCACCTCACAGTGGGCTAGGAAAAATAAAAACCGGCAAGCCGTATATCAGCATGTTAAGCGTTGGAAAACATAAAACTTGACCTAAACTGACAATAAAAAAATATATTGAGTCGCTATGTTGACCCCGTGACCTTTGACATGACCTTTTCGAAAACGACATGACCTTAACTTTATAACTAGAAACTGATTGTTCCATCGTATTCAGCACCACACATAACCCCTGTGTACCAATTTTCAGGTCAAACGGACAATACGGGGCTGAATAATTCCAATTTTTTGACGCGGGAACCCGGAAATCATCAATTTTTGAAATCGATTATTTGGCTTGTCCTACCGTATTAGCACTAAAGATAACGTGTTTTAAAAACTTCCATGTGTGCTTGTTCAGATGTAATTGGTTGTTTGTGCTAATTCCGTGGGATCTCGGCGTAATTTGAATTTGAAATATATGATTTAATACCACAAATCCCCACAGGACCCCCCGACATCCCCTTCAGCACGGAAATGACAAATAGGATAGGCAAATCAAATTAAGCTAAATTAGGTGCAGTTGACATCTGTATTATGACATGCACTTGTTTACATGCATATTTAGTTGAATATTGTTAATTAATTTAATTAATTTGCTTTCCCTTTTCTATTTGTCATTTCCGTGCTGAAGGGGATGTCGGGGGGTCCTGTGGGGATTGGTGGTATTAAATCATATATTTCAAATTCAAATTACGCCGAGATCCCATGGAATTAGCACAAACAACCAATTACATCTGAACAAGCACACATGGAAGTTTTTAAAACACGTTATCTTTAGTGCTAATACGGTAGGACAAGCCAAATAATCGATTTCAAAAATTGATGATTTCCGGGTTCCCGCATCAAAAAATTGGAATTATTCAGCCCCGTATTGTCCGTTTGACCTGAAAATTGGTACACAGGGGTTATGTGTGGTGCTGAATACGATGGAACAATCAGTTTCTAGTTATAAAGTTAAGGTCATGTCGTTTTCGAAAAGGTCATGTCAAAGGTCACGGGGTCAACATAGCGACTCAATATATTTTTTTATTGTCAGTTTAGGTCAAGTTTTATGTTTTCCAACGCTTAACATGCTGATATACGGCTTGCCGGTTTTTATTTTTCCTAGCCCATTGTGGCACCTCCAAGTCCAAAAGAGGAAGTAGTCTTGCAGGTCTCATCGGTTCACTTTCATTTTTCCCCACTTGTACATTTTCGCTCAAAATCGGCAATGTATTATTGGTCGCCTCTGATGATGCTGAAGATGTTTCATTTACACTTGACTGATTATTAATCGCAACTGGAACATGTACTGGAGAAACCGAGTTGACAACGACGATAAGTAAAGAGAACAGGGAAACGAATCGCTGAAAGCAATATGAAATTAATTATTATTGTTAGATTATCGAGTTTTAGAATATATATTGGAGTACAGACACGATTGCAAAGTTATTTTTGACTTTTCGGTTTACCGTTGCACTTGTCATTGTGAAGAAACCGTTTACCACAAACAAATGCACCTTTTCTAAATGGGATTATGAATTATGACGAAGCAATATATGAATTCTCGTCAAGTTATGCTATTTATATAACATTTTTAAACAAAATTTCTTCATTAGCTTGCACGCAAAGTGATAAAAATTATACCAAAGTTCATTTTAAGTTCATGTCCTCGTTTAATGATAAACTGCGTGAGTGTAGAGTAGTTAGTATGAAGTGAAAGGGAAAGGCAATTAACATTTGATGCAAAGTTGAAAGTATGTACCAACATTATAATATAATATTCTCCTTTATGTGTGCGCTGGTTGGTCATTTAGTTAGGTACGCATCAACCCATCGTCACAGAGATACACTACTCACTATCAGCATCAGATAATATTTGTCTCAGGTACGCAAACAAATTGTTGATATATTTCAGTCAATGTGCCTGAGATTAACACGAGTTTATTTTTGTATTTTTTGCTTTCTGCGACTGAACCGTAGAATTTACATCCTCAAGAAACATTACGCAATGTTCCAAAGTTCCAAAAAGGCGTTGCGTTGGCAGCACGCCTGAACAGTGTCGATTTAATTAGATACTCAGGTGCTGGGGGAATATTCCAAATTCTGTAGCATGATATGTTTCCACTCAACGCGAGGTTATGCTCTCCAACAATTGTCTTATCCACATGTCGTACACAGCTCAGCTACATCACAGCTCAATGTGCTTGTTTCTCTGTATTTTTTTAGTTTCAAAGTATTATTGATTAGGGTCGGGTCAACAATTAGGGTTTCTGCTGAACTAAACAATGCATATACCCACGTAAAAGAATTACATTGTTTAGAAGTTGGACAGAAATAAACTTTTGAAATTCCAAGTATGTTATGGTCTGTTGTTTGACCTTGTATATTTCATATGAGTTAGTCATTTTCTATTCACAAGAGTAATTTTCAAGGTAAATGCACAGACAGAAACGATTTGAAAACATTTTCAGCTACCTACATTATCATGTTTAAGGTTGCATAGAATCAAAATTCTGATCTGTGGAGAGGAATTATAAGGTTTGATTGTAGGCCAAGTTCTTGTTTCATGTTTTGAAGAGAGCGACGGTTCCTGCAGCTTACGGACAGAAATGGAGACGTAAGCATTATCGGCTGTGTGGTGGGCGGAAATAACGTTGGATCCGGGAGCAGTAAATTTCAGGCTTAATTTCTCGACTCTGGTTGGTGCAATAGAGGAAAGGCTTGAAATGACATCACCAATATTTGTAGAACCAACTCCGATCACAAGCTCTTGGTCACTAGATGAATTTGCGATTTTGCAGGATGGGCCAGAGTTTCCGTTGGAAAACCATAGGATAATATCTATGGCGTATCTAGTTGAGTTAAAGAAATCCATTTAATGAGCAGAAGAACTTATTGTCAATGATCACTAGTGATTACTTATTGCACATTATATTCATTGCAAATTTATTAAAATCAGAAAAAAAGCAGGATAATCCATTTTTATAAATCATAGTTTGACTAACGATTAATTGAATAAGCGGTTATGCCTCAAGTAAATCTCTTGAATGCATTCATCTCTTCGGTTTCCACTTTTGATTAACTGCACTTTATCCACTACATTTTCTCCCACAAGAACAACCAGAGCAGTTAGCAACAAGATCATGGTCGTCCCCAACACTCCAGTAATCGTCGCCAATGGCATTGGCTTTGGATCGTTCTCCCAATTTGTCTCATGTCCAAAGCCACTCCCAAAACTCCTTGTGTTCACCAACATGTACCCGATATAATTTTTTGAATCTTCCAAACTTTTCCAATTTCCATTCTGACCCCATAGCTCCTTTATCACAGTTACTTGACTTTCCAACAATATATTATTCTCCCAGAAGTTGAAAAGTCCTCCTTCCACAATCTGCCAGAAGACATGCTGAAATCGATTGTAGGCAAAGTATTTTCTTAAAAGCCAACTCTCGTAAGAATTGCCAAAGTTTTCAATCTTTTTCCTCTTGACGACTTTTCTATTCTCCGCCATATCCAAAATGGGATCCAACATTTTCACTAAATACTCCGTATCTACCACAGCAAACATTTTTCCTTTCAGTGTTTCGCCAAATTCGATGATTTCCTTGGAGATAATTTCCATAGTCTTGCCCGATAAAGATATGAAATGAATATTTCTTGCCAACTGTTCGTAATACAACGGAAGTTTCAAGACATTACCTAACATTTTCTCACTTGTGATATCCTTAACCTGGTATTCTTCTGGTTTTAGAAATATTCCCAAACTCGATACAGTCGTTCTTGTGCCATTATCCAAAGCTTTTAGCAAGGTTGAAATTGTGACAAGTTGTACATCTGAAGACGAAAGTTCTATCAGCGAATTTGGCGACTCTGGAGTTTGCTCTGAGGCTAAAAATGAATACAATTGACCATCATAGCAATTCATTAGAACGAGCGAACAAAAACTCCACAAGATCCATAGTCCAGCCGACTGATATGTTTTGAAGAAGCGACAAACCTCGTCATTGCATTGGTCCACCATCGAGGAGAAAGTTAGAAATGTCCAGTAAATATAATTGTTCACAGACCGGGATGATGATAACCTGAAATTCAGTGATTTGGTAGTTGTCATTATCAAAGCCAAAGGCATCACAAGCATTGCAACGAAAATAGCCACCCAAACACTTCTTTGGAATGGCTGTGTCATCGCTCCGAAACTGGCTTGACCCAAGTTTTCTGATACAATCAAGTATGCGTGCTGTTTTAGTTCCAAGCTGGGAACAGAGAATTCGTACTTTTGACTTGGGCTTCTGGCCAACTTTAAACTTATGCTAAGCTGCTCGCTAACGACTACACCATGCATCAAGTCCATCGCTGAAAATGAATTAACTTTAGCAAAAGAAATGTTGAGGTGGGCCTCCAGAACACATCCCATTTTTCGTCTGACCAAAGTGTTTAATGGCTCGTCTTTACACACGACCATTTTCCAACTTGGTAGAACATGGGCAATTAGGCCGTTTAGATTAAAGTGCAGTCTATTCCAGTGAACTAATATTTCTGACCGGTCATTCAGCATGGGCAACTTGGTGTCATGTTTGTAGACATTTTTGCACGCTAAGCAGATAGGATGGAGTGAAAGCATGAAGTCCAGGTACAACTGAGCCGCTGTGTAAGTATTCCGTCGAAATGGTTTGATTATATATTTCAAACTTTGTAGCGAAATGGCATGAGTGGAAAAATAAATGACAAAATTGGGATCTACTTTGTCAAGAAGGAAGATTTCTAAGGATTGGCTTGTAAAATACAGCTCGTGAAATATCACTTGGCAACTACTACGTTTAGTGTAAAACGGGACGTAGTAGTTATCTTCATAGATACTCTCTGTCAAATCATTTCTTGTTTCTTGTGAACTTTTGTTGGTCGTGATATGATCCATTTTGGTTTGAAGAATATGAGGCGTTTCTGAGTACAGTGATTTGTGTAAAGTATAAAACGTGGACACGTGACCGTCGCGTTGCTCAGTTTTCTTAAACGTGGACGTACCAAGATGCTTCCAAATTAGTAGGCATTGTTTGAAAAGATTTAGATTTGGATCAATCTGAAGTGTCTCTTGACTAGAAATACTTCCGTCTACGATATCATGCCGAAAATAAATAATTGTGTGAAATAACCAGATATAACACCTAAGTATGTCGCACATGACCTTTAAGTTGAATTATTTTCAGAGGCGTACTAAGAAACGTTCACGGAAATAAAATCTTCTTAAAACATTTGAGGTAGGATAGGCTCATGGTTCTTTCTAAATATATGGCACCAATTGAGACAAAATGTCGACCCTGAAAATAAATATCATTGTTCAAAATAACGTCGCAAAATGTGCAAGTGTGAAACTAGGTTAAGTTTATTAATATGAGCAAAAATTATACAACAAGCATTGTGGTGGCGCATGTAAGACCAAAATAACACTCGTGTATAATATATTTTATTTATAATAAAGAGACTCCACATACAAACAAAATGTGAAAGTTTTCTGGTGGTGCATGCACCAAATTGTATGAAAGGAAAAATAGAAACCATTTTCTCCAAATTACATACTATCGAAACCCGCGGCCTTTTCTCTTTTCTATTATCAACATGTCTGGACTATGGATAAATTATGAAGCATAGGCAATAACAATTACATTACGTGTCTAAGCCATGGTGGCTTAATGGAGTAAACTAATAGTTTATAATATACCGAAAGCATCTGCATAGATCTATACTTGCATGTTCAATAAATTGAGACGAATTGCTCGTAGGAATTAAGCTTATAAAGCGTATATTTATGACGAATTAATTTAAACAACTCGATAATTAAACACGTGACAACATGAGTACGTGTCACATGATGTGCCGTAATTGTTGTCCATATGACAGGTATATGTAATACATTATCACAGCTACAACGCATAAGGTAATTATTTAAAATTGAGCCGTTATGTTGGAAACTTATAAGACGAAGTTTGAAACGTTTTCCCTTGACATTTTATGAAAAGTGCATTTTCAAATATACAACAAATAGGAATGTTTCAAGAACTAATAAATGTTTGAAAGCCACGTTGCCTTTGGATTGCAGATTTGGATTAAAAGTGCATACCATTAAGTATATTTGTATAACCATGTATTTAAACGCACACGTAGTAACTAGGATAAACTTGTTATGTATTAGTAGAAACGGTTTGAACATGGGGTTGCCTTTTACGTTTGTAATTTAAGGCCAACTTTAAATAATTTGTTTCTATTAAAAATGAAGGATGCTCATTTAGTCTTCAAGTAATTTTACATTTTGTTAAAGTATATATTAAGGACATAGTGGTTTGTACATGGATGGATGACCTTTGCATGAAAAATATGCACAATGTGCACATTATTACGTAGCTGAAACGAAGTTGAAGCGTAGTTATGCTTTTAGTTTGTTTGTCTGTCCGTCTGTCCGTTCGCGCTCTAACTTTAACATCCGTTGACCGATTTTCTTGAAACTTAGTATGAAGGTTCGTCAGGGAATAGGGAAGGACGGTATTGACTTTGAGGTCAATCGGTCCACAAGGGGCGGGGTGGGGGTCACGGGAATGTCACATGCATTTTAAATGGCAAAAATTTTCATGATTGATTCTGATAGAGAATCGAAAGGTGATCATTTTCTCTTGAAAGACTAGGGGTCAAATCGGGTCAAGACGGGGTCACATGCATTTTAAATGGCAAAAATTTTTATCATTGATTCTGATAGAGAATCGGAAGGTAATTCTTCAGAGTAAGTAGTCAGAGTAAGTAGCAAGAGTAAGTAGTACGATTGACGATGCAGTTTACTACTTACGTTACTGCTAGCTTGTGTCTTTTACATCTATATTTTACTATAATTCATAATGTTTAATAGTCCTTCAGCTACGTATTTTCCCTCGTGGTTTAACACGACTAGTTCTTTACTACATAAGATGAAAGTCATCCAATCACTCAGCATTTAACATTTCATCATATTCAGTCAATCTTCTCTTGTGCTGAACTAAACTGTAAGAAGAAAAGTTACTCGTCATGGCAACACCGCTCTTTTTAGGTTCCTTGCAGCTACAGCAGAGATTTACAAAGTTTTATCCCAGTATTTTATATTTTGATATAAAAAATATGCGTTTTGTAACCGAACAATCGGTAAACAAGCTGATACCAATCTATACAGTCAACACATTGTTACTATTTATAGGAATTGTTCCCCTGCTATTTTTAATAGTTGCTCCAGTATTATCTTTGTCTCCTTTTAATCCATTCCTCTTAATAATAAACCTTATATTTTTTGGGTTTAGTATCATAAATTTTGGTGCGCTATTCCTGCTGACCTCATCGGGATTACAATTTGCTCAATATGTTACAGCAGTGATAACGCTGGATTTGTCAGACTTGAAAGACAAACGTGTTCATAGAAATTCGCATAGCCTCTGGAAGTTTATTTGCGAACTCAGCAAAATCTATTGCACTGAAATTAGAAAATTACTTCTTGAGGGCCCTAAAAGGGCTGACCTTGTGGGAATCACCACACTTTCAAATGTCCTATACTCTTTCCTCTTAATTTTGGCTCTGCCTCCAGTTGTGCTTCTGATAGATTTAGACCCACTTTTGTTGGCACTGAAAATTTGGATGCCATGTCTGCAATACATGAACCTACCCAGTTGGTTACAATTTGTTCGATTAGCCCTCCTTTATCTCGGATTTCTTGAGGTGACGAGGACCAACTCCATGTTTGGCGCTATTGTATTAATCCACCAGAAAATTTTCATGGAAACTGGGACACGAATAAAAAATGAGGAATTGAGCCCTGTAAATCTCAGATTGTACACACAGTTCAGGATTTTGGCAAAGTGTGGAGAATGGTTCGTTCGATACGTCGCTGGTACCGTTATCACTGGAGGATTCATCATTGGAGTTGTTTGCAATTGTTTCACGATAATTGGATGGAAATTTCTTCCCGTGTACGCCTACATACTATATTCCCCAACCGCGTTGATTATCGAGCTGTTTATTGGCATGGGGATATCAATGAGCATTGCGATTCATGAGGTGACTTCCGGAATGGTCAGACACGATTGGCCGTGGAAAGCTTGTATGCTCTGGAGACAAGGGAAGATTGCGTCAGTTAAGGGTTTCATGAGAGAAGTAAAGATGCATGCGCCAGTAACAGCGTATGCATTTGGAATGGCTAGTTTGGATAAGACACTAGGCTTAGCTACTACGCATACATTATTAAGTACACATCAGACTTGGTTTTAGTATTGCGAGCCACGCATTGAAGGCTTGTCGGGGAACATTGACCTATTTTAATTCCAACCACCAATTCCAGT
Source organism: Sinella curviseta (assembly GCA_004115045.4). Classification (NCBI taxonomy): domain Eukaryota; kingdom Metazoa; phylum Arthropoda; class Collembola; order Entomobryomorpha; family Entomobryidae; genus Sinella; species Sinella curviseta. The sequence goes on from CM023200.3 coordinate 41,828,511, forward strand.
AATTTGATGTATTTCTTATTAATATATTTAAAGTTCAAACTTTAGGTTTACTGATTAAGTGGGTTTGGCTGTCTAACTTTTTTGAAAAGTGTGCGATAAAATATAATTCTCAGTACAATCAAATGTTTACTTGGAATTTGTAGTTTTTTATGTATGGCTGTTGTAATTAGTGATGTGGCGTACCACAAATATTATTGGCATGCGTTTATGTACATACAGGATATATGTATGACCACAAAAGTCATTAATTATATTTTATAAAATGAAATAAATGTGTTTTACCAGATTAAATAATTTCCCGTGGCTGAATGGTTCATTACTATTACCTTTCTTTAGGTGCCTGCACCATAAACATACGTGATTAAACTTTCATGAAAATTGCTATAGTAGTTTTTCTTTCCCAGCCAACATTATGATGAATAGTTCAGAACGATTAGACTTTTGGACTTGTTTCTTTCTTAACTCAAGTCTGCACATTGCTTACAAGCGTAACTCGTCTGGGAGCATAACGGAAAGAAAAGATTATGCAGAGATGCACGAATTTTACTGCTCTAGTTCTGGAGCTTATCTCACAGGAGCAGAGGAAAGTGGACACGCCATTTGTATGGTGCTGGCTACTCTGATTTGTGTACTGGGATTCTTTGGCGCAATCACGAATGCTCTGAACATTACCACCCTTCAAAAATCTTTTCCGGTTCGAGGACCATTTAAAGAAGCACTCGTGTTACTGGCAGCTATTGAGCTGGTACTGAGCCTAGGGACAGTAGGATTTACGTATTTCACAGTGTCTATTTTGGGTAAGGACATTTCAGAGTCAAATTTTAAGTTAAATAAAATATTCACTGACATTTCGCATTTCAAATTTGCTTTGAAATAGAAAATTGGAACAGGGGCGAACTGACCATGCAATCGTTTCTTGGGTTCAGGGCGATACACACTTTAACCCGGACGTTTTCAGTTTACGTTACCATTCTTATCACAATTGAGAGATGCATGGTCATCGTCTTCCCTAATAAATGCAAACAATATTTACAGGATAAGTCATGTAAGCCTCGCGTTGCGTTGGCATCCGTAATAGTTTTCTGCGTTTTAATGAATATTCCTTCGATGAGCAAATACAAAATAGTACCAAACGAATATATGTACTATGAAATCATAACTGTTGGCGGGAACGATACCACGGATATTTCTAGCAGTGAACTAATGAAATTTCCATTTTTAACTAAGCAATTTGGCTTTGCCAAGAAGTTACCCACCGCGATACGGGAAATTTTGTTAGCATTCGACTTTTTTCTACCATTTCCACTCCTATTGATTTTCAACGGTTTGTTATATATCAAGGTATGAACTTTTTGCAATTGTTGTGATATTAAACCCATTAACCTCTAAATATAATAGCATTTTAAAATTTGAGTACTATACCGATTATAGATTCATCGATGGAGCAAGATGAGGATTTCCCTCAGCGGTCGCCAAAAGAGAGATATTAACGCGGCGAAGATGTTTTCCGTCGTGGTTCTGGTTATACTTACCTGTCATTCTGTGTCATGCGTGGTGTTTGTAGTCATTCGAGTGGAGAAAGTAATTTACAGAGAACTTCTCTTACTACAGAGCTTATCTGTCGTTGTGGGTACGTCGGCCAACTTTCTCGTGTATTATTGCTTCGGGCCAAACTTTCGCAAAGAATTTTGGGCAAATGCCAGAGTTGTTTGCGGTGAAAGATGCACCTTCGTCGCGAGGAAATGTGAAGAGCACGGTAAGCAACCTGTAACATTCTCTCAAAGCCAAGGTTCTTTGCCGAAATAGAAGCTTTGATACTTCTACTTGAAAGATTATTGGTACTTAGCAAATAGGTAAATCAAATCATAATATAACCAACCCTCCCACCATATTTCATTTATCGATAATCATTTTATAATTTAACTTTTTAACAAAAAAGATATGCCATGCTGCTATTCATATGATTCTTCGCTATAAAATTGTTTTATTTCGCTATTTAAATAACTAATATTGTACTGAATATCATTTTCATGCACTGCACTGCACTAAAGATTATTGATAAAATGAGTACTGCTGAAAAAATAAAAGTACATATTATCTGGTCGGTCATCAGAATCAGAAGAAAGAAATTAGCTAAATGAATGCATTCATTTAATATCTGTAGGAAATTAACGAGCTATCAAAAGTTGCGTCACCTCACATTGTGCCTAAATGTCACTTTCGTGACACAATTATACTGATTGAACAGACCTTGATTCCAAGGGGAATGTAAAAGTATGCCTTGATTCAAGAATGAACCAGTACATTCTGGCTGGTGGTGGCCACCCCTGGCGGCGTAAAAACGTAGAGAAAGATATAAAATATACCTAATTACCTAGTTTTGTGTTGTTTGAGTCTGGTGAAAGTAGATGATACGGTACCAAGTTGGTAGATGAATTTTGCAACATATTATTAACATTAAGCCGAGAAACCTGCAACCTAACTCTTCAAAAGTCATGGATGGCAAAAAAATTGCGTACGACAATTTTCTTTCCAAATTGTCATCTGAACCAATAAAGTACGAACTGCCGAATAATTGCAATAAAGATGACTCTATGAAAAATCAGTCGAGTCTCTCATTCTCTCAAAAATATACAGTTGGCATAATAGACATTTTGTACTATGTGGGCTTCATCCCCTTCCGATTCAAGCTGGAAAAATGTGGACAAAGGCCAAAGTGGCGTCTAGAACGGCATGCAATTCAGAAGGCAAGAGAATACGTCCGTATATATTCGGAAAATTTCATTTTAAAAATTTGGAATAACTTGTATATGTATTCATTCCGCTTCAAATACTATTTGGTGCAGGCAGGGAATTTGTCTGGTATTTCATATAATATATTTCGTAGCAACGCTTCCAATGATCTACATTACTTTCGTCACTGAGGATGGAAAAATAAAGGCAAACTCGATTTTGCGTGGTCTTCTAAGTTTTTGGGGAGCAATAATGTCTTGGTACTATTTACTGGACGTGTGGTTCGACCAGGAACGAGTCCTTCTGCTTGTGGAATCGAAAAACGGAGCTCATCATGGAACCAACCCTAATTTGAAGGAAAAAAGTACAGAACATTTTATCTGTCCTCTGTCCACTCTTTGCAATAACCTCGACAGTGCTCATGGCAATCAAGGACAGTCACATGCTGCAAAGCAGTGAGTTGGGAAGACATTTCTGGAGTGGTTTACCACGTAATGATAATACTTGGAAGCATTGAAAATATTGTACATCAATCGGTTTCCCTGAAATTTAGAGACCATGCAAACTGTTTTCTACATTTATTGAAAATGAATTCATCCGACGGGACCTCCAAAGTACGGCCTGAATACATTTTACGAGAATACTACGAGCTGGATCGTTTTGTGAATCTAGTTGAATGATAGATTCGGAATGTGGACTTTGATGACCTTTGTCTTAACGATACCCTTCTATTCCCAAAAGTTTGTGGAACTGTTCAACGGATCTGTTACCGTTTTAGTTGGAGTTGGAAATATTTCGTTTTTCAGTGGAATGTTTTTATTCCTCACAATGCCAGCCGGAGTTAGTCATCGGGTATTACAATATGCTTACGCAATTAGTATACTTTATGAAGCCGCACAAAAGAGTTAATAATTTCATTGAAAGTACGTGTGACATTCGATTCACCTTGTCCAGATATGTGAGGAGATGACAAGGTGGCTCGTGGAACGAGGAAACCATGTTCATTTTACAAACGCCGAGTTGACCATTCTTATGCCCAAGTTGATACCAGACGGTATTGGACTTCGTGAAAAAAACTGTTTCACCATAACTTGCCCATTGATTGGATCGGTAATGCAATCAATGAAACTATGGTGCATAATTTCATCGTATGACTTAACTTAATGATAATTAATTGCTTGTCTGTTCCGTTTGAAATTGTGTGTTTAGATTATCAGCTTGATCATCACGTATGTTTTCATTGACCAAAACAATACAAGTCATACAGCACAAATTAGACCGGATTAAATGTATGATATCATCTAATGCATATCTCTAAATTTTGACCCAGCAAATGTTATTTTTAATTACTAAACGATGGTAAAATAAAGAGATAAGTAGAAAATTTCACTTACTGTCTGTATCTGAAAAGAAAGCTTGGTGAAAGTTTCCCTTCACTTTTAAAATAGAATGCAAGAAAAGCAACGTACATACGATAAATCTTTGAGCATGCGATCGATTTTACCCTTACCGACAGTAACAATGAGTCCTAGGAAGGAACCCCTATTTACCCTTTCTTTTACCCAAAAGTACATTGCCGGTTTAATGAACATTTTATATTACGTTTGTTTCACACCTATTCGCTTCAAGGTATCTTGGATTCCAAGTAAGGGCCCAGTGTGGCATATCCAGCGGCATATTTTTCAGAAGGTAAGGTGCTCATAAAAATTTGCAACGAAATATGTCTCGTTAGGATTAATCTGGCGCTGACCAGAACGAATGCCAAGAACAGCGAGACAGTTTATAAGGGCATGCGTGGCTGGATCTATTTTTTTCTAGACAATCTGCATGTTCATCCACACACTTTTCCTTCTGGCAACATTTCCTCTTCTCTACTTCACATTTGTTACGAAGGATGGAAAAATCAAAGCGAATTCTATTTTGCGTGGTTTTCTATCAATTTTCGGGGCCGTCATGTGCTGGTTTTACTTCCTAGACGTATGGTCCCGTCAAGAGCCACTTTTGTTGCTTTTCAAGTCCAGGGCAAATGGCCGCCCACAAATCAAACGAAGTATAGAGGAAAGGAACCAAAATATTTTGTCCACCGTTTGTCCAATTGCTACAATAGCTTCAACCGTGTACATGGCAGCAGTGGAAAATGGACGACGACTCCAAAGGAAGGACACGTGGAACTTGGAAAATACTTTAGAAATGTTCTATGATTTTCTCGTCATTTTGGGAACTCTCCCTCATATTTTCTACCAAGGCGTAGTTCTTTGCTTTCGGGATCATGCGTTCTACTTTCTAAATCTGATCGACTCAAGTGTATCCGCGAGGGGGACTTCCACCTTGTCACCGAAAAACGTGTTGCATGAGTACTACAAGCTGGACCACTTTGTCAACAAGCTAAATGGGAGATTTGGAATGTGGAATCTGATGGTCTTTGTCCTAACAATACCATTCTACTCGCAAAAATTTGTGGAGCTGTTTAATGGCTCGGTTACTGTTTGGGTTGGATTGCTAAATTTGACCTTTTTCTGTGGAATGTTTTTCTTTATGGTTATGCCAGCTGGAATTAGTCATCAGGTTCAAGTTTGCATCTTAACGAAAAACTTGTTCCTTTCATTAACCTATTCTAAATGCTGCCTTTTTAATGGCGGTTTAATTAGATATGTGATGGGATGACGAAATGGCTCGTGGAACGGGGAAACCATGTTCATTTCTCGAATGCCGAGCTGACCATGCTTATGCCTAAATTAACACCTGACGGGATTTGTCTGCGTGGAAAAAATTTCTTTACTGTTACTTATGGATTTGTCGGATCGGTATTTCCATTAATCCGCATGATATTGAATGCATACTTGATTTAATTTGGTTTCGGTACCCTTTTTTATTTGAGCAGCATATTATTATTTTGCCATAATTAAAGGTGAGCGCATTTATTTACAGATAATCAGCATGATCATCACGTATGCTTTCATTGACCAAAATAATTCCACGGACAAACAGTGCAGACCAGAGTGTATGGAGAGCAATTACTAATCACGTTGCAAAATGTATTTCGACAATTTTTATAGATTTTAAATTAAAAGACCTGTAATACATATTATAGAATTGTAGAAATAATTTGGAGACAAACACAATTGGTAGAGTAAATTGTATACGCAGAATAAACATCAATGCACACTTTCACGACAAGGTTGCATATATTATTTAAGAATACGTCGAGGTGGATATTGCATTGCACTGTTATGCTGCATTATAGATCAGTTATCTTTACGATTTTTGTCCTAATTAACGTCAGTTTAATACCCAAGAAAGCTCTACATACTACCTCGAAATCCTTCAACGTTGCCTGCCAAAAGTTCCAACATGAGTTATCAGATCACACTTGATGTTTACATTCAAATAAACCGAGCAAGCTGGCGCATAGCAAAGTGGCGAAGCGATTACTTTTGACAGTTATGAACTGATAAATAAGTTTGTTCAGTAATAAACCGACTTGTGACCTCTGATGATCATGTGGTCCGGCATAACTAGCATTCGAAATGTAAAACCCATTATTACTGTAAATTCGAGTTTCGAAATTTGGGGGCAATATGATATTCAGATTTATCTCGAAGAGTACTACCATTTTGATACCCCACATCATATGTAGCTTAAAGAAAAGTTTTGAAACTCATAAAACGGTTATAACGGCGACGTCGTATTTCGAATTTTGTTGAGAGTATTGTATTCGGATTTTGCTCAACGAGTACTACCTTTTTGATACCCCACACCATATGTAGTAGCTTAAAGAAAAGATCCGAAAGTAAAAAGCCGTTATAACGGCGACGTAGTATTTCGAATTTTAACGCTAGTATCATATTCGTCTTTAGCTCGAAGACTAGATGCATTTTGACACCCCACTCACATTTTTAGCCAAAATTCGAAATTTTAAAATCGTCCTGCCGTTAAAACCGTTACAAATTACTTCAAATTATAACTGCCAAATTGATTTTCTCGAAGAGACGAATCGAATGATACCCTACACGGCATATGCTGTATTTATAAATTTTCAAAATTGTAACGGTTTCTAACCGTTACCGTTGACCGATCGATTTCAAAATCACTAGCAAGTGAGCTTGGGTGACCAGTAATCGATTGCCGAAAACAGAATTTAAAAACTCGAAACCGTTTTCAAGATATCGTCTGGACGGACAGACGGACAGACAGACGGACAGACAGACGGACAGACAGACAGACAGACGGACAGACGGACATCGTGAAATCAATAAGTAGCTTCGCCACTTAATAATATGTAAATGTAGCATAAATCCACTCATCTCCGTTTTACAATGCAAGAAAGCAAGCCACCTCATTTGCACATATATCTTACTAGATTCCAGCTGCAATGAACACTTAACTACAAACATTTTAATATTATGAACATACTTCCGCCTCGAGATTTTCTACACTTTGTACATGATGTGCAATTTGTGTTTTGCATAAACAAACACCAAGGTAGATAAAGTATGTCCAGTAATACCAAATGATTTTAATTTGAAATAATTTTTACCTAGTCATTCATAGTTTCAACCGGATCGGAGAAGACAATATTGAGAATATTTAAGTCATAAAATCATTGGCTAATTGCTGATTTTGGGGTAAAGCGAAACAGTAATTTTCGTCGCATATTGCTGAATTGCTGAATTAAGGCGTCCGTACAATAAAATCATATTGAAGTACGTCAACTGCAGCTCATTTTGGGAATCGAGTTCATGCAGGTTGTTGGGCGCTGAAATTGTCATTGCAGCCATTTAGCTAACTCGTTTGTGTGTACCTATATTATGTTAACTTGTTCTGCCATACATACCTACAATTTGGTGGGGGTGCTGGAAAGTTGAGTTAATTTTGCAACTTGTACCGCTGGATTGTTGATTTAATTGACGTTTAAAGGGACTGCTTCTCTCTCGGCTAAAACGGAAGAAAAAGGACACCGCAATGTCTGAAAATGTAAGATAAGGGCTTAGTTAAACAAGGATTGATGGGTTATTATTAGTGATAATTTACAATTCAGTTTTTTTCTAGAATTAATTGAGATTTTTTTTGTTTTGTTTTTCCTTTTGTCAGTTTCAAGCTCCAGCAGCTGCAGGAGGAGGAGGAAGTAACTCCACGCAAGAGGATAATGGAGTCGGAGTAAACTGGGCCGTTGCTGAGGAGGAAACCGTGACAGATCAAGTCAGTTACGCCAACATGATCGCGCTGCTTGAAAGATGCGAGTGTTCGGGGGTAGAGAATCACCACTTGTTATATGACGCGGCATCTGCCGTCATTAGATTTTTAAAGGCAGGGAAAACTGATGATGATGCCAAAAAGGCCAAAGTGAACCGCCTCTGGGCTTGCGAGCAGTTCTTTCCGTTTCTTATCAAATGCTTGAAATGCAGGGACAACGTGTAAGTGTAAACACAAAGAATTATGCGATGTTTGTGATAATGTAAGTTTACTTTCGAGTATGTATAATTCATCTTTAAGAGTTTTAAAATTATTTGCAGTAGTGGAACAGTTCAGTACAAGGCCGTGTGGTTGATGGACTATTTGATTGCGTATACCACCAAACCAGCAAATCTGGAGCGGATTGCGAGTCCAAATGTGATGCATATTATGGTTCTTCACTATCTCAGATCTCCCCACAAAATCATTTACGAGAAAGTCATTTCAGCAATTGGTAATTAAATATCGTATCATTTTCGTATACTATTAATTGCAATATCAATCAATCACAATGCAACTTACAATTTCCTCAAGCGTTGTTTTCTTTAATTGCAGGCCGCGCTGTTCGTACGCCCAAGTTGCGCCACGTAATTATTTTCTACTACTCCTACATTTTCCCAATTTTACGGAATTTGCTGGTTGGCAGGCTAGAAAACCATCCGTCTGATCCGCTCTTTGTAAAACATGCGGCCGCCATTGTTCAGGGCATTTTACTTCCACCAGGAGAAATGCTGGACAAATTGTTTGGGCAGTCATCATCACCACCGCCTGGACCTAATCAGCTTCCCCATTTAAATGAGAACAATCACAGGATACTGGAAGGGGATGCTTATGACGCGTTCTTGCAATCCCATCCCCAGCTGAAGCAACACTTCCCTACACTGAACATGTTAAAGCATTCTGCCGTTGTGATTAGCGCTTTGATTGATGCGAACGATGATGAGCCTGATGATGAGGTGAGCACTGAGCAGCAGTAAAAATAATGAGACATTCATTCTTACAGGCGTTAAAAGTTAAATTGATTTATTTGATTGTGTACAGGTTCTGTTCGTCATGCTGGATTGTATTTCCGTTACCATGAGGATGTTCCATAACGTCAAAGTTTTTGCGGATGCTGGGATTTGTCATCAACTTGCTTCTTTGTTTGCTCGTCGGAATGATGAAATGGTAATTAGCCTAATTTTAATTAATAGTGTTGAGAATTTATTCAACTTTCCTAAGCTAAAATTGTATTCTAAAAACGTACTGTTTTAGGTGCTATCTTGTGCCACCATGACGATCGGATATCTGTGTAGTGACGAAGAGCGTTTGCTGTTATTCTTGAAGGATGTGGAGGACAGCGAAGGGCTGAAGCACTACTGGAAAATCCTCAAATACTTGGAATCCAAACTTCTTTCTCCTGCTGGGCAACTAAAACTGGTAAAGTTTGTTCCAATTAATCACAATTCACAAAATTCCTACAGACTGATTCGACCTGAAACTGTTTTTTGATGTCTTATTCTTTCTTTCCAGGCAGTGCAAAACTTTTTGGCTTTAATCGCTGCAGCAATTGTAAAGAACGCCGCCACAGACCGTGGAGAAACTGTTAACAGTATAATGAAATCCGGGATATTTTATTCGCTACCCCACTGTCTCGGAAAAAACGTACCAATTGAAATTCGAATGCGAGGTATTTCATTGATCTACCTCATTTTGAAAAATATGTCCCCTGGAAAACGACGTCAACTTGTGGATTCTGGAAAGGTTAGAGTGCCTCAAGTTGTGGATGCGCTAAACACTCCTTGCGACAAGCGCACCTCAATCAATCCAGTCGCAGCTCAAGTTCTTGGCTTCTTGGCGGAATCATGCCCTTCCCGGAGAGACGAAGTACTTGCGCTCGGTGTGATGCCACGGTTGCTTAACTTTCTGAAAAAGTGGACATCCAGCAAGGATATCCAACACGTGAGTTTCATTTTGGACGCTATCACAAAGTTGATAGAAGCTAAACCAAGGCCACCGTTGGAAGTGTTCCAGGGCTTTCCCGCGGCTCTCCAACAGTTTTGGAAGGAAATGCCAGCTTCCAGGGAAAGAAACGAAGAGAGGATTGCCGTTCCTACCCATTGCCTTGCTGTCGTTTGTACTTATGGCTTGGATGGAATTGAATTGGTTGTTCGGGAACGGGAGCTATTACCTAAAATTATGGGATTTTTATCCAGCAAAAATGAACGCATTCAGGATGCAGCCATGGAGGCAGTCTTCCAAATTTGTAGAGGAACGAAGGCCCATAGGATGAGTTTATTGGAGGGGGGTGTTCTCAAACATTTTGTTGCACTGCTTCAATCAGCAACTCTGGCCACTCGGAAGGTGATTTTGTTGTTTTTTTTTGCGCTTATTGTTGATTATGATTTAATTTTGAAAATAATCAGGTCAGTGGGCAAGGAATAATTTATGATTTTGCTTTATGCAGATGACACTTGAGTGTTTGTACTGTTTTCTCACCGAGGGGACGTTAGACCTGGAACAAAAGATATTTGCGAGGGCGAAATTGTGGCCACACGTCAGCGAGGAAGTGAAACGGGTAGGAACAAAGGTCTAAAATTAAAATGTCTAACATTCTTCAAATTATGTATGATAAACTCTAATATTATTTCCTTCTAATTATAGGATAACTCTGAAACACGTCTCATCTCAGGCTACGTTAACGAAGAACTTAGGGATCTTTTTCTGAAGGGAAAGAGAAACACGTCATTGTTCCAAGGAAGCGTCTAATTATTGCTGGTACTTGGTAGAGATTAGAGGACATCAACTGTATGACTGAGACTGAACCGTTGTTGTTTCTTGTAACTGATTTGAACTATTATCTTTGTCATCTTTAGATTATTTTACTTGTCTCTATAATTTGGGCTTACATGTTTTACTAGTTTTAAACTTGTTATTTATACTTTTCGGACTTTTAACCGAAACTTGGTCTATGATAAAAGTAATGAACTGACAAATATGAATGCTGAATGACTACCTTTTGTTTGCTTGAAATGTTAAATAAACTATAATCAAGTATAATCCTCGCAGTACACACATCATTGACTCTTTAATGTACTTTAACTTAAGTAGTTGTTGTTGATTTGGTGTCTCATGATGACTAATGTTTCAAATGATAAGTAAATGAAAAATACTCTTCTGTCAATTCTGCCGGATTTTGGGGTCCTTTTATCCTGCAGTAATTCATGTTTGTTTTTGTAATGTTAAAATTGATTTACCGATGTTTAATATGCGTTTTTGATAAACTAAATATAAAGCGTTTGTTCCCTTGGGAAAATTTATTTATACATAAAAGTTAAGTTCATATTTCTAACAACTACACAACAGTGTATGAACACAAAAACGTATAAATTAAGAAATGCTGTGACTTCAGTTTAGCATAATGTATTTGAAACGACTATTGTGGGATCCTTAAGATCCACCATTTTGCGCATTCAGTGGTAAGTTTGGAGAAGTTGGAGTTGTTGTTGGATGTGCCATTACTGTCGCTTGATAAGGCGGAGGAACAACAAGTGGCCCTGGGGGACTTGCCGCATCTGTCGTCGTTAAGAAATGAAAAATAGTTATATTTGCCAAAGTGGGCAAATCAAAATTAAGGATAAAGAAAAATATTGTTGTTCTATCCCAACTGTTGTAGGTGTAAGAAAACGAAGGTGCAGTTCCGATTACTGGCGGTCCCACTATTGTCGTGGGTCCAGGTCCAGCACGCGCCTCTTTACATTTTTGACAATAGTATCTGACCGCTGCGATGATGACACAGGTCCCAAAAAACGTAGCCCACACTACAGGATATATAATGTCGTCTCCCTTCATTGTAAATGTTTACGACAGTTCTGATTAAATCCAATTATGCTTTCCATACTACGATGAAAATTACTTTGGGTTTTTTTTAATTCCAGATGTGCAAGATCATAATAAATAAATAATTTCAATAATAATATCTATGTAATTCACGATGGCAATAAATAAGACAATATAATGTTTGTGCCAATTTTAACTGATGAAGACAATTACCCGGATTAATATCTGTCATTATTTCTCTTAACACAAATGGTACAGAGCATGGAAGAGGAATCTTTTATATATAACATTATATATCGTGATACGATTAGCGTTATCCAGTAATACATTAAACAATTTTGTTGTAATTGAAGATTTGGGGTCACTTGAGAAAAAATAAAAGTAGATGGATGTTCAGAAAGGAACTTGTCGTCTTTTTATTATGTTAATGTAAGATTAAATGAAACCCTAAAGATAAATTCAATGTATAAATACTTGCAGGACAGGAAAAAAAGATCAAGATAGAGAAAGTGAAAGTCATTGCAAAGAATTCGGAGAAGTCAACGAGGCGAGAAAGTTGTATAGGATTCGGTGTTTGCTGGACGGGTGTGATTCATTTGAGTGCGGGTGTGGTACAAGGGGAATGTAAAAGTAGTGTGGTAGTGGATGTTCTATACTATAACAGATATTTTTGCGGTTTCCCATTTTTTAGGCATGTACAACTTGCTTTTATACATAAATTCGCATATCCCGTTGTCAGCATAGTGTCGTCAATTGAAATGAAAGTGATAATGCTGCAGTTTTTATCGCTAATATTGGTAATATACAAATACATGATAATATTTAATGTAGATTACTGATACATATGTACGTAACTGTGTATAGGTACAGGTTGGTACAGCATTTTTGAGAATTTGCTTTAATAAAGAAAACATGTGTTGCATTAATGTAGCACAAACTTATGTTTCCTTATAATAAAATATTGTGTGTAATTTTTTGTTATCATTCAGGACTCATACTCATATGATATAACTGTACTTGTACGTACATCATTTTCCTAAAAGACAAATTTTAATTCGGTCATGGGAAGCATAGTTTGTGTGTACATATGTATTCATCTTGTTTATTTGACACGAGAATGTATGTTTATGAATTTGATACAACTCCGTCACTTCTTTTCTCGATAAAAATATATGTCAATTGTAGGGCATTTTAAAAGGAAACTGCTGTAATTATGGATTAGGATTTGTCGGATAACATTATTGTCACACAGGGGCCTGCTTGCAAAAGATACGTCATAACATTTATTGTAACGGGGATAAGCAAATGTGATGTGTGTAATGCTTCCTTTCATTCGAATCCTTTACTCTGTAAAATGAGATGTAATTTGAACCGGTTTCCAACCATCGTCGCAACGTCATACTTGTGTCTGAATTCTCATAATCGTTCACACGCATTTTACAGTCCTGTATACAGTCGACATAATTCTCCAAATTTCAATGTAACAAATTATAGTTTCTCTTAGCATGCTGCATGCTATCTGTGTTTCTTTATTTACCGACAACGACAACTGTCTCGTACACAAAATAATTTACTAAACAAAATAAACTTGATAAACATTACTTATTATATACATTCCTAACTATACAAGATATGATTTTTCACAGTAAATTAATTTATGCACTTAAATTAATTGATCAATGATGTAAAAGGAAAGGGTCAGAGAGCAGTAATGATTTTGTTCTTAATGGAAATCCCTTTTCGATATCGCTTCTGAATTTCCTCAAATGCAAGTCCTTTCGTTTCTGGTAGCACCAAGGTTACAAAAATTGCACCTCCTACACTAACAAGAGAGAACGACAGAAACCAAATGTACAAAGCCACGTCTTCAGAAAGAAGCTGGAAAAGTAGAGTGACGAGAAAAGCAGCAGACCAGTACACTGCATTCGCCAATGGTGAAATTATATCTGAAATTCATAAATGAACAATAAATGATTTCTACTGACATATATTACTACCTGATTTAAGATTTAAAAATCCTTGCGACAATAAATGTTATATTTAAACTTACGAATTATTTCACTGGGTATGATCTCCGAGATTACGATCCACATTACACTACCCGCTCCCCAGGAATATGCGAGGGAGTACACCGACAAGGATACCAAAGGAATGAGAGCTACATGCTTGGAATGCAAAACTGAATCAGGATCAAAGTAGTGAAAATATGCGGAAAGTGCAGCCATTGAAGCCGTCATGGCAAGAAACGAGGAAATGAGGAGACATTTCCGTCCATACTTGTCGACCAAAAAGCTTGCAGGTAAGCCACCAAGGACCTGAATAGCAGAGAGAAGCACTAGTGCAAGCTTCGGATCAATAAGTGAGCTAAGTAGACCTCCTTTCAACATTTCATTCGTAAAGAATGTCACAACATTAATTCCACATATTTGTGCAAGCAATACGAGCACAAAAACTGTTATGATTGGTATTATATTGCTAGTAAATGTCAGCATTTTCTCAGGTAATTTTGGTTCGCTCCTTTCACCACCACCAGTCGCACTTCCACCTTCCACTGACGCCTTCTTCAAACGATCCTTGTTATTATTGGAATCGTCCGATTTTATAATTTTAGCCTTGATTTTCGTTAGGTATATCGGAGATTCTGGTACTATTAATAAGAGCAGTCCATGGAGAAACGGTTGTAGCGCACAGAGTAAAGATGCAGTGCTTGCCGGGAGAAGTATTCCAATACCATTTCTGAAACAAATCAATGTGCATTATTAATTTTTGTGAAATTTTTAAAAGCTGGAAAATTGATAGCAAATTATCTTACGAAAACAGTTTCCCGATGCATAGCATGATAAGAAAGAAGGTGCCCAACACGCCCCGATTTTCTGGAGAGGATAGCTCTTTAACATAAACTGGTACGACAATTGTGCAACCTCCTGCATAAACGCCAGTTAGTATGCGACCCACGTACAAGTGTAGGGAAGTCGATCCCATAGAAAGCAATATCCAACCAGGTATTGCCAGTGTTGATAACGCAATTGTGCACGTCTTCCGACCAAATATGTTCATTCCAAATGCTGTAAGCGGACAAGCCACAAGAGCACCACTAGTCAGAAGTGATCCAATCAGTGATTTTTCGGTTGCAGTCAAGTTATGGCCTATCTGTTGTGTTTCTTGAATGCTGGGCAGAGCTGTGGCTGTCCATGATAATGAGATTCCAAAGCCAACTCCTCCGAACGACACTGTAAATGTGGAAAATATTTTTTAAGTCTCTTCATGGAAAAGAATTTTAAAAAATACATTAAGAGTAGTCGTACCAATTAAAACTGAAAGCCATTGTTTAAATTTTGACAGCGGCTGCTGATCTTTTCCTGTTGCTTCCTTCATTTTCATGGAAAATTAATATTTGATTGTGATACGATTAGGATACAAAAGTCCAAGACATACGTCTAAACTGAAATTCCATGAAACAATGTCAACTTGGAAAAGTGGTTTACAGAATATATTGGCAGTTTAGCAATTAAAAGGATTTCGTCACTCGTGGCTTTGTTAATGATATACTTGGTCCGAAGTACGTACTTGGTCTCCGAAATAAATTTGTATGGCATCACTTTTCTAAAGTCAGAAAACTCATCTTTGTGATAGTTATTTTCACACACTAGTACCAAATATAAAAATGCATTCGTGTCATTATAGAGCATATATGTAGGCGTTCTCGTCACAACAACGTTCATTCACATTCCAAACTTATTTTTAGTAATCGTAGATCACGGATGCAGCTCCTAAATTTGTTGGAAAGCATATTTCATGATTCAATTATTCATGAGCTTTATATAATATAAACACCAGGTACCAGGTAATTCCTCGCTTTCCTAGAAAAGAGAAATCCACTAAAAATTATTAAAAACGATGTTTACTGTGTCCGGTGCTCGTCACAGATGTAACACTGGGAAAATCAAGTAGGTCATTATTGCACAAATTGTAGAGCTCTAAACCCACACGACTCTCAAAATATCTGTCTTACACATATGCATTAGGCTTAGATACATATTAAGTGTGTACGTCGTATGCAATCAGTAGTTATATAGATGTAAATGCTAAACTACTTACTTGCGTACTTATACCTAGATGAGCTATTTTATTGGGCTGAGCTAGTGGTAAATTGTTCCTTGTTTATGTACGACACGGAATTGTGCATAAATCGTAAATAGAGTTGACACAGCGCCCAATCGATTATGTTCGTAAGATTATTAAAGTGCATAAATGATATGACGAATTGTTCGTCGATTAATTAGCGGAAAATGTTTGATACAAACACGACCTTGCAATAATAATGATGTTCACTTATGATGAACTCGTCTATCCATTCTTACGTTCGATACTGTGCGCGCTAGCATACTGTGCAAGTCTTTTATAAAAGCGAAAATAAGTTGCAAATTCTGAAAACACTTGCTTTCTGAATTCATAAATATTACTGCTTTCGCTGTTACTGTAAACAAACTCGTGAATCATATATAGTCTGCTTTAATTCATAAACTCCTGATTGACAGCAGTTTTAAGAGTAAAAGCAATCCTTCCTATTTCAGACTTTTGTCGAAGTACATTTAGTTCAATTTTTTGTGCCATTTTTCTGTAATTATTTCCTCCGTCATCAATCATGTCACTAATTATTGCTGATTCTTTGTGTTGTGGTGGATCAAAAACATTCAACATTCGAACAGATGCATAAATAACGAGTAGGTGAAATGAAAGATTACGAATATTGTCTAGCACGTGTGGATTCATCAGAAGAAATTATTTTAATAAATAATTTCAAAAGGTTACTGAATCATAATATGTATTTCACATTTTACCAACTCGACTGCCACAGTAAGACAGGCAACAGTTTTAACTGGCTAATTCTAGAGCAATTGCTGAAACCAGAATCTAATTCTATGATAATTTATCTGTAAAAACAATAATTTCTATCTACGAAAATGGTTTCGCCAAAGCGTGGTCGAAGGAACATGTCATACACATGCAAACTGCTCCGGCTACTGCGCAAATTGTACTCAATAATACCGAACCAAATGACAAATATTTAGGTACGAACTTTGAGTATCATTCAAACTCTTGTTAGATTTTTACTTGTGTAGACTCAGATACCATTGTTTAAAACAATTAGTGTTTTTATTAAGTGGAAATGTAAGTTTAAACGAAATGACAGTTTCAGTTTGAATCATCTTCAAATATTAAGTTTTCTTTGAACGAGGAAAATTGCATAAAAATGGCTAAAAATGGAACATGCTGCCGCATTAATTCTTACTCGTACACACGTGTTAAATGCTGATGTTCGGCAAACATGATTCATTATAGAGTTCATTCATGCAAATATTTTCTTAAAAGTCATCTCATTGGTCAACAAATTAATTCACTTCGTTCGTATAATTACGTATTATGTAATGCCATATTCTCTTTCACTTCATTTTCCTCACTTCTGCAACTCTATAGTCAGTGCAGAAAAAATGTTCACACACGTACAGATCATCAAGTTCAAGATCCACCTTTCCTCTTCGTCGTCTTATACGTCAATAACAACTGCACGTCCGTTCCAAACACTAAATTCCGTAAAAGTGACTAGAATTATAGCAAATCCATTGGTGGATACAATACACTCGAGTTATATAGCATGTTGCCACGCACATAAATATTCCTAGAATTTTTCTAGGTAGATTCACATACATCGTTTGATCTTTTCATTTCGGAAAAGTACATGTGGTTTTCACCAGAAACTATTTATTTGCACATACAATGAGTTCATAGCAAAATGTTAATACATTGAGCGACTCAATGCTTCTATCCGTTATCCGGCAACGATCAATGTATCTCATGACAACAAATGACGAATTCCTCTGGATCACTTCATATTAACATTTTGTTAAATACGTAAGTAAACGTTCACCGTTATTTTCAGTTTACCTTGTCCGTACTCAGGAAAGACATTCCAAAGGATGAGTCATTGTTTTAAAAGCAATACTCCGTATTGTATTTACTTCCAGTTCTTTGTTTTAGCAAAATAACGTCCCGTTATTAAATATCTAATAAATTCGTTACTCTACTCAGAGATGGTACCATTACCTTAAAAGTACATTTATGACTAAATCTCAAGTATTTACGCTATAATTCATTACCTTTTTACCACATTTAAAAATTCAATAGGCTTCCTATAAAACAATACTACAATTCGATACAACGTGCATGTATAATATATCCCTGATCATAATAGGTATATCATATTGGTTGTGAGAAAATACTGGGGTACAAGTAAAAGAGTAAAAGAATGTTCGAAAACTGGAACTAGATTGGAACTGGAATTGGTGTTGCCAATGATGCACCACAGGATATTTAATATTTAACATGATGACTGCATATGGAAAGGGCATTACTACTCCATATTTCCTCTACCTTATGTTGACCATGGAAGAAGAAGAGCTTGTCAATTTATGAAAGCTTGTTGTTATGAAACTACTTGGCTGAGGTGCAATTTATGATGGAGGACTTTAGATGCAAAATAAACCAGTCGGAGGAACACAATAAAAGTATTTAGGATTTAAAACTGTTAAAATGTTTACGGTTTTATTCTAATTAAAAGTCAACTGAATTAAAATTGATAACTACTTTTATCAAAGCTTTGCGATTAAAACTGCGATTAATTAAAATCTCTTCTCTGACTCCACTCTGTCTGACTAACTGATAGTCGTGAGCTACTCTCGCTCCTTTTTACTGACTGACTGACAGTCTGAGCACCACTGGCTCCTGGCATTCTCCTCCTCGGAGTTGCGTTTCTCATTGCGTTCTACTGACTGACTGACACGACTGACAGTCTGAGCTGCTCTGGCTCACTGCATTTCTCACTCTGGAGGCGCCTTTCTTTTCGCGCAATAGAGATGAAGAGCGTTCACTCGCACCATGCTTTCTCGCACCATGCTTTCTGGGATTTTCTTTCTCCCGGAACTTCTCTTCACTCTATGCAACTTCTGAACAGGCATGCAGTCTGGTTAACGCACAAAATTAAAATCATGAACCAAGTTTCATGAAAAGATAAAAACAATTTTACAACTTTCTCAACACTCCACCCTGAATTGGCGGAAGATCAATTCACAAAAGCTTTCTATAACCGGAAGGAAATGAATACAAAAAACAAAGCTACTAGTTGTGGGTACCGAGGAAAAAACCTCAAAAATGAAAAAAAAATAAAAATTGAAAAGGGAAAAAAACCAGGTACAGCTCTTTCAAAAAAACAAAAAATAAACTAACACAAGAGCTCCATTCGGCCACAATGCAAAATTTACTGAAATCTGGTTGGTGCTCTCACCACTCTTCCTGCTCTGGAAGTAACTGCCGCCTTCTCTGCGGATGTTTCGGCGTCCATTTCTAATGGATGAAGCCGCTGAACTGGTCTGAGGTATTCTCCATCTTGTGTCCTGATCTTTGCGACACGGGAAACCCCATCCTTTCCTGGAAATAGTTGTAGCACTCTGGCCAAGTTCCACTCATGGCGCTTCTGATTCTCATGGCGGACAACTACGAGCTCACCAATCCTTAGGCCTCGTGTAGGTTTCTGCGGCTTTGCTATTAGCATTGCCAGGTACTCTTTTCTCCAGCGCTCCCTTAGTTCCTGTTGTAGTGTCTTCACATACCGATAACGAACACGGAGCTTGTCTGCGGAGATCTCTTCTGTTTCTGGAAACTGAACCGTTCCAAATGGATGAATGAACATGGCTGGGGTGAGCGGCTCCAAGTCTTCTGAATCTTCAGACAAATAGGTCAATGGTCGTCCGTTGATGACTTCCTTGACCCCTTTCAAAGTGGACGCCAACTCATTCTTGGTTACATTCATTTTCCCAAGCGATCTGTGGAGTAGGTCCTTTACTGAACGGATCAGCCTTTCCCACCATCCACCCCACCAACTGGCAGTGCTGCAGGAAAACTTCCACTCTATTTTCGTCACGCCTTCTTCCTTCTGTACTTTGTCCCAATCTATCTTTCGGAACAGGTTTTCTGCGCCTCTGAAGTTAGTTCCATTATCACTGTAGATAATGGCTGGTCTGCGGAACTTCCTCACAAATCTCTCCAGTGACTTAATAAATGCTGTTGTGCTAAGGGAGTCGATCAACTCGAGGTCCACGGCACGATATACTGCACAGGTGTAGATTACTAACCAAGTCTTCTTCTGGTTACGTAATACGAATGGGCCTGCTAGGTCAACACCTGTCACCTCAAACGGCTCTGCGTTCTTCACTCTATCCTCCGGTAGTCCTCCTTCTTCTGTAACTGTTGGCTTTGATGAGTACCGCCTGCAACGGTAACACCTTCCAATCACGTGCTTCACACTTCTTCTCGTGTGCACAATCCAGTACTTACTCCGGAGATGAGTTACCAAAAATCCAGTTCCTGCGTGGTAAAATTCCACAAAATTCCACGCTTATCCCAAATGAGCTGTTGTATCACGGAATGCCTGCCAGGGAGAACTGCTGGATATTTGAAGTCGTACGCATCCTGACGATACGTAAGCTTCGTCTTGACTCTCAAAACGCCGTTTTCGTCCTTGAGGATGACAAGCCCCTTCAAATTCTTCTCAGTGGGGAAGGCCTCTCTCTGTACACTTCTGATAAGTGCGATTTCTGCTGTTGTTATCTCTTCTGGACATAAATCGCCAGATTTCCTCCTCAGCTTATCCTTGCAGAAGTAATTGTGAATGAAACGTCTCACCCATGCTGTAATCCGCACAATGACTCGAAAGGAATGCTGTTTGCGTACTCTTGAAATAACGCACATGTTGACTGCGGTGGACTTCTTCACTTCTCTGTAAACTTCTTCTTCGTTCACCTCTTCTGCATAACTCGGCCAACATTCTTCTGGGAGACGGAGCCACCTTGGCCCCTCCCACCAACGGCTCTGAATCAGGCTTTCAATGGAACATCCTCTGGATGGTAAATCTGCGGGATTCATTTCACCGGGAACAAACTTCCAGGACTCTGCTGCCGATAGTTTGTTAATTTCTGCTGTCCGGTTTCCAACAAAGGTCCCCCACTGCTGATTTCTCTTAATCCACGAAAGCGCTGTTGTGGAATCACTCCAAAAATAACTTGGAACTCCTTGTAAGCCCAATGCACTTCTGACGCTTTCTGCAGATCTCGCTCCAATCAAACACCCAAGCAATTCTAGCCTTGGAATGGTACTTCCTCTAACTGGGGCAACGCGAGATTTGGCTGCTAGCAACTGAACGGAAATGTTTTTTAAGTGCTCCACCCGTAGGAACACCACTGAAGCAAAAGCTAATTGACTAGCATCCGTGAAGGTGTGAATCTGCCAAGAACTACGATCTGTGTTTCCTCCAGTCATCAGACGGGGAATCCGAATTTCCTGGAGCTTCTTTACTTCTCCACACCACTGCTGGAATAACTTGCATTCCTCTTCTGATAACTGGGAATCCCATTTCAGCTTCTTCGTCCAACTCCTCTGCAATAGTAACTTCATTGGTAATGTGGCGGGCGCTGAGAAGCCAATGGGGTCAAATATTCTCTGGATAGTTGACAGTACTGCACGTTTGGAATATTCTCGTGGGACCTCAATCCTAGAGGAATCAATGAACAACACATCCATCTTCCTGTCCCACAGTAAGCCCAAGACTGGTTGAATACGGGTGGCCTCATCATCCACATCTTCAGTGTTGGAGAACCACATTCTAAGCTCCATTCCAGCATCTTGTAACATCTGAATGGATTTATTTCTGAATTCCAAATACTGCTGCTCACTGTCTTCCGAACCCAGGCAATTGTCCACATAAAGTGTCTGTAGTAACTTCTTCCCTACTTCTAGTAAGGATTCTGGTACTCTGGTGAGATGATATTCCAAAACTGCGCCAAGAATGAACGGACTGCAAACTGCTCCAAACGGCACACGTGCATGGCGATAAATGACTAATTTATCCATATTAGTACTGCTCCACCAAAGGAATCTGAGGAAATCTCTGTCTGCCATTGCCACGCCAATCATTTGGAATGCTTTTCTCACGTCTGCCAAGAAAGCAACTGGCTTCTCTCTGAATCTGAGTAATACTTCTGGGATGAGGAGTATGAGATTGCTGCCCTTTTCCAAGCAGTCATTTAAAGATGGCGAATTTCCAACTCGACAGGAAGCGTCGAAGACTGGTCGGACTGGTGTTGTGAGGCTGCTGGTTTTGATAACCGCTCTGTGTGGAAGGTAGTGCCCTCGCTGACCTTCAGCTAGCTCCTCCACCCGTTCCACGAATCCCTCCTTTTCCCATTCTTCAAATAATTTTCCATAGGCATCAAATAACTTATTTGATATCAGCTTCTTGGTTGTAGCCTCCAACCGCTTCACTGCAACTTGTCTGTTATTTGGTAGAACTGGGAATCCTTCCCTCCAAGGTAGTTTGGCTATGTACCTGCCACTGGCATCTCTGGATAACGACTCCACAAATTTCTTCTTCACGTCTTCTTCGTGCTGTTGTGATGTGACAACTTCAATTGGATCTCTGATGCCGATCACATCCAAATTCCAGAGATTACTGAGGTTGGAATCTTGCACCGTCATGTTAAGGGTGGTCATTGCGATACTGTGCTGTTGTGTGGAGGCTGATGTTTCTCCCAACAAAGTCCATCCAAACTTGGTCTCAATCGCCACAGCTCCACACTCCAATTCCACACGATTGCCAGTTAATATCTTGCCATAGATATCTGCTCCAAGTAGCAATTGGATAGGTGGACTTCCTTCTCCAACATCCGATAAGGTTATCTTGTTCTTCTTCAAATCTGCCAAAATGTCTGCATTTTTCATAGAGACACGTGGTAATCCCTCACAGATCTGCTTCTGGTCCCTAACGGTGGCAATCTGGTGAAACTTCCCATTCACAGCTTGCAGCTTGACCCGATAGAGTTTGTGGTGAATAGCTGTAGTTTGGCTGCCTCCAAACAATGAGTGTACCAATTTCTCCTCTCGTACTTGTTGAAGGTTCATTTCCAAAGTAGTACCGCTCAGTAAGTATGACCTCTCTGATCCTGAGTCAAGGAACGCTCTTACTGTCTTGACCTTATCTTCTGATACAAGCTTCACCAAAAGAGTCTGGAGGAAAACTGATCCTCCCAATCCAGTTTGATTGGTCATCCCAATACGAGTTACGGTTTGGCTATCTTGCACTTCTGTCCTTGGTCGTTTTGCTGGTGGAGATGCCTTGTCATCTTCCCCTCCTTTCTTCCTTCCACAGATGACGGAGTAATGCTGCCCTCCACAATGATCACACTTGATGTTCTTATGGTCGCCGGCTTTGGCAAGATGCTGTTGGAAGCAGCAATAACAAAGTTTCTTCTTTTTAAGAATTTCTTTCTTCGTTTCATAAGCCATCTTCTCTGCTTTGAAACACTTCTGACTGGGGTGATTTGATTTTCCACAGAAAATACAACCGGAAGTCTCCTTGACATGAAAGCTGGTTACTGTGCGCTTTGGCTTCTGACCTAATTGTCTGCCTCTGCTGCTGCTGGTATGTTCTCGAACATCCTGTGGTGTCTTGGCACAGAAGCTTCTGGTGAGCTCAATCCTCTGCTTGATCTCCACCTCCTTCTCCATGAACTCCATGAGGATGTCAAGTCTGGTTCTAGGTGGCACTTCTTTGCTCCCGTCGTGTTTTGCTAATGGTGATCTCTGCCAATTATACAGGATATCTTCTGGTAAGCTGGATTCTACCAGCGGGAAAAGCCACGTTGCGGGATCCGCTTTCTCAAGATTTAGGGACTTAAGGGCCCTTAGGTGGGAGTTCAGCTTCAAAAATAGCTCGTTGAAAGGAACCTTTTCTTTGGTGTTCACGTTAGAAATGACGAGCGAAAGTAACTCCCGGATATACACTTGTAGTAGCAGGTCATCGTTCCCGTATCTTCTCTTCAGCACCTCCACAACCTCGGGGTAATTTTCGGCGCTCTTGGGAAAACCGTCTGCCATCTGGAATGGTTCTGTTCCCTCTTCAAGTGACTGCATGAGGAAGGTGAACTTGTCGCTGTCTCTTAAACTGGAGTCTTCATCAATGGTCTGGAACTGTGCCCAAAAACGAAGCCAATCCAAAAGGTCACCTGAGAATGGCTTTATCTTGACCTCTGGATACTTAAGTCTTCTTTTTGATTCACCGCCTCTGCTGCTGAAGATAACTGACGGTGATCCGCTGTTTTCTGCTCCACTTGGAGTCGGCATCGTAAGCTTATCAATCTTGATTCGCAACTCTTCTGCCTTTCTTCTGTAGGAGGTCGTTCTCTTCATTTCTTCGTCTTCCTCCTCCGGGGTGGCATTGTTTGCCAGTAGAGCTTCGAACACTTTCGAATCCAACGTTGACAATTCAGAAAACAATTCACAAAAAGTGCGGTAGAGCGCGGTGATGGAATCCACTTCTTTTGGAGAGTCACTGATTAACTTATTCAGCTCCTCCTCCGTCCTCTCTAACTGCCTCCTCAGAGGGTTCCTCCTCTTATCAAGATCCTCCATTGCCCTTCTCTAGTGCCCTCAATCACGTTGGGTGGTCACCACAAATGTTATGAAACTACTTGGCTGAGGTGCAATTTATGATGGAGGACTTGAGATGCAAAATAAACCAGTCGGAGGAACACAATAAAAGTATTTAGGATTTAAAACTGTTAAAATGTTTACGGTTTTATTCTAATTAAAAGTCAACTGAATTAAAATTGATAACTACTTTTATCAAAGCTTTGCGATTAAAACTGCGATTAATTAAAATCTCTTCTCTGACTCCACTCTGTCTGACTAACTGATAGTCGTGAGCTACTCTCGCTCCTTTTTACTGACTGACTGACAGTCTGAGCACCACTGGCTCCTGGCATTCTCCTCCTCGGAGTTGCGTTTCTCATTGCGTTCTACTGACTGACTGACACGACTGACAGTCTGAGCTGCTCTGGCTCACTGCATTTCTCACTCTGGAGGCGCCTTTCTTTTCGCGCAATAGAGATGAAGAGCGTTCACTCGCACCATGCTTTCTCGCACCATGCTTTCTGGGATTTTCTTTCTCCCGGAACTTCTCTTCACTCTATGCAACTTCTGAACAGGCATGCAGTCTGGTTAACGCACAAAATTAAAATCATGAACCAAGTTTCATGAAAAGATAAAAACAATTTTACAACTTTCTCAACACTTGTTTTGAAACTGTAAAGGCCTTCAATGTTTATATGAAGTATATGTTTTTTCACTCTTTTGCAAGTGAAAATGTGGGAAGAATGTAGATGCAAATTCATCCCATAATCACCTAACAATGAATTGCGTTTTTGCATTGTTGGCTAAAATTATTTGGCGTTTGGAGATATGGTTTCTAAAATGTAAACCTGAGATCCGTTTTTATTTTAGATTCAGTTCGGTTATTTCTCCAAGTAATGATTTTTACGAATAAGAATATTTTCAGATGCACAGATTTAAGTAATTTAGTTATAAAAATGCGCATGTTTTGTTACTTGGTTTTAGAATCGAATTCAACATATTTACGTTACTACTACATTATTAAATTGCAAAAAAGGTTCTCAAAATAAATTCTTTATAGTTTTTCTTCGTTCGTCTGGTCGTTGGTTAAGGAATGCGTTTTAGCACTCATTAATTTTATGTCGGGCGGTGAGTTAAGTGAATCATGTAGGTAAATCGTTCCGCTAATGAGTGTTTACGACCGACCGTGAAATATTTTCCAGAAAAATATGTATGAAGTCCATGATAATAGGCTTTTTATCATTTTAAAATACATTTATACGAGCATTTCGTGCATTCAGCATGCAATTAAATACGCCAAATAATATTTCATATTAAGTCGCAATTATAAGATAATTTAGTAAAACAAGTGTTGTTTCTGGTACACTTATTCATGTGAGTAGTAGACATGAGTAGAAATCCCATTTCTTTTCTTTACGTATATATGACTTGCGAGACTAAAGTCAGGAAGGTTAGTAAAC
This sequence comes from Sinella curviseta, assembly GCA_004115045.4. Classification (NCBI taxonomy): domain Eukaryota; kingdom Metazoa; phylum Arthropoda; class Collembola; order Entomobryomorpha; family Entomobryidae; genus Sinella; species Sinella curviseta. Next base: position 41,854,274 of record CM023200.3, read on the forward strand.
TATTCAGTTCGGCAGAATATGCCATTATAAATTCCTTTTAATCTTTAAGGGGTCAATTTCATTTCACCTTACTCTAAATAAAGACATCATTAATTACCACAGTAGCATTTCCATGCAATGCCAATACTCCTGATTTAAATGTCTTGTTTTCCTAACGATTTACGGAGCGTAGAGCGTAGCCCAAATGAATATTTTATTAAAACTGAGTAGGTACATGAATTATAGATGTTACTGATATTCAAACTCTATACGTGTATGCTCTTCTACATGTAAAAGTGCAAAATGTTTGGAGAATCTAGTCATTGCCTTCGCTGCTGTTCCTTCTCTTCTACATATCGTTGCAAAAACATGAAAATAGCTCAACATTCCTTTCCTTCTTTCATCTTTAGTTTCCTCTTTATTTTCTTTTATGCAATGTTATTCGTTGATCTGGTGCTAACAAATTTTGCAGAATATGTGGCCGAGACTACTATTGACTTAATTCCGTCTCCGCTCTTCAATTGCACTATGGTTTTTATTTACGAACGTGGACACGATGAAGAGATCTTTAATGAGTTGGTTTCTGTACATTTTCCCTATTCCTGTAAAATCGTTGCTTTATTTCATGGCAGTTCTACTGACGCTAACTCATCGGGCTCATCTATCATTAAAAAACCAGGAATTGAACAATATGGCGTTGGGAAGCATGTTTGTAAGCTAGCATTCGTTCAATCGCCAAAATACACTACAACCGTCACTGAATCTTCAGGAAATATCCTTTTAAACCGCTTCGAAATATTTACTGGCATTTTAAGTTTAATTCAAGACTACTTTATCATTATTTCAATAGACGACGATACAACAATCAAGGAAATATTTAGTGACGGACCTGTAGCTGCAAATGTAAAGCAGAAAATAGGCGTGTTGTTTACATTGGATGGTAGCAACGTGAGGTTTGTATCCACATGCATTTTCTGTGAGAAATCAAAAAGGCTGGTACATTTCAGTCAGCCTGACAAACAACTGGACAAAATATTTCCCGACATGCTACATGATTTCCATGGGAAAAACTTCCGAATTAGCACCATCATGTCAACCAAGGTGCTCATTGAAATTCGGAAGAATTCTGCAGGAAATTGGCAAGCAGTGCGTGGCGTGAGCAAATTTTGCATTGAGCATCTTATCTATAAATTCAACTTTACAGGCGAGTACATTCCAGCTGGAAAAGGTGGTGGACCTGGTCTTTTGTTACCAAATGGTACATGGCTTGGAGAAACTGGAGACGTCTACGAGGATAATGCTGATTTGGGAGTGCTCATATTTCATACATTTTTGCGAAATCAATTTGTCAGTTTTACAGTTCCGGTAAAATACGTAAACGTCATGTTTGTCGCAGGTGAACCTCAACGGCAATACTCCTGGAGATCTATTTACTGGCCATTGGAACCCATAGTCTGGTATCTTGTTATCTTATCGTCTTTTATAACATTTCTTGCTTTGCGAATTTTGCTCTATTTGAATGGAGGGCAGACAGAGAAGTGCAGCCGGAACGTGGCCATATATCTTTTTACCACTTTCATGGGGCAAGATGGAAATGAGCCTGACACTAAAAGTTCTACGAGGACCATGGTCGCATTTTGGCTAGTTTTCGGAATTTTGGTTGTCACGGCATACTGCTCCAAGCTAGTTGGCCTCCTCTCATTTCCCATTTTGGAGAAAACTCCAAAGACTTGGAAAGACTTGTCGGAAACTTCAGCAGATGAGTTTCAGATTTCTCTTCAATATAATTTAGGGGCTGTGTACACCATCTTTAAAACGACAACAAACCCGACATTTCTAAAAATACTGCCCAGGATATACTTGGAACGGAGCCCGATGAAATGCTTTCAAGGCTCCATTGAGTCGTCAAGATATGTTTGCATCTGTATTGATCTCATTGTTGACTACATCGTGAAGAGAAACTTGAGTGATAAGAGTGGAAGCGTGCCAATGATTGCTGCGCCAGATAAGCTAAACTTTTATCCAATGGCGCTGGTGGTTCAGAAAGGAGCATTGTTTCTTGACAAGTTCAATTTTGTTCTAGGTGCGGCAGTTGCCATGGGAATGGCCGACAAGTGGAGCTGGATGGACGATGAAATTATTCGTAAGGAAAGAAGGGAATGGGAAATGAATCAAGGGAAAGTTCAAGTAGTGTACGAGGATCAAGATGTAGCCAGTCCATTAATTCTGGAAAATTATTCAGGAACATTTTACATTCTCATGTTGGGTACTTCAGTAGCAACGTTTGTGTTTTTGAAGGAGTTGGTTTGGAAAAGAAGTTTTCCGTTGACTCTGGCAACAACAGCGATATCTAATAAAAGTTACGAAAACGCTGACACTAATGACTCATTCAATGTTGACACAGTTATTAATCGTGCGCTGGCGCTGGTACAGCAGGTCACTAATCGTGAACGGGATTTTTCAGCGAGTGTAAGAAACTACGATAGTATTGGTGCAGTTAAACCTTCGTTTGCACGAAGATTTATGGAGAGTTTAAGGTTAAAGTTGTTTTCAGTGTCGGCGTTGTATCATGAGCATGTTAAGAATTAATTGCCATCAATAAATTGCTAATATTTTGTCAACATCCGCATTTCATCTTGAAACACTCTGAATTTTATGATATATTATGACATTTACTTAATAACACTGGAAGGTAAGTTGGGACGTGGCGAGAAGTACAATAAATAAGCTTTCCGCACTATATCATTTTATTACTTTTTGATGCCCGATGCCCAGTAACTAAATACCAAAATTCCATGTTGACTATTAATCTTTTCTAACCAGTTTCAAACTGCTGATTTAAAAACCATATATCACCCCATCCGTATAATATAGGTAAGATTGTATTTATATAGAGCTTAAATGACAAGCCTTTCATTTTACAAGCAATTATAAACTCTTGTATATTTTACAACAGTTTTACAACATAGTCTTATATTATTGCCTGCCTATCCAAGTCGATTTTAAAAGACAACTTGGTGTCGAATTAGATTAAAATCAAGGACACCAACTATTACTTGCAATTACAACGAACATAGTGAAATTATCGGGTGAAGCATCTCAGAAAATAGCTGCATTGGTTCTCTAAATAACATTGCGCCTAACGGTATATAGTGAGTATATATTGATCAGTTATTTACTTTTTCTTCTGAAAGCAGCGTAGAATTCAATTAATTATTGTGAAGCCCATATTGTGAGTTGTGAAGAAATTGTCTTTCCGTCCATTTAACTTGAGGATGTAAATTTTAACGTAGTAATTTCATTCATGTGTTTGCAATTTCGTCATGATATAATTAAAAGATAATTTTTTTACACTTCATGTTTTCTCCACAAAACAAAAAATGGCATTAATTTAGAAATACAAAATAGTAGCATATGGAACTTAAATGGCTTTCTGCTCCATCCTGAGCTAAGAGCATCGCCACTGGGTGCTACAAAGTTTACAAAATACTTTAGACTTTTTGTTTCAGAAGTAACAGTCAATTATAGCTTGAACGTGAACGTTCCCATTAGGATATTCCAAAAATCCGAAGCGGAATTATGAGAATTATCATTTATCCGGCCGCAACAATTTTCATAACGTTACAATTCATCATTGGGCTCGGGACATCTTCAGGTTCTGATTATTTTGAAAAATTGTTGCCTACTTTGACGAGCTTAGTTGAACACCAACTTCCTTACTGTTCCCTGATTTTTATTTTCCAACTTGAAAGAAGCAGCAATACAAGTGCAGACCTTTCCACTGCGTTACTGTTAAATAAGTTTTCAGATTCAAGCAGAATCGTAATATTTTTCAATTCCAGTAAGGCACACACTAATTTGCGTGCAATTTCCAAGAGTTTCATGGAGAAGCATAAGTGCAACATAGTATTTGCTGAGGTGCCGAGATATTTCCTGTCAACAGAGACAGCTCCTTACTATCCAAGTAAAATTCTATACGATCATTTTAACATTTTTGGCTCAATGTTAAGTTTTACTAGAGACTACTTTATAATTTTTGCAATAAACAAGGAGAAACTGTTACAGGGTATACTTGTAGAAGGACCAATTGAGCTAAATATCAGGAACAAGATTGGCGTGAACTTTATCATGGATCGAACTGTGAATAACTTCATGGTAAGCTATTTTACAACATGTGTCTATTGTGAAAGTGATAAAAGACTGACGTTTTTAAGCCAAGCTCAACCAAAGATTGTCTTTCCCGACATTCTACAAAACTTTCATGGACACCAACTTCGCATTAGCACCATTATGACTGCAAACGCTCTCATAGATATTCGAAAGGATTCCAAAGGAAACTGGAATGCTGTGCGCGGAGTCACAAAATATTGCATTGATCATGTCGCTCATAAATTCAATTTCACGCCGAAATACCAACCAGCGGGAAGAGGCGGTGGGCCTGGTCTTATCCTTCCAAACGGAACTTGGCTCGGAGTACCTGGAGACGTTATTGAAGGGAGAGCAGAATTAGGCGTGCTCGTTTTCCAGTCATTTTTACGGAATCAGTACGTCAGTTTCACTGCACCCTTGAAATACGTCACCCTCATATTTGTTTCGGGGGAACCTCGACGCGAGTATTCCTGGAAATCAATATATTGGCCACTAGAACCACTTGCCTGGTATCTTGTTCTTGTCTCGTGCGTCATAACGTTTATTACGATGAGACTATTGCTTTATTTTAACGGAACAAAGATAAATGACTGTAATCAAAATGTTATATCCTATTTGTTTACCACGTTTATAGGGCAAGATGGAACTGAATTAGATGCAAAAAGTTCTACCAGAACATTGATAGCATTTTGGCTAGTATTTGGAATTTTGGTTGTCACCGCATATTCCTCAAAGTTGGTTGGTCTGCTCTCATTTCCCATTTTGGAAAAGACTCCAAAGTCATGGAAGGATTTATCGGAAACTCCGGCACATGAGTTTCGTATCTCACTGCAATACAATAAAGGAGCGTTGTACACAACGTTCAAAACAAGGACCAATCCAACGTTTCATAAAATATTTCCAAGAATGTATTTGGAACGCAATCCTGTCAAATGCTTGCAAAACTCGGTTGAAACTTCGAAGCATGCGTGCATCTGTATTGATCTCGTCTTGGATTTCATTGTGAAAAGGAATTTGAGTGACAAAAGTGGAAATGTGCCTATTCATGCTGCTCCAGATAAGATCAATTATTATCCAATGGGGCTAACAACCAGAAAGGGGGCATTGTTTTTTGACAAGTTTAGTTCCGTGGTGAGCACCGGAGCAGCAATGGGACTGCCTTACAAGTGGAATAGATTCGATGACGAAATTATTCGGAAAGAAAGAAGGGAATGGGAGATGGCTCAAGGAAAATTTCAGGTTGTGTACGCAGATCAGGACGGAGCCAGACCATTAATTCTGCAAAATTATTTCGGGACATTTTACATTTTTATTTTCGGAGTGGCAGTTGCAACACTGGCGTTTATCAAAGAGTTCATATATAATAATAGGAAACTTGCAGTTGTAAAATGACTATTCCGGCATAAAAATGCATAGCATAAAAATGTATCGACGGTAAGTGGAATGATCAATTGATCGATAATATTGCTCGAGTTTTTTTTTGCAAATCAATAGACATAATGTGACAGAAAATTGTCGCGCAAAGTCACGGGAAATGTGAAAGTAAGCTTAAATTATAATCATCATATAAAGTTAAGGAAACAAAGCCTGGATCATCTTATTGATTTGGCCATGTTACATTTTTGTATTCGTCGCACAATAGTGAACTAGAACCCTGGGTCAATGCTTAAACATTGCCGGTCGGTGCTTAAAAGATGGCTACTGTACAAATTGTAGCAAAAATTAACCACGTCTATTAAAATAAAGTGATAAAATGTTGCAGAAATATTAGTTGCAATGTGGAATTATTGTTACTGTTTTATACAAATGAAAAATACATGGTTTTGGTCATTAAGAAAGTTAATGAATCTTTTGTATTAAGATTTGAGATACTTATGGTCAACTTGCCTATACCATAGTAGAATGAGTACACATAAAGTTATTTACGACAGCACTCGTGTTAGTTGAACAGGAAATAATTATAACATACTAAATATCCGAATAATTAAAATCTCCACGTGTCGCCGATTAATTGCATACTTCTTTGTAACTTAACAAAGTCTTTCTTTCGGTTCGTAAAACTTTAAACACTGCTTACGCCTAATGTATATAATGTATATGTAGTGAAAATGGACATTCAGCCGTTTTCTTCAAGTGCGGAACGATATACTTCCCAAAATTGTATATTCTTCCTTGATTTTTTTGTTTACGTATTTATCGATATATCTAAATAGTATCTTCACAATAGATATGAATTCCAAAGTTGATCTATTCCAAAAGGTGAATATTCACATAATTCAAAAGCAACACGCGGATATTTTGAAATCCCCACTGAAGCGAAATGGGAATTGCAAAGTAACTCCACTTATTTCTCTCTGGAAATTCTGCTTCACGGTTGGATATTACTTGCTCGTAATTCCATTTAAACCTGCTTATGATCACGAGTCGGGTCGCTGGTATTTAAAAACATCTCGACTTCAAAAGGTAAAATTCGGAAATACCTACATATAACCGTTCTATATCTATAAATCTATACTCATTTAAATCAATTTAAAAATAAATGCTTTAATAGTATGTACATAAATGTTGCATGTAGCAATCATTATTTATGATTTATCGGTACCGATATATCTATGCACAGATAATCTGTTTAGCGATTGTCTGGCCATTTCTTTGGTTTGACGTCATATCCGGCGGATTTGTTGCAATTCCGGACGTTATCAATAGTGGAAAGAAACTCAAACCAAAATCATATTTCCGTGCATTGAATGCTATGCTTAGCATAGCAAATAACTTGATTCTTCTTCTAAACATCACAAAATACAAAGGGAGAATTGAAGAAAACCTCAATCAAATGATAAGCGTGCCATTCATTTCACCCAAAATATTGAAATATTTCAAATGGTATTGGACATGTGCCTGTGCTTTTTTCGTTGGGTTCGGGGTATTACCCATTCCATTTTCCAATGTTATTAGAACATCGTACATGTCACCTAGACAAGCATTTCAAGAAAACGTTGGGGCAGCCAGGCATCGCTTTTTTCTTAACCCCTCATTCACCAGCTACACTGTAGGGAATCTCTTTCTCGGAATATTGCATTTTTCCGGGCTCATTTGCTGGATGCAAATTTCCTCATTTCAAACTTCATTGTTCATGGGCCCTATTCCTATGACTATGTGGTTTCTTGGGAAGGATACTGAGGAGTTTGTTAAAAGAGATGGGTATGATGAGATTCATTCACAGCAGAATGGCAGACGAAGTGGCTTGACAATAAGAACGATTGAGGAAAAAATCGAATCTGCAAAGGGTTGCAGTAATTCAGTCAACAAAATCTGGTCATATGCAACCATGATTTGGGTATTCGACGCCATGGTACGAACAATGACAATTGCCAACACAGCTATTAGCTCAGGGAGTCCTTTGAACATCATGGTTCTATGCGTGTGGTTCATATGTGTACTCATTTCACTTATCATGTATGGAGATACACATAGAAAGGTGACTACACAACATGACATAATACATACATGTAGCACGCATTAATATTTAGTGGGTATATTACAAAAGGATGATTTTATTAAATAGATGGACTGTGTGAGAGGATTCCTTATGGAACAGCGGATCTGGAATCGATTTTACGATCAGGATAAAAAGACGCTAATGAGGCTAATGAATGATTTGGAAGGAGGACCAGTTGGAATTGGGATGCAAGGTTTATACAGACTTACTTATGGATTCATAGCACAGGTTAGTGCAAATTGTGGAACAGCAGTGCAATGAAATGAAATGATAATTTTTTCTTGACATGTTGCAGTTGTAATCCAATTTTCTTGCATTTATTTTATAGCTACTCACCGCAGTGGTAACCATTTTCTTGGTCAGCTTTGAGGAGGAAGTCAGCTCCTAGAGTGGCTAAATTACATATATACTTTTAGTGAACCTGGAAGACTAGATGATGAGTATTTACAGTGTGGGTTGGTCAGTTAATTTAAATTTCTAATTAATTCAATAACTGGAATGATGTTGCTTAGGAAGAGTTGATTGGAAAAAAGTAATTAAATGAAGAAATAGTATTTTCCACCTCGCGCTGAATTATGTGAGTTAAATATTATCTCCCTTCTTGTTTTCATTTTGCTCGTTTCTTCAAATGGAAACATGTCGTGAAAAAAATCTACCACTACTTACTTATGCATACACTCTAAGCTCACTATTTGCCCATTTGAATTGTAATTGTAACTACTTCAAATTCTCATAATTTTTTGTAGCTTGGCTGCTAGCTACGACTGAGGCGATCGATACACCTGAAATGTACAATACTAAGACTAACAAGGGAAGGCTCAGATCGAAGACGCCCATTTCGGCTTCTTACTATGCCTATTTTGTAGAGTTTTTTTCGCTCTTTCAGATATGACTTTGATTTTTCCCGAATGCGCAAAGTGGTTAGCACAGCAGATCGTTTCTAGTTGTCAAATTGATCTTCACAGCAAAATGCCGTTCTAGTAATGCTTCAAAAGGACTCTTACGTAGCCATTAAATGTAAAGCCTGTTACATGCATGTTTTTAAAGTTTTCCTTTTTAAAAGCGTCGATGGCCATTTAAAAAATAATATACGTTTTTACCATTAGAAGAAACAGTAGACAAAAGTCAATAAAACACGATATGCGCGAAAGTGCTTGCTGGAACGGAATCGTCATTTTAATTGACTTTTGTCTACTGTTTTTTTTCTAATGGTAAAAACGTATATTATTTTTTAAATGGCCATCGACGCTTTAAAAAAGAAAAACATTAAAAACATGCATTTAACATGCTTTATTTAATGGCTACGTAAGAGTCCTTTTGAAGCATTTGAGCTAGAACGGCATTTTGCTGTGAAGATCAATTTGACAACTAGAAACGATCTGCTGTGCTAACCACTTTGCGCATTCGGGAAAAATCAAAGTTGTATCTGAAAGAGCGAAAAAAACTCTACAATATAGGCATAGTAAGAAGCCGAAATAGGCGTCTTCGATCTGAACCTTCACTTGTAAGTAAATACATTTTTCAGTCCATTAAATGATATGTACATATGTATATTGATTGTACGATTGTAGTAAATGACTACATGATTTTGTTTAAAATCACAAAATACATGGTAGACCTTTTCCAATCAAATGATAAGCGATCCTTCCATACAAAAAATATCGAAATATGTATTCTTAACAGTATGTACATGCTGGATACTTGCGTCTTTTTCTCAATGTTTATATCGACAGCCATAGACATTCATGAAATTATATTTTTGTTTGCAGCCATTTACAAATGTATTATTAGTTATTACTTATTAGTTACTTAAGTAATTAAAGGTTGTATGACGTGAGACAAGAATAGCTTTCTAATTATTTTTTTGCTTTAAGATTATGCCAATTTGTTCAGCATTTTTTATTTGTATGTGTATAGATATATGTACGGAGTATTCATGCATGAGTATGAGCGGTTAATTGGTGCCATTCTCTTTTCTTAATTGTAATAACCTTCGTACATTAAATATGGTCAACCGTTAAATAGAAGAATAAGTGATTAACGGTAGCGAACGTCGACATATCAACTTTGGCCAGTTAATAAAGTACTAATGATTAACAATAAATTATTTTTTATGATTCTTGGTTGATTTTATTAATGAAGAATGTTATGCAAGTTACACTACTTATGTAACTAGCCAATTATCAACCATCCTCTAGATTTAGACAGGAACCGAATTCAAGTATATCGTGTTCATAGGGCCTCCAAAATTTGCAATAAACTTTCTTCTTTCCTAAAGTGCACAAAATTTATTGAAATGATTCGGCTCGCCTTCCTGATAACTAGTTTAATTTTCTTTTTACTCGAGCCACCGTTAAAATGTTTTGCAGCCGTTACTGCAAAACACGCAACCACCACCGTTAGACCTGCTGCATTGACTCGCGTGGACGTGCTGGAAAAGTATTACGATTGCCAAGACAAATGTAAGCCTGAAGGAGAGAAACTTGAGTGTGGAGTTAACGGATGGTGGTTTTTGAACAAATGCCACAGGGAGTGTGAAGGCGTCAAGTTGTCCACCAAGAAAGATAAAGAATGTAACCCTTACGAGAAGGAAGAATTTGATCACTATTGGAAGTGTCAGGTCAAGTGTGATGCGAAACCAAAGTCTCCGGACTGTGGGGAAGATGGGTTGTGGTATGAAAATGCGTGCAGAAGGGATTGTCATGGTAAGTTGTAAAATTGGGAGTAATTAAATTTATTTTTAAGTATTGGTGCCTAATTGCCATCATAAGTGAATAATAATATGGTGCTAAATTGGCTTTCGGCAGGTGTCAAGCATGCAGATAAGAAGTTATGTGAAAAACTGGATAAGATTGAAGAGTGTGAGGATAAATGTACCGACAAAGGGGCAAAGCCAGACTGTGGAGTTGATGGGCATTATTACCATAGTGCATGCCATAGGGAGTGCACAGGTAAGGTTTTATAGCATAATATTTAGGAGAGATTTATAGATAAAAGTTAGGGTTTATAGATATAAGTTGGACTGTCTGTTTTTAGGGGTCAAACACGGGGTGGATGGAAAAGATTGTAAAAAAAGGTAGGGCGTTTAGTGCTGAAATTAATTATCTATCTGAGGTCTGAGTCAAGCTCTACGACAAGATTTTATACTAAATGTGTACGCTAATTTGATTACTAATACACAGGATCAGTATTGCAAAGTTTTGGTACTGCCAGGAAAAATGCAGCGAGAATGAGAAAGAGAAGGAAGAGTGTGGGAAAGAAGGAGTCTACTATTACAACAAATGTCATCGTGAATGCTATGGTACGTGCTACTGTTCAACAATTTTTATAAGTATGCATTTTATTGTATTTTTAAATTGCTTTGTATCCATGATTTCTTTGTAAATAGGTGACTCATTGGGGCAACCTGGAAAGGACTGTCCGCCAGCACGCTGAAGCTAACAACAGCAATACATACCATGAAACTATTTAATTCCAAATAGACACTACTACGACAAATCTCTTTGATGTGTGCGTATAATCAATTGAATAAGCATTCAACTTGTGTTTACTTACCTCTGCGCTCTCATTACAACTTTTTAACGTTTCAAAGAAAAAACTCCCATTAAAGTAAATACATACAAATGTCGAAGTCGTTGTGGCTGTAAGCATTTTTAAGCCTTTTCATAAGCGTACCTACGATCTTAGTAGTTTGGTTAGGTCTGCTTTTAACTAAAAATATGAATGTAAAAAATTAAGTATGGAATGTAGTAGAAGGTTTCAGGATGATAGTTCTTTACATGTCCTTAGTATTTCATTTATAGGTACATCCATACGTATGCATACGTAAGTACTCACATGTGCATGGATATTGCTACATAATATTTTTGGAAAATACGTTTTCCCGACTAACTCAAAACTCAAGTAAGTAATTTACATAAAAACAATAATGCAATGCATTGAAAGCAAAAAAAAATGTACTTGCATTTCTTCCCCATTTAATTTATGCAACTTCGCTTCATGAAGCTTGAAGTGGTTGGCATTTCTTCTACCTTGGCCAATTACGTTCCTTACCTTGTCAGCTCATCATCAACAACGCAAATAATCAATATTGTGTATTTGTTTCTGGGGAATATTTGTAATTATCACTTGGCTATAAACCAACTAAACTAGTACTTTTTCACTGATCAATCTATTGTAATAGTTGGCAAATAATTAAGCTAGAAAAAATGCCGTCAAAAGTGTCTTCGCAAGTTCACACTTGTTTATTTTGTGAGAGCACCTTCACAACAAAATTTAATTTATCAATGCATATTAACTCGCACATAAAGGAACGACCCTTTGAATGTACTTATTGCAGCGCCAATTTTTCGGTAGGATTTTACCTATCGGGTTCAGCTCGTCTTAGGAGTCAACATTTGTGTTGACTCCTAAAAATCGTCTTAGGCGTCAACAGCCCTGTTGACTCCTAAGAGTTAAGAGTCAACATGCCTGTTGACTCCTAAGAAATTAGGAGTCAACACGCATGTTGACACCTAAAACTGCACTTAAGTGTTAACAACAAAGTTGACACATAAAAATGGCTTAAGTGTTAACATTTTTTGAACGGCAACAAATATATTGTCAATTTTTTTGACATTTTGTAAGGTCGTCACACACAAATGTCAGTTACAGCGTCACATTTGTTGACTCCTAAGAAGCCATTATGCGTCAACACGTTAGAAACCCGTAAGTGTTGACGCATAAGAAACCCATATGCGTCAACATCTAAGAAGCCCGTAAGTGTCGACTGTTGACACATAAGAAGCCCTTATGCGTCAACATTTAAGAAGCCCGTAAGTGTCGACTGTTGACACATAAGAAGCCCATATGCTTCAACATGTACGAAGCCCGTAAGTGTTAACTGTTGGCCGGTAAGTAAATGTTAAAACTTACGGTCCTCTTAGGTGTTAACACTTACAGGATTCTTAAATGTTGACGCATAAGGGCTTCTTATGTGTCAACAGTCGACACTTACGGGCTTCTTAGATGTTGACGCATATGGGTTTCTTATGCGTCAACACTTACGGGTTTCTAACGTGTTGACGCATAAGGGCTTCTTAGGAGTCAACAAATGTGACGCTGTAACTGACATTTGTGTGTGACGACCTTACAAAATGTCAAAAAAATTGACAATATATTTGTTGCCGTTCAAAAAATGTTAACACTTAAGCCATTTTTATGTGTCAACTTTGTTGTTAACACTTAAGTGCAGTTTTAGGTGTCAACATGCGTGTTGACTCCTAATTTCTTAGGAGTCAACAGGCATGTTGACTCTTAACTCTTAGGAGTCAACAGGGCTGTTGACGCCTAAGACGATTTTTAGGAGTCAACACAAATGTTGACTCCTAAGACGAGCTGAACCCGATAGGTAAAATCCTACCTTTTTCCTTATTCACTGCAATGTACAATCATCGCAAAAGAGTTCACATTTCAAAAATCAATCCTAACCGTAAGATATCTTGGAAACCATCCACCAACTCTATTCCAGGTACATTCCCTGTTCAACGTAAAGCTTTTCCCAAACGAAGTTATCGTGACCAGAGGCCAGTGAAAATTGATTCCAAACAACAGCAGAAAAGAGTAACTTTTAGCAAAGCTAACATTACATATGAGTATAGCTATAGGAGTGCCATTCATGTCAAACGTTGTAAAAAGCGACACTCCAGAAGAGCAGTAAAGACTTGCACCTTTTGTTTCAAAAGCTTCCAATCATACCGTGGGATGGAGAGTCACATGAATACTCACACACATGAACGTCCTTTCCAATGCCGGCAGTGTGACGCAAACTATAGGGCACCCCAAGTACTGGCAGTTCATTATAACAGCCAGCATCTGGGAAAGAAATTTAGTTGCACGATTTGCAGCAAAGAATATAATTATGCATCACAGTTGCACATGCACAAGAAAAAACATTTTGGAAATTCGAAAACCAATCGGACCAGAAGAAGTAATACAGACAGTTATGCAGATTTAGCAGCATCGGTAAGTCCACAAAAGGAAGAATTTATGCAGTTAAACCCAAGTGATAACGAGGACTCTTCAGAGTTCTGGAAAAAATCCGTTATTGCAAATAGCATTGCTGAGGTGAAACTTGCACACGTAAGCGTCACGCTGGAAAGGATAGATCTTGGAAACGCTGCTACAATGGGCTCGAATTATTCGAAATATAACTCAGTGAATTTTCGAGACGGAACAGATGAAGACTTAACGAGCAGTAGTGACATTGAGGAATCTGCTAGCAACAACATTGCAGGTGTTGGTTCAGTGCAAGTGGGGTCAACTGCAATTGATGCTCCTGCCAGCTATGATGAAGTTTTGATGGAGAATTCCGAAAATCAAATTGAAACAGTACGAGAATATTCTTTTCCATTTACAAATACAAATGCCCAATCTGAAACATTCGAACGTGTTCGTTCACCCCAGCGGATTTTTGCACAGGAAGAACATTTTGAAACTCCGCCGCAGGACTATTTTTTGTCAATAACGACGGACACTAATGACCTTGTCAGGAATTCATTTGGCACACAAATGGCTTCAGAAAAAAATGCTACCTTCCTTGACGACTGTCTTGCCGACACCAAAAAATACGACAAAGAGAATGAACCCATTCTACAAGTCACTCAGGTGCCGTTTCCTCCCATTTGCCAAGAAATGTCCACGGTTGTGGAAAAGGAGGTGGATTCCAAATCAAAATCTGGCCACAAGCCATATTTGTGTGGATTTTGTCAAATTGACTTTCGGAGAAAGGTAGGCAATTGCTTATTTCATACCTGTTATTAGGGTATATTAAAAGTCAAATAATATTTACTATTTACGTATATTCAGTTTATTTTTATTGGAACGTTCCTCATTGATTTTTGTGGCATTCGTGTAAAAATAGATTTTGCTGAAATCGCACTTGAGAGCCGTTCACCCTATCAGAATGGTTTGCTTATCAGCCATGGTCAGGTCGCTCAGAAGTGAATACAAGACTGCTGAATCTTACAATTAGGTGAAGGATGACATAGGATGTTCTACCGTCACCGGACGATAAATTGATAATATATAACAATATTTAAATATCAAAGATTTTAATGTGTTTGGTATATTATGTTAACATTTAGTTACATTCGCATGCTTCTTGTCTGTATGGGAGAAGGTGAAAGACATTTTATTTTTTATTTTAGTAATTTTAAGGTTTTTTAATGTACATACCTACTATTTAGTAGATTAAAATTACTAATTTTAAATTAAAATATGAGACTGCACGAAAGTGATAAAAACATGATTATTTTATGGTTACGGCTGGATGTGTCTTAACCAATTAATGCTTTTAAAACGCTAGTTCGATAATTTGTGCGAATTACTTAAAAATGAATAATTCTATTATCTTTACTGCGCAAAATCACTCGCAAAAAATACATGCAAGTTTTTACTGACAGAATCTTTCAGGATTTATTTGCATTTCCAGAGGAATGACCACTTCACATCATAAGCCCACACATTTAGCATACCTTATTATAAGAAGAATGAATGGATGAAAGCTTGTTATTAAAAGGTGACCTAATATTAAATATATATTAACAGCCAACTATAGGTTCACGTAAGTCACGTAAATATGCAGTAAATTCTGTACGTAGTTCGTACATTTAACGTAACATGAATACTACATACAACAAAAAACAAGCAGTAAAAAGTAAAAATTAATCCGAGTCATTCTTTCCACCACAGCACAGTTACAGTTCATAAAGTCATTCCAAAAAAGCTTAAGAGAAGACAAGGTATTTTTCTGTGTCCCAAAAGAACATTGTGGGTAGGAACCATTCGAACCGCAGAAATATTTTTGGTATTTGATTTTTATAAAAAGCATGAGTACCCAATATGAAGTGTGTTCAGGCTCACACGATCATACAACCGTCACATTGTTTACAACGTTTTCAGTTGGCGTCTTAATTTTAACAATGTAAGTACGTAGGTAGGTATTTATAATTCGTTCGCACAGGATACTATATTTATGAATATGCATACATATAACCATTGCATTAGATACTGCACCGTACCTGGACGTAATAAAATGTACCTTGTAATTGAAGGAAATATTTATAGTTAAATGTTCAGTTTTTCGAAGTTTTCACGTTCTATCGGCTTAACGTTTTTTTCATAAATAAGGTTTAGTTTTTTTTTCATTCGATGAAAAGTAGCAAGAATGGACAACTATTTTCTTAGTATTTTCTTGTATTAATTTTTCTCTTTTTCTCGCATTCATTTCACAAAGGACGAAAGTGATGCGTGCGTTGCATTCCCTTCCATTTCATTACATTTTCCACAATATACAATCCTATAAGAGGCAACAAAGATACAATGAAAATAAATACACAGGAACGCAATTTGCCTGACTGAGCGTAAATGGATTTTTAACATTTAGCATTTAGGTATTTTGTGGCAAATATTTCTAGCGGACAACTTTTGTCCCGAGTCGGGACTCCCGACTAGCTGCCTTCATTGTTTCAAGTCCAGTTGACATTTTAGGTCGTAAAAAGTTGGAAGTTGTTTTCGTCAGAACATTAAAAAAAATATACATAGGTATACTGAAAGTAGATTTATAAAGTCTCTCAAACACTAAAGTTCTTCGTAGAAGTAAGGAAAATGGCATATTTAAAGTTTCCAAGATTAGCATCTCGCAAGTACAATCAAATCCACTGGAAACGAAGCCGACATGTTACTGGGAGTGAATGTATTTTTTGCGACCTTACGTTTTCTATAAAGCAAAATTTTGAGATGCACATGAATAGTCACACACAGGAGCGCCCTTTTGATTGTTCCCGTTGCGACGAAAACTTTAGTTCCACGACTTCCCTACAAAACCATTTGAATACCGCACATTTTGGAGAAAGATACTACTGCAAAAGTTGTAATGAGTCGTTTACAAACCTACAAGATTTGAGTGATCATAAGAGGGTTCACATTGGGAGGAAACTTCTGGGTTTAGCAAAGATTTTCAATTCCAAAAGATGCGGAATACAGAAAGCCAATGAAAGTCACAAGGAAAATATTTTCACATGTAATAAGCAACATAAGCGTTCTAAAAAAGTCAGCAGCACACCGACTTCAAATGTGTGCACAATTTGCAGCAAAAGCTTCAAGTTCTATTGGAAATTGGAGCAGCACATGAAGTCTCACACGAAGGAACATACTTTCCAGTGTGATCAGTGCAGCGCCAATCATACTACTTCTAGTGCACTTTGGGTACACAAGAAATATCTTCATGTGAGAAAAAGCTACGTTTGCAAAATTTGTCACAAGATGTTTAGAAATCATTCAAATTTCGTTGCTCACGAGAAAAGCCACCTTAGGAATTCAGGCATTGTTGGGCGTTTAGACTGCATTTTAAGCAAAAGGAATGAGTGTGGCAGCACCCTACGTCCGGTAAACGAGGACAAGGTGGTTGTAAGAAATTCAAAATCATTTAAACTTAAGCAGGTTATTACTGCGATACAACGTTTGGAAGTGAGAGTTCTACTGCAGAGGTGTGATTTTGGACGCGATCTAGTTAAACCCAAGAAATGTTCTTCATGTGGTGCATCTCGAGAAAATTGGGACGATAACGAACAAGGTATCTCTGGACCAATATCATCCGATGAGACTATTAATTTTGGCATTAACCCATTTTCTTTGGAGAACCCACTTAATGATGCCGTAACATTTCCTCTAACGGCCATTGAAATTAGTGGTGAACTTCAGAATATTCCTGTTTGTAGTACCAAGAAATCCAAATTCCCTGTGATGGAACTGGATCAGTTTATAACTACAAAAATGTCATCCAGTTTCACAGAAGAACAATTAACGATTGTCGCTTGTGAGAAGGGGATATTGGAACACGACCAAATTGAACAGATTTTGGATTCAGCAGAATTTTCATCTAATGAACAAGAAGACTGCTCCGTAAATGTTAAAGATCTTGCTGGAGAAATTCCTTCCCCGGGTTCCACTACAACAAGTCAGTATTCCTCATATAAAGAAATCATGGAGGAACGCGAGCGAAGATTATCTCTTGAACCCGCTCCATCACCACTAATTTCTTCAGAGATCGTTAATTCTGCTGAAATCACAATTCAACTTAATTCAACAGTTTCCCCTGTGTTGGAACATGCCCCATATGATGGATGTGTAATTATGCCAACATCAACTTTGAAAACAAATTCCTTAACTTCTCATCGCATTAAAGTCAAGTCATATAAGTGCAATTTTTGTCGAAGCAAGTTTACTCGAAAGGTACGTACCTGTACCTATATTTATATTGATACATGATTATACACAATATTTGCAGATTATTAATCAAATTCCTTTTTTTTAACTCACTCATGAAATTACGCTATATATATTCATTTTTATTTTGTATTTGAAGAGTCACTTGAGAGCACATCTTGGATCAACCCACAGGATTAGCTTATCATTGGCTATAGCCAAGGGTTTAATGGGAACGAATGAAATTTTCGTTCGTCAATTTTGATTTTTTAAATAAAATAGGTAACAAAAATATTATATACTTAGGTACCTTAATTTAGCCTCGTGCTTTTCCAATAAGTAGCTGGAAAACCAGTGTTTTGAAAGTATGCTACACACTGGACATGTTAACTTATAAAAATTTATTATTTTATTAATGTAAATGATATAGTCGCTAATATAGTAGAATTATAATGTAATATCTTCATCTTATTCGTGGTGTTGTAAGAGGTGAAGCAAAAGGTAAATAGAATCCGTGGTTGTAGTAACTAACTATTTTGTAGTAACTAGGTTATCAACAATCTCCAACTGTATGAACTATGAACAAATTCAAAAATTATACACAAATATGTAACGATAACTGGGTATATTTAACTACACATGTATATATAACTTACATACATAAGATACATAATTTTATGTGAATTTCCACAGTGGATAAAACTAATCAGTAAGAAAACGTTCGTCCATTATAGTTTGGATTTTGTGGACGATACCTTTTGTGAATATCACAGTGCCCCAATCCAAAATAAAATATTCATTTACCGAAATAAAAAAGGGAGTAAAGCTGATAAAACGTTCAAATTTTAACTACTTTATTGTGCATATATTGTATTGAAGTGTCACGTCAAATATACCAATTACATAATACATTTGGAGTTTCAGGCGGATGCGGATACTAATTACACTATTTGCTCTAAAGGTGCATAGGAAATTATAAATCAATACAACGCCACGCTCATTACAACTAACTACTGTTTCATTCCATAAATTACAGCCTCGGCTCATTGACGTTCTTACTATTTGCTTCATGAAAGTTGATACAATTATGGAGCATTATTTTTTCAAGGCTAGTAAAAACATGGTTGTTTTAGAAAGGTGGAGTTTATTGTCACGAATTTTCAGTGTAGGTATATGGTTTCCATTATGTAATTTCGTCATTTTTTGATTCTGTCCACAATACAACACATGAATTGATTATATACGATATGATTGTATATGATAAGCACTAGCATGAATTGCATATAACATTGGAATTTCTAATTTCGAAGATGTGAACTTGAAAACCAAGGTCGAATATTAAAGTTCAAATGAACTCAACCATGAGCATTGCGGCACGAGGTACGTTTTCTGCTTGGGTTTTCATAAACGTACACAGTACACTTGTATCGTGACAAGAGGAGCATAATATTCAGTCGTATGATAACTCAATTTAAAAAGTGCTAAATATGGCGACCCCACTGATGATAAAATCCATTGCCTTGGGTCAAAACATTGTAACGTCTGTGTTTCACCGAAAGTTCACCATGTTCTGGAACCCAACCACCCAACAGTTTTCCTGCGAAAGGAACCCAATGAATCTGTTCAAATGGGCAACTTCGGTTTCTCTCCAAGCACTCAACTTTTGCCTGTTCATTCTGTTTAGCTTTTTCGTTTTAATTGGCGTCATTGATTTTCGACGACTGGTTAAAAAACACGTGAATCAAGTTTTTGCCACCTTTTACGAAAGCATGCTGTGTTTACTAACATTAAGTTTTGAATACGCTTTGCATAAACACCGTGTCACATTGGTCGCGTACACCAATGCGCTTTTCAACTTCTTTCCACGCTCCATACTTTTTAGTTCTAGCCGACGAGAGTTACCATGGCATCGAGATCAACTTGGAACATTGGGAATGGTTTTGGTACTTTTAACCCTTTCTGCAGCCCCTTTCTTTACAATCATAGCAGTGTCTGGATTGGTTGATAATACCATGTTACCTGTTGTAATTGACTACTTCTATCCTCCTGAACAAACTCGATCACGTACCTTTTTCATAATTAAATTTCTTGTATCCCTAGTACTTCATCTCGGTTTTTTCATGGAAATTGCCACAGTTCTGCTCTTGGCAGCCATAATGATTATTTACGTTGTAAATATTCATTTGAGATATCTGCAGATTATACGTCGACTCTCACAATTATGTTCAAGAAAGAATCTCTATCATTTACTGCTGTGCTATCAAAGACTTTGCACGCTGCATTCTTTGATCTTGGAACCGTGTGCTTTGATTGTGGCGATACTCATGGGATTCGGTTTTTATCTGCTAATATTCTCCATTTCTCTATGTATCTATGGATATGGGATACTTCCTCCACTAATATACCCTGTGGTTCCCATCATTTTATGCGCTGGTGTGCTGATGCTGAATATAGCGTTGCCAATTGCTCCAAGGTCAATTGAAATTAGTGAAAGAATTATACGGGATTGGAGAACGAAACCAGAAAAATTTGTTTGTGGTAGGAGCTATATGAAACGGAAACTGCGGTCCTTGAGACCAACAGAGTTCCACTGCGGACAAGTTGGAGTTCTTGATAAGGATAGATCAATTATTTATGTGTCATCGGTGATGGAAAATTCGGCAAGTTTCTTGCTGCTTTTTGGGCGTACTTTCGAAGAGTTCGCAAATTACATAAAAGTGTGAAAATAATCGCTGGTGTGTATTATTGCTAAATACATATGCAATTTACAATGTAGCTGAATGAACTTGAAAATCCAGAGTGCCATTTCTGTATAATTAAATGTGGATACAAGACAGGCAGATGGTTGTATGAGTGTAATGAAGACGCATCTAGGTATATCCGTAATTTCCTGGCCACCAGGATACTCTGGATTATGCAGCCAAGTTTAAATTATGCTGTAACCAAGGACAATGTGGATGTCTCTATCATTTGAAATATAACCAACGTATGCAAAACTACGGAAACGGAAGACTTTTCACCAGAATATTATATTAGTTGCAATTGGTTGTTTTAACCGGAGCGGTAGCTTCACTCTTCATATTGTACAGCATATATGATAATTTGAGTAAGCACATCAAACATAATATTTGACAACAGGAAACCTACTTCCAATGGTAATGACCTTATACAGCTTCCTCAATTAGTTTAAAAAATTTCAGCATTTTTTCTAAACTTTATTGATACTGTTGTTTCTACGAATTAAGTAAAAGTTATGATTGCTAACAGAAGCAACGATTCGTGATTCCTGAAGCAGTAGATTATCAGTGTATTTAACATATTTTAAAAACCTGGTTATCACTTGGAAGCGTGTTCTCAAGGTGATAAAAAATGGCAACCCCTCTTATGTTAAAATCTTTTGATTTGTGTAGCCATATCCAAACTGTTATATTTCGCCGAAAGTTTGTCTTTACTTGGAACCCAACTACCCGAAAATTTAACTGTGAGCGCAACTCTGCAAACTTATTTCGATGGGCAATTTCCGTGTCGTTGCAAGCTCTAAACTTTGTCCTCTTTATTGTGTTTTGTGTTTGCGTCGTCACTGGCATAACTGATTCTCGACAACTCATAAAAAATGACTTGACGGACGTTCTAGGCATATTTTATGTGACCCTCATATGCTTGCTGAGTTTGTGCTTCGAATGCTCCCTTTACAAGTACCGTGAACCTCTAGTCGATTACACAAATGCCCTTTTCAATTTCTTTCCACGCAAGATTTTATTCCGCTTCCGCGGACGACATTTACGATGGTATGAGGACGTTCATGGAACCTTGGGATTATCATTCGCGGTTTTAGCTACTGCTGCGGGCCCAATCTTTGCATTCCTTGCAAACAGCGGCTTGATTAGCAATGCTACAATGTTCCCATTTCTAATTAACAACTTGTGGTCACCCGAAGAGAATCCATTTCTAACCGTTTTCATCGTAAAGTTTTGTACTCTATTCATATATCTGGACCTTTTCATTGAAATGGCAACGGTACTGCTGGTCATATGTATAATGTTAACGTACATTTCTAAGATTCATATCACCCATCTTCTAATAATCAGCCAATATCACCAGTACACCAACAGTGCAAATCTTGACTATTCACTACTCTGCTATCAAAGATTTCGGGTATTGCATTCATGCATTCTTGCACCATGTACATATTTCTTGGCAATTTTTATGGGATTCGGGTTCTACATCCTAATCATCTCCTTCTGCCTCTGCATATATGGATACGGTATACTGTCGCCGCTTGCTTATCCACTCATGCCTACTATAATCGGTGTTGGTGTACTCTTGCTTAACGTAACACTGCCAATCGCTCCAAGATCAATTGAAATCAGTGAAAATATTATACGCGGCTGGTCCGCTAAACCAGAAAGATTTATGGGAGGTAGTAGGGGTTATATTAAGCGTCTACTTAAATCACTGAGACCAACCGAATTTCATTGCGGGCAAGTTGGCCTGCTGGATAAAAATAGGTCAACAGTTTATGTGGCGTCAATCATGGAAAACTCGGCGACTTGTTTGCTCTTATTCAGAGGTATTGTCGACAAGTTCTCTAGTTATATAAAAGTGTGAAAATAACCATTATTAATTTATGATATGCATAACATATTTGGCCAGCTTAAATATTTTATTACTGTTGTCAATTCGACTCTCAGGAACTCTACATTACTCATTGGCACAGAATTTCTCACAAAAAGTCGTGCTGAAGAAAAATCTGTTTTACATAGCTTCGGTTGGTATGCAACCTATTATTACTTCCGTACCTAATCATAGTCATTTAATAAATGTACATTTCGATACGAGGCTCCGCTCCAAGGTAATTTCTCGTTTAATGTAACGTGAACGGTGTACATGATAAAGATTTAGCTATTACTATTTTAAATATAAAAATACAGTCAAGATGAAGAAAATAAAACAAATATGGTTTGTACGTTTGTACCACCTCATATAAACAAAGTGTGCACCATATCATCACAATAGGCACGACATAATATATAATATAAATATATCATAACCGAATGCATATACAAAGTTTAAGGGAGGTAGTATAAGCTAACAGTTTTTTAAGTAAGTACAAAAGCTTATTCGATAGCTCAGAAAATACAAAAACCTGTAATCCGTAAGCTACAGGCGCCCAATGTTGGATGTCTATAAATCAGTATTAATTAATAAATAACAGTCTCTTCTTCGTCGTGTTTATAATATGAACTCCATATTCATACATATAAGTACACAAACATATCCCCCACCTATCCCAGTTTCAGGAATGGATCATTAATCAATCTGGATTGGATCATCCGATGTTCCACTCGAAATCCTGGTAAACTTATAAATGAAAGGCTGGTGTCCCAAGTTAGATGCGCCAATTTCTCCCAACACGGCAACTCTGAATTTGCCCTCTTGTGTCAACACCGTTATTGCCCTCGGACGGGTTGGGGTAGCTAAATGTCCTGAAAATATAGTGATATCGATTTCAGTTTAGTAGCAACTTAATATGGAATACATATGTACATTTGCTATACATCAATGCATCTCCCGTATTCAACCCACCGTTAAAGTTATTTATGCTGTTAGTCCTCCTGTGTTTCAGCATGGATTCTGGCGGCTTTGATGGCTTTTTAGATTTGTTTGAGGCCTCAGCCTTCATCAGATCGGCTAGCGAATACCGGGTCACTGTTAAATCAATAAATTCAGGTACGGATGCCATAACATTATGATGGCTTTCCCTTGTCGTCGTATTTTGGTGATAAGCACTGGGTTGCAAAGGACCAGAAGCTCTACAAAATAAAAATCGAGTTAAAAGGTCACACTTTAAAAGGATCAAATCTTCATTACTCGCTCGTTTTGAAACAAAATATTGTACCGTTTTTCTGTTGAACCCAATGACTCCTCAACTCCCTGCCCCGACTCAGGTTTCTTCTCAACAACACCCAAATTTCCAACGTTTTGGCCTTTGATTATTGCCTTTGTTGGGCTCCTTCCAGTTGGTCTGTCCTTCGCCAATGGTGATTTCTTGTCTACTGTTACTATTTTCGCATTCGTGGAAAGAGAGTTTGCAGTACTTCCGGTCCTCACCTTGCCACCCAAACTTTTAACGACAGACTTGTTCCGAGCACGTGTCTCTCTTTTCTTACGACGCTTTAGCATAAAGTCGAGACGGTCCTTCTCAAAACTGCACATTTCAATTATTCGGTTGGCGTCGGCTGACGCAAAACCTTTAAACGATAGCTGCTCCTTGTTACCATTATTATTAGGTAATGACGACAAACTGGTGGTACCACTTGTTTGACTACCACTGTCTGGAGTACTCATCCCTGAAGGACTGTCAGAGAATCTCACAATTTTAATCTGACTAGAGTTAGACAATGGCATTTTGTTCACCCCAGACCTGGAAGGCGTCTTCTTGAGAATCCCAACTTTCATTTTGAATGACTCAGGAATGAAATACACTAAAGTGAACATGACTATTGCAGAAGAAAAGTTAAAATTTAAAAGCACATCGTTTAAACCGGATGTGAGCTACACTTTTTGGATACTGAGGATTGGAGGAGGCTGCATGAAAAATGCATAGAAACCACAACAACCCCATCCATTCAATACTTTTTTATGTCATCTGTTGAGTACTGCCGGCCGGCAGCTGCTAAGAGGTACGTTAAATGTTTCTCAGTTTTTTCACCACTTGTGCACTCACTGTGTACTCTAATTATTGTGATAATGATGATAATGATAATAGACATAAGGTATTTCCCAGTTGCCGAATATTTTCAATTAGTAGACAATGCGTAATAAATGTAGATTTGCTTGTGCATACTTCCCAGAATACATTTTTTTTCGGTGTGAGCATTAATAGAAACTCGGCACTAAGGATATTGGAGTTGAGTTACACATAATATTTATTTATTTTTATTTCAGAAAATATGCATTATGTTGTAAGAAATGTAAAAAACATTTTAATTTTACTGCATCCAGTATATGAATATAACGTCTTCTGGTAATAACACCGACGATGTATTTAAATACCCGCGACCCCCAATTCTCAATATGCTTGCGTGAAGGACTGTAGAGGAAGGCATGTCGTCCCCTAAAATGTGCATTGAGTTTCTCCGTGTGCATTGTTCCCCCAAATATTTTTATACTAATTTCTAATCATTAACCAATACGAAGTCTCCTATTACCCCGTACAAATAACCTAGATACAAATAAGTACTCATGGAGACGTCAGAAAAACGGGTAATTCCTGTATGTACTGATGGTAACTTGATAATTAATGATCACAAAATACTAGCCTTGCTTGAGTAAATTGGAAACTTCAAGAAGAAACTAGGAAGAAACTAGTGTGATGAATGATTCTGTTTGTCTCTCGCAATCGCGATTGTACATACAGGTACAGTAGTACATATTATGTACAGATTATATATTACCTACCCACAAAATTCGCTTTCCCAGTACATTAACCATCAACTATCCGAAAAAAAACTTTACTTGGTTTTTCGGGTTAGTGGTTTTAGAGATAGGTTAAAGTAGTGTGAAATGTACAAAGAATAAAAATGTACACGTGGTTATCAAT
Source organism: Sinella curviseta (assembly GCA_004115045.4). Classification (NCBI taxonomy): domain Eukaryota; kingdom Metazoa; phylum Arthropoda; class Collembola; order Entomobryomorpha; family Entomobryidae; genus Sinella; species Sinella curviseta. The sequence goes on from CM023200.3 coordinate 41,879,749, forward strand.
CACACCCGGCTAGACTGGTCGTTCCAGCCCGGCCGGCATTCGGTTTTTCTTCTTGATGAAAAAAAACTAGAAAAATAATTGCATATATGTGATAGGTATTGAGAGCAATGCAATAATGAATATGTAATATGTATTTTCTTTTTCGAAACATTGATTGTGTGAAGGACAACCACTAAAAGTAGTCTAAAATGATTTATAGGGCAAGGTACTCCCGACTTTGAAAATATTAGTATTAAAAATTGATATTCTATACTTGGTTGTTGTTTTTTTCCAAATTTGCACATATGCAGTTTTTGTAGAAGTAATCAATGTTGCGAATATATATTTTCCTCTAAAAAGTTCTTGTCTATAATGACATGAAACGAGCTGGAAATTAATAAATACCCAGTTATTGAGTGCTGCTCTCACTGTGAACTGGGAGTAATGAAAACACGAAAATAACAGGTTAGCTAGTCAATTTGTAAGCATATCTCTGGTGGTGAAAAAGTGACCTTGAATATTCCACTTGATACACATCATAGAACGTTGACCAGTTTCTAAAAATTATGAATTATAGATTTATAAAATGGTTGTCTAGCCTTTGCACTGTCTAGGCGCGTTTTAGTCGTTTTCCAACCTTCCTGAGAAGAGGACAAATCAAGATGAGAACTGTCATGTCGGCAAAACTTATCACAGCAGCGTTAATGATTTTGACGCTGGTGTCATCTCTCAGTGCCTTAGATATTGAGGGGGCAAAGGAGAGGCCATGTATTGAAGTTAACAAAACCGCACCAATAGACATGAACTGGGTACAGTTTTTAATAATTTGAAAGTCTCACGATTGAAGGGTTTCAACAAATTTATTAATTTACGGAACTTGTAATTTTATCACCATTTTGTTTGTAGCTAATGTCACAAAAGACTTGGTACTATCCCCTGATGAGCCGTCTTGATTTGTACCTGACTGCCGGTGCAATGATAGACACGGATGTCAAGGATTTGACCGAAGATGAGTTGTATTACGACAGTTGCCTCAAGTTTGACATCCAAGGACAAAACCTTGTGGGCTACGCTTTCAATGGAATCAGAAAAACATTCGTTATTAAACCCATTAAAGGCATGGAAATATACGAGACCTACAAGGGCGACGGCAAGTTAAGATATCTGTTATGATGGAAATTGAATGAAAATTAAATTAATTCTAATTAAAGCGTAACATTGCCTTGTCATTCTGTCCAAAAAATAGGTAGCCTGTTTGGAACCTGTTACACCACTTTAACGGACAATAAGACGTTCATTTTCTTTACATGTTGCACCGACTTGGAAGAGCAGACTTGGGCAGTTTTGACTCCACTGAAAAAACTGCCAAAGGATATCATGAAACTGACAAAAGAGTATGCGAAATCCTTGGGTTTCAAAAAGGAATTCTTTACAGGTCTCCGGTATGACAATTGTGGAAAGACGAAGAAGACAAACAGGAAAACAAAATTGAACTAACTACATGTCATGAGCGAGTCTTTTCGGTGTATTTTTTCTTCTTTTGATTAATCAAATTGTATTATATGATACTATATTCGGATCAGTTATTTTATGCAAAATAAATATATATGTCGAAGCAAAATTTGTTGTCCAATGGCTCATGTCGTTTAGAAGCTGTTTGTAATATGGACTAAAATAATATTCTTGGTATTTAAAATGTTGAAATTTTACTGGTTTTGGAAGGAGAAATGTAGAAGCTGTCACTTCAAAAATTAGGGAAAGCGACAACTCAGCGTCAAGATGCAAACTCATATTCCCCTAAATGGGCTTAATATTATGACCTTGAAAATATTACAATCCTCACTGTCTAGTAGTGTCACCCGGGAAATAGGTACTATTATCTTGGAACGTTCATCCAAAACAAGTGCTTGTCGATGTCTCTTCCCTTTTCGAACAACATATTATCAATACTGGAAAAAATAAGCAAGTAAAATTGAACCAACTTTGTGTAGGTAGCAACATAAATTACCAAAATTCTGCATATAATCTACAGAGATAAAATTACCTTCCATAATATTGTGCTTCCCTCACATTCGAATCCCTCTGTGATGTGAATAGAAGACTCTGTTGTAGTCCTTCTAAACTACCTGAGATAATAAAACTAGGCAAGTCTAGAGGTCTAGGTATGATTCATTTATTTACAAGACAGTTCATTTCATCCTGACAATAATGGACTGTCGAATCAAAGTGCATAAACTGCCCAATATCTCATAATGTCCCGATGTTTATCTTTTGAGGGAAGTGGAATTGGCGTTTTTTTTGTAGGTGTGTGTCATGATGACAAATTACATACATTGGATCAATTCTCAAATATGCAATTAACTTATTGTTTTAAAATTTCTAGAATTTTAGAGTAGAATCTACTATTCTCCTATTTCAAAGTACATGTAGGAATTTTACAACACTCCATACAGAATGCCAGTACCTTTTATCCATTAGAACTTCAGTGGCATTAGCTCTAAAAAAATCATGCTGCTCTATACAAAAAAGGTGTTGTAGTAATAGAAATAAAAGTTTGAATCATTTTTGCCATGTCCCCAATTTACTTGTCTGCGATCCCTAAGTTGTAACGTGACACCATTGAAGCCAACGGATATAATACCGTCACACTCATTTTCCTAGGTACTCTGGTTCCTTGTCATAAAAATCATGGAGAAATTGCCACCATAAACTGGAATAGAATATAAAATGCACTCATAGAAATTCTGTTAAGACCAAAATGCAAATTGTTTTACTTCAGAACGAACGGGATGTATTACTTCCATGGTTGGCATGCGCGAGCTGTTTTTAGCTTTCCAATTTGCGTGCCATGTTATCGTTCGCAGTCTACACGAATCTACAGTTCCTTATATTCACAAATGCCAACGATATGATACATAAATGGAATACTATATTATGATGAAATCTCATTGGTTCAGTGAAACGTGTTCTGTCCCGGTTATAATTTAGATACAATGCAATTGCATTCCATTCTGATACGGATATTAATAACCACTGTCGAACGAGAAAAGACTTTCACTTAAGCGACGTTTTTTTCTTGTTGACTGGTAGAAACGTTATATTTTTACTGTTTATTTCAATCAAATGAGAAAGGAATTCCTGTTCAAAATTTCGTACAGCCTCATACAGAGTTTTAATTATGAATCTGTAGCAATTTAGATGTCGCATGCCTCTTAAAGTTTAGTAGATCGATACCGGTATGTGTAAAAGCCAAGCAGTCACTTTGCTTCAAACGGTCAGCGAAAGCGCTTCACTAGACGATGGTGGTATCAGAAAACTAGTCACGCTAATCCTACTCCTGCTGTATCAACATCAACAATGACGCTAATAGCTGGTGGACTCCTGAACACCACCGTGAGAGCATTCCAAATCATCGATATGTTCTGGAGCCTTCCTTACAAGTGGAATCCAAGAACACACTCATTTGTTCTTTTGTCCAAACCCAGGGTCATCTTTAACAAGTTTCGTCTGCTTGTGGCGTACATGAATTTTTTCATGATCATTGCTCAAACCTTGTGGACCTGGAGATACAACAACATTTTAGTCAAGACTTACTGTGTCATGTGTATGGCAGTTTATGTGATGATGTTATCAGGTAGCCACCTCAATTGCATGAAGCCAGAGTTCCTCATTGCGCTGTTAAACAGCATGGCTACCTACGAAAAGAGAAGATTCGACAGTGACGCAAATGTTGGGGCAACTAGAAAGAGTAATTGGTTCCTAAAGTTTCTTATTATCTACAACTCTGTCAGTGTGATTTTACCAGTGCCGTACTTTTTTAACACACTTCTCAACCCGTGCTTGCCAAGCTATGTGGGTTCATTTTTACTACTGGACCAGTGCGAAGCAACCGCCCTTGGAATAACTCCCGATGACATGTATGTACAACTGGGACGGAAGATATTTATAGCTTCAATTGCATTTTTCAATTGGCAGTATTTGATGCCTGGAATGGCAGTTCATCTGTGCTTAATGTTTGTGCAAGGACTTTGCTTTCCGGAATATATCCGGAATTACGGAAGGTAAGATTCCACAAAAGCAATCCCTAATTTTTCTTCAGTCCATTTTCTTCTAAAATTCATAATTTTGCAGACAACTTTCAAAATTGGGGAAAGGTCCTATTGTGACATCCGACCTTGCGAAAACCACATCGGCTTTTAGAGAAGTTCAATTGATGACCGTAAACCATCGCCACCTGAATGGTAGCTTTGTCATCACACCATACATGGCATGTGGCCTAGCCAGTGAAATAACTTCTCTGTACAATTGCATCGCGCTACAAATGCCCACACAAATGTTTATCTTTTCCATGTGGACTGCCGTAGTAAACGCGTCAACATTTATATTTGCGTACGGATGCTTGGCGAATGTATTCCAGGCTTCGGTGGAAACCAAAGGAAAAATACTCTGGAATAAGCTACTGATGAAAAACAAATGGTTCCGAAAATATTCCAGTTCATGTCCTGTTCTAAGGGTCACATTCGGGTCAGGCAACTTTCTGGAACCAGTGACGCCGTTGGTCACACAAGAGTTTGTAATGAATAATACAGTAAGTTTATTGCTGATGGGTTAAATTGCTACATATTGTGTGTATATAGCAAAAGGTGTGCATATTTTAAAGGACAATGAAGTCCATGATATAAAGCACAGCACGCAACGTAACAACGATGTTTACGTCGTATGCTTTTGAATTTTCAGATCGGCAAAAGGTCATAAATAATAAATATATTATGTTATGCAATGTCCATGTGCTCAAAACTATCAATCCATAATAATATAGAAGCATAATCCATGATAAGTGAGAACATAATTGTTAAGCTAATAAATAATTTCAAAATTCTGCACAATGCTATAAAGGTACTCAACTATTTAATTAATGTCTGGACGCTCAGTTTAAGTCGATACATATAAATATCGTCGGAAAAGGAAATAGGTAATAACAAGGTCAGTGTAATATTGTTTTGCCCTCTCCTGTCTCTCTCTTGACTCACTGCATGTTAAGCTGTCAGTTTAAATAAATATGCCAGAAATTCACAATTTTTTAATTATCATATTCGATCTTTAATAATATTTCTAATCACTAGTATACTAACACCAGCCTCTGTCAGACACGGTCAAATACAGTTTAATCAAATATGTTATTCAAACCGTCAATTACAAAATGGTTGTCAGTTTGTCAGATCAAGCAGAAAGGTTCAAAATCCCCATTACCGTAATGTAATGAAAAACTCTATGCATTTTAAATCCTCCTCTTCAGTTTCTTTATTCACCTTTCCTTCGGAGTATCCTCACGTTAAATGGCTTTGGGTAGCTGGTTAAACCGATAATTGGTTCGCCTGAAGGGGTTTCTCCAACAACTTTGAAAAATTTGAAGTGTCTCAACATGGTGGCAAAATACATAAAGACTGTCGACTCTGCAAGCGACTGGCCCAAACAGTAACGGCGCCCTACGCAAAGCAAAGCATATAATTCGCATTGGATAATATTTAATAATATTTAATATTAGTAAAGGACAATGAATGGTCTGAATCTGTATTGCATCTTTTAAATTGCAACTTAGATGGGTAGAGTACATACCTGCACCAAATGTACCTAACAAATCCGCAACACTTTTATTAATCTCCGTACCATCTTTATTTAAGAATCTTTCAGGTCGAAAGTTGTGTGGATCTCCCCACAATGACTCGCTGAAATGTACAGCATGCACGTTAGTAACCAACGAAGTGCCTTTGCGAATCAGATAACCTCTAAAGTAAAAGTCGTCGGTGGCTTCTCGAGCTGACGGTGTGGGAATTACAGTAGAATGGCGAAACATTTCCAGAACTGCTGCTGATGTATAAGGCAACCTGAATTATTAAGTGGCGGAGCCACTTTATAAGATCGATATGTCCGTCTGTCCGTCTGTCTGTCCGTCCGTCCGTGCGCTCTCTAACTCAAAAACGGTTAGACTTTTTTGAAATCTGTTTTCGGCAATCGATAGGTGGTCACCTCAGAAGGGTCCAGCGTGATTTTGAAATACGTAGGTCAACGGTAACCGTTAGAAACCGTTACGAGGTCAAATATTTTAAATGGTAACATATGGCAAGTGGCATATCATTCGACTCGTCTATGACCATAACAAATAGATATGAGGTCATTTCGCCGTTGACGGTTACTGTTTAACGGTTACAGCGATTTCAAATAATTTTACACTTTTTGCTCTCCTGCTTAAGTGGTTTTCCACTTCTGATTTCGACAAACGGCTTCCCATCACAATGTTTGTATGGGACAAGCTTGGAGACCATAACGGGCAACGGTAACCGTTTGAAACCGTTACGATTTCGAAATTTTCAAATGTCACATGGCAAGTGGCATATCATTCGAATCGTCTATGACCATAACACATAGATATGAGGTCATTTCGGGGTTGACGGTTACAGTTTAACGGTTACGACGATTTCAAATGGTCCTGTTTAAATGGTCTTGAATTTTGGACTTCAGTTTTCGATAAACGGCTTGTCACCACAAGCGTTTTATGTGATAAGCTTGGCAGCCATAACGGCCAACGGTAACCGTTAGAAACCGTTACGATTTCGAAGTTTTTAAAAGTCACTTAGGGCAAGTGGCATATCATTCGACTCCCCTGAGTGTTCTTTATGAAAATCCGAAGGCATTTTAATCGTAACGGTTTCCGTTTAACGGCAATACCTGATTTTTGATTTTTATGTTCTTGATGATGGATTGGAGTATATCCATTCTGTTTTTAACAAACGATTTCTTATAGTGGTACTCAGTTGACTATTTTGAAAGATGCATGTTAATGGTGTCCAAGCTCCGCCACTTTGCTACATGTTAGCTTGCTGAGTTTATTAAAGCTTAACTTTGCACATTGAAGAGGCAAACTGATACGAAGTTGAATTAATATACCTAGGTAGCTATTAATAGCAATAGTTTACTTGGCTTTCATGGTTGAGTCGATTGGAACGTCTCTCGGAATTACCCTGTCAATTTCTTTCTGAATAGTTTCTTGAACTAGAGGATTCAAAATCATGTAGAGCATTCCAAAAGTAAGTGTTTTGCTCGAGGTTTCAGATCCTCCGACAAACAGGTCAAGAACAGTCATGGTAAATTGCTCCTCTAAATTCAACAAAATAATTTACGAGAATCAAGATAATAAAGAATTTAATTAAGCATATTAAATACTACATTGTCATTATTAATATCACCGTTAAAATCTGTCTCACGGTCATTTCGACATTGCTCAACTTTTGCCAAAAAAACATCTAGAAAATTTTGAGGGTCCAGTTTATAGGTTCCACGTGCCCTTTCCTCGTCCAGCAATTCTTTAACAGTTTTAATGGACTCATGTGCAGTTTGCTTTTGAATTGTCCTGCCCGACCAATTTGGGAACCAGTCTCGTAAAATGGGAAAGACGTGCGTAATGTCCATACCTAAATTGGTGCTCCTGTAAAAATCGTCGTTTACCTTGATTAAGCCCTTAATTTTCTCATCATCGTAGTCGTATGACTTTCCGGAAACAAGCAGCCAAAGGACATTGACTAAAGTTAGGCTAAACATGTCTTCAACATGTAGTGTGTTATTTGGCGCCTCATCGGCTAGTTTTTGAAGGTGTTCCTTGAATTTGTTGAGTTCGTCGATAATGATAGCATCCATTTCAGAGGATTTACCAAAGCCAAAGTCACGGAGGTTTCGCATGGTAAAACGACGGAGATTTTGCCATGGTGTGCCATAGCTCCAAATTAAACCTTTACATGAAAAAATTGCACACTTACAATTAGTGTAGCATTATACCTTTAAAAGTCACATTGGTATAACGATTTCACGCTTTAGTGAAAGAACGTCCAAATAATTACCCAAGTTTTTGTTTTTATGTCGATCCCGAATATTTTCAAACTGAATTCGTCCATCTGCCTTGTCGTGAAGCAATATTTCTCGAACCGAGTCGTGGGAGCTAAAAACGACTGAACGGTAATAGGTGATTGACTAAATTAATTACTCTGGATTTTATCGTGTCCTTAAATGGCTTAAATCTTAGCCTAGATTTGACAAAAAATACATTACCCGCATCACCCCCTCCCATTTTGAGAAACATTATATCCCCATAAATATCTGCCAGCTTTTTCAGAGCAATTACAGGTGTCTGTGACTGCATCATAATTTGAAACACATTCCCCACCACTGGAAATCTAAATGGCCCTGAAAGTGTTTAAACATTCACTAAAGTAATGTAACTTGATATTTGAAATGCCCTATGGAATTTGTTGAGATTTAATCTGGCTAATATTTTACAGTAAAGCATATACAATATAGTTACTTGGAATGGAGTTTTCATTATTACCTGGTGGATGCTTTGAGTATTTATCTCGGTCATTTTTATACCACCATAATGCCAGCAAAGACACAAAAATAATTATTTCCAGAATGTACAACATTTTGAACTTTATTCAAATGGTCACAGTAAAAATATCAGAGTTGACACGGTTAAACGTGTATTTATTTTTACGATTATCAAAAGAGGTAAGTATTCAAACAGCGCAATTAAATTGGATCGAATGGTGCAGCCAGCTAAAATATAACAATAAAGGTCACACCAGGTATGTAACACTCTGATTGTAGAGTCATTGGTGGAGTAGCTTGGAGTATGTGCTCAATATTGTCTATACTCAGTCAGAACTAGAATAAACCAGCTTACTCCGTCGAAGAATATATGTACCTCCTCAAAGTTATATATTAAACTTGTTTTGTCTCCTTGAAGAAAAAATAAATTTGGCATGACATGCATGGTATTTATTTGTTTCTTTTATAACTTTTATCTCGTAAAAAGATCCACACAGAAAGCTACGAGAAATGACAAATATTCAATTAGGTATGTAACTGAAAAAAGTATAACCTCATTCGGAAGAGACGAAAATACTATTGCATGGATAATATGCGCCTTCTTGATCAAAATCAATTTCCATGGAAGCATCATGTAAGGAATTAATCGAAGTATCCCCATCTGTACGTTTTGTTGTAAAAAGTGCATATATAATTTTAATTACCGAGTATATCTAGTTTACCTAATGCCGAGTCTGAATGTTGATCATATTAAAATGACAATTTTACTTGGTTTCCATTTGTGCATAAAAGCTGTAATTATACACATGCACATTAAGAAATAAAAACATCAACCCTATATATTCTGTTGCTACCTGACCTGTTTTTCCTCTTTCTCATTCTTATCAACTGGACAAGTAGGTATAAATACCTAAAATGATTAAGGTAGAGTTGAGTTTTTACATTTGCTTGTATACCTGTGCAAATTCTGGAAGTTTGGAAACGGGCTAAACTATATACATATTACTCTGGTCCTGATTCCTGAAATATTTCATGATTCGTGAGTAGGTACATATATATGTATTATAAAATGACACGAAAAGTGGTTCTAGACGTTTTAATTAATGAATGAACTCCATCATAGGAAATTCAACTATCTAAAATTCTGAATGACGAAAACGAACTGCTTTTAATTACTTAATTGAGCAGCCAGTTTCGAATGCTTGGCCGAGGAACAGTTTTCAATATTTTTCAAAGGTTGAAAGTATATTATTAAGCCAATCCTTATTCATTATTGTCAACTCTTCTTGACATTTTTAATAGGCATCAAATGATAACGCAAATATCTTGAAACCATAGCCAATACCGTTCAACACGTTTGCTTTTCAATTTTATAAAATCAGCCGTTTGTTTCCAAACCTTAAAAAAATCTGAAAAAGTCTCTTTGTGTATTTCCCTTTGCTACCCATACATTCAAGATTTTTCTAATTAACTTCTCACTGTATTCGTGTACGGTCGGCGTGAAAACAGTCATATAGAATCCCCTACAAACAAGAAACATTCCTCCACACTCCACAAAGTCTCACCGCGGTATTATCACCAATGGCTGACTAGTACTGAGGAGTGTGGAACGCACCATCATGACACCCAGCAAATATCTTCATAAAGAGAACGCACAAACTTCCGTGCCCATCATTGCACCAATTAGCAAGGATCCTTACTTGAGTGAGGATTTCTCAGCCTGTAAACACGGAGCTTAGTCAGTCTAAGCATATTATATTTCTCTTTTTCACAATGGTGTGTTTTAATAGCAGAAAGGTTTTCAGAAACCATGTCGGAAGTTCCGACTCGGAACGGCCGAAGCAACGGTTTATATGAAGTAATGGAATTATTAATTAATCATACTGTATAACCAAGACTCATTCCTCATTATTTCACCTCTATGAGAGTCATCTATTGAAAGTTGACTGTATGATTTTATACCAATTTGAACTTATGTAAAAAAAATAAAATGTATCTATTAACTCTTTGTTTCCGAAGACCCTTGTATTACCCATGTACATAAATCATTGCTCAGCAAATGATCAGTTTATGTAGATACGCAAAATGATAAAAGCTAATATCCTATTATGTATTAAATCATTCAATGAATAAACAGTTCGTGCATTCATTAAATAATATAGTATTCTTAACAAGCAATGAAATAACACCGTTATTGCTACTGTCCTTACACACTGCAGGCACACTGATTATATGAAATTCTATGATTTATTACACAGTTTATTGCTGTTGAACTGTGTGCAAATATAATATCAATCAATCAATCACGTTTCTTGGCAAAAACACAAAAGCATTGGGTCTGCGGTGGTGACGGACGTCCCCGTTGGAAACAAGGTAAAAGTTCAAATTGAACTGGAACTATTTCAACTTGTTTACCTTCCGCCTTTTTTTCTTTGTTTTCCATTGTTGATTGTAATCAGAAAATCTTCCGACACTTTCGGATCCTGGGTTTTGGAAACTTGTTTAGCAGTTCACTAAAACTGGATCTAAAAAATCAATGGATCAGTAATAAATAAATTTGTTCATCAATTTATTCCAGTGAAAAAAATGAGTTTATCTTCAAGTGAACCAGATTTGGTTATGAAAGACTTAGATAACTCTGATAATGGCGACAAAGGTGGTGCTCATCCCGGAACTAATCGTGTCAAGTCTAAAGCACTCGTACAGCAGCGAGAACATCAAAATGAAGGGAGTCAAACTGAAAATGGTCACCCACAGCAGCAATCTGCGGGAACTAGCACGAATGTTCTCCATGAAATCCTGGACATAATTAATTGGGTGAATACAGGCAGGAAGAGGGAAGGAAACTGCGAGAAAACCTTTATGGAAAAGAAATTCGATGAGATGGAAGCGGCGCTTCAGAAAAAGGAGGAGCGACTTGAGCAGGCCCACTTGGAAATTTGTGTTCTGAAACAAATGAAGGCTGGACTGGAAACTGAGAATGCGGCACTCAATCAGCAACTGGAAATTGAAATGAAAGCAAATGCTAATCTAAGCGACAAGTGGTGTCAGGTGAAGGCAAGCTTCCAAGTCATGCAAACAAAGTTTTTTGAAGATGCTCCCACTGGATCTCAAAACCTCAGCAGCGGATGTGATGTGCGCACTCATGATTCCAGCATCTTTCATTTAAAAGAGGAAATCGAAATTGGGGATAGCGATGGTCTTGATGATACGTATTCAGAGTTTCCATTTGATCACTTCCAGACTCCTGGCGTGGCAGCAACGGGAACATGGGAGCAAGAAGAAGATGCATTTTCAGGTGTTGAATGTCTGATTGGTCAACCTGAGATTCCTGCTTACGCGGTGGAACCTGATGTAGATGAGGCTGAAATACAACTGGATACTGATGAAGTGGAGGGATCCAGTTCTGGGGTACAGGAAGGACAACCGTTCGTCCCTTCGTGCTCAACAATTAAGTCATTGGAACCCAGCGGTGTTCAGAGCTCGAGCACAAGCCAGTGTGAAGGCGAAGGAAAACCAGGACATGGAGTTGACGTCTCCAAAGAGCATCTAGGTGCGTTTTGTATTTGTGGCTTGAAATGCAGCACAAAAAAGGCCTTGGGCAGCCACATCATTTACTTCACATGCGAGAAAAAGTTTGTTTGCACTATTTGCCAGAAGCGATTTGTAGGATCCAATTATTTAAAGGGTCACATGATCCAATTCCATAAGGTCACGTACACTGGAGGAATGAATGGATGTCGAGGTTAGATCATACTCATCTTTTCGGGAACTTTATAATATACACAGCTTATTTTTTAAATATTGATTTTTACTCATTTTTATCTGGATGGTTTGCATTGCTCTTCAGATTGTGGAAAAACGTTTAGCACTTTACTTCAACTACGTCAACATAAGAAACTAGCTCAGTAAGTGTCTTCAAGAATTTAAGATGATGATTAAATCCCTTAGGAAAATGTTACCGTTTTACATTAACGTTAACTCTTTAATTTAACCTTTCAGTATCAGTGAGGCAAGCATGGAAAGGCCTACAAAAGCGAGTACAGAGCGTTCATCAAGGAATCGACGATCTTTTCGAATGCGTCTAAATCAGGCAGGCGGTGAACTCAAGTCAGTACTGCGCTGAAAATGTAAAAGGGAGTTGCATCAATTGCCAATTTTGTCGGGAGCAACAGAGAAAGCAGTCAACGTCGAGAAAACAATCCACCGGCAATGGTATTGCACCTATACCATCAATGTCGTCATCAACTGTAATCTGTAACAGCTTCTCGAACTCGCGCAACTTCTCAACACTCCTCTTCTGAGCCACTCCAGTAATTTTACAATGATTCTTTGGCAAACTAATTTTGGAGACGATATGAATTGGATTAGTAGTTTCAGTGTATTAATTTCCATATCATATTGCTACCTACCTATGTATACATTATACATCATGTTTTATTGTTGTTTTATTTGAATCCTTGCCATTTTATTAACATTTCCTTGTAAATTGTTTATAAGCGTGAAGTTTAAATAAAAATATCGTTGTCGTTAGTCGGCACGCACGCGTTACTATAATTGGCGAGTCCGGACGAGTACTTGAGACGTTCACGAGAAATTTTTATCACAGGTTTTAATATATAATATTTTCGTACTATATGGGTTGTCTGGGACTGCTAACAAATCGTTTTTTGCTGTACGAGTTGTCTGATGACGACTCAGTGGCTGTCTCGCTTTGTTTTATTATATGTGAGTTAGTTTTGCTAATTTGTTGCAGTAAATACATGCTATAGCATTTTGTTGAAATCCAAGCATTTTGCACTTGTCATAAACCGGCATCAATGGCAAGCTCATATAAACGATGTTGCGTCTTCATCTTGAAATCCTTTTATTACGTGCAACCATGCATACAATGCAATGTATTTAGGTATGTAACAATGATAAGCTCAAACATTTTATACTTGTGCCTTAATGGACAGAAATATATACCTAAACTCATTTAGATTTTAGATTGTATTATCTTTAGTGTATGTACATATGTACATATGTATGTGTTGTATGTGAATGTGGAAAAGTGATAATCATGATTTGTTGATATTATCGCAGCAGCATTAACACGAGGCTGTCTGGAACTCTGGCCACAAAATCTGGAGAAGGTGAACTTGAAACATGAACCTGATATTTAAAGAGTAGTAGAGTAGTTTGTCAGCTGCACACTTTATCAACTACTTGTTGATTTATTCAACTCTTGCTCTATACCTAAATGTGAAATGGACATTGTGTATTATGAATGACCATTATGAATTTTCGTATTCAGAACGTGGCAGCGACATATTGAAATTGAAATATGTACATATATATAAGCAAGTAGTTATTTCGCATGGCTGTCATTAGTATCAATTAACCATCAACCCGGCGGTTTTGCTCCTGTTCTTCTGGTAGAAAAGGGCAGATTATAAGTTTGGAACTGAAATTTCTGCTTAAAGAAATGACGAGTGACAGTAGTGTACATTTGGAACTGAGGTGTTCCTTCCCCAAGTACTCACCGTTTTCGACACTGATCTTCATTTTTATCAGTTTGCTATCCATAGCCGGTGGTACTGAAGAAGGGTCTTATGACTTTGTGATAGGTATGTACGAATTGTGGGTTTGACAGTGAATTGAGCTTACTTGCATTTGAAATTAGTAAAGATTTATTTATTTTTCTAAATAGTTGGCGCCGGAGCTGCTGGTTGTGTGGTTGCTAGTCGCTTATCTGAAAAATACAGCGTCCTACTTCTTGAAGCTGGAGGGGATCCACATCCGGAGCAGGTTATTCCTGCGAAAACACCTTCTTTCTTCAACAATCAAGAGTACGTGAAAACGTACACAACTGTCTCTCAAAGCAATGCTGGCTTGCTGAATGATGGGGTATTGTGGGACAGCTGAAATAGACTAAATTTTCGTATGATTTTAGACTACTGCATTATCAAATAATTGACATGTTTTCAAACTATGCAGAGATTTGTATATTTGGTGGGGGTGACAATGGGAGGTGGGACAGCAGTTAACGGACAGGTCCACAACAGAGGGAGTCCATATGATTACGATAACTGGGCCAACATTACCGGGGATGCAAGCTGGAACTATGCAAATATGTTGACATTTTTTAAAAATATGCAAGACTATAATGGAGAATATCCGTCGGAAGTGCATCACGGCACTGGAGGACCAATCAGCATTTCCCAGCCGAAGTATGCTCCGGGCCTGGATACGTGGTTAGAAGGAGGCAAAGCTTTAGGTTATCCTGTGGCAGATCCCAATGGACCCCAAGTCGTTGGTAAGTTTGCTTGGAATTGCATTCTATTCTTTGTAATGATTATCTAAGTTATAATGGAAGTTGTGTTTTGGTTGTAGGCTTTGCACCCATTGAATACAGTCGGAACCGTGGAAAACGAGTTAGCTCTTATCGAGGTTACATCCAACCAGTCCTTTCCTCCCGACCAAATCTGAACGTCATCAAAAACGCAAAAGTTGACAAAGTTATAATTGAAGGGAATAGGGCAGTTGGCGTGCGATATGTCTCTAAAGCCGGGGAGGAAGCAGTAGTTCGCGTTACAAAGGAAGTGATTTTAAGTGCTGGTGTTCTGGCTTCCCCTGTAATTCTTATGAAATCTGGAATTGGTCCAGAGGATATGCTCAAAGCTGCGAAGATAGCTGCAGTGAAGCACCTTCCAGTGGGCCTTAACCTTCAAGATCATGTGCTGTTGCCACTTCCCTTCAATCTGAAAAAAGATAAAAGCGACGTGTTTATACCAGAACGAGATCTGACTCCTGAAGCCTGGAAGCTTTATCAAGAATCTGGCGATGGACCTTATACCAGTTTTAACGGTGTTCATGGGCAAGCCTTTCTGGTGTCCTCAGTCAGATCACGGGAGAAGGCTCCCAATCCAGAGTGGCCTGACATCAATCTTCATCTTGTTCAGACCCCTGCCAGTTTTGACGTTGAAGGGATGGCTGAAATGGAATTGGAAGAGGGCGAAGATGCTGAAATCACAATATCCACGTTTATTATGATGACCAGACCGAAAAGCCATGGAAGAGTAACGTTGAACACCGAAGATGTTGACGGCGATCCTTTAGTGGATTTTCAGTACCTAACTCACCCAGACGATGTGGAAGCGATGATTGACGGTGACTCATACAGCTTTAATTGTAGTTTAATACAACGAACAATTTTTTCTCCTTAATTAGTAAATGACCATTTTTGTTTCTGACTGAAAATACAGCTGTGAAACAAGTTATGAGACTTCACGAAGAAACTACTCCATACAAGGAACAAGGCGCATATTACTCAACAACTCCACTGCATTTTTGCAAGCATCTCAAGTTCCGTTCTGATGATTATTGGAGGTGCTACATTAGTTACATGACAGCAGGCTCTGCTCATGCTGGTGGGTCCTGTCGCATGGGGAAAGGAGCA
The DNA here is from genome assembly GCA_004115045.4 of Sinella curviseta. NCBI lineage: Eukaryota > Metazoa > Arthropoda > Collembola > Entomobryomorpha > Entomobryidae > Sinella > Sinella curviseta. The sequence continues at coordinate 41,895,545 of CM023200.3, forward strand.
GAAGATATTGATGCCGTTGTGGACTCCAAGTTGAGAGTGATTGGAATTGAGAACTTGAGGGTGGTGGATACTTCTATCATGCCCACCGTAACGAATGCAAATACGCAGGCACCTGCCCTTGTCATTGGAGAAAAGGGGTCTGATGAAATTCTAAAATATTGGCAAGTCGCTGATACAAAAACTCGGCAAGAACTTTAGTGTAATTGGAGAAACTAAATACAAGAAATGTTTTGATTGGGGTTATATTATGCTATATATAACGTGCTATATTCAGGCATATTTAAATTTTTATTGATGAAACAAAAGCATTAAGGTGACAAAATGTGCATAAAGCGTTATAAAATTAAATTGAAGTTTTAATAAATCTTTCAGTCTACCCTCTCCATTTGTGATGTACTACATACATAAATACATCGCATCCGAAAGATGATCCTCGAGCATGTTCAATAGTGCATACAAATACAAATGTCCTGTAAACCATAAATGCGAATTATTGTGCTGTGCAAAAAAGTGTAACAAGTGACAGATAGTATGTAGTTGAGGCTACTGAAGAAGTAAGCGTTACTTGAAACTACTGTTACTATTCCACTTCCATAACACAGGAATGGTAATTCATTAAAGAAAAACAGCGAAGTGGATACTCCTTCTTTCGTTGGGTTGGGTGGCGACTTTTCACTTTTCCGTCTATAGTCCATCTCCATCCATCCATAATGAGAAAAACGTTGCTTTAGTTCAAGTTCAGATTGCTAAAAATTCATATAAAAAGATGAAATATGATGTGATGAGGAAGGATACTACTAGCAGTAGGCAAGCTCGCAGGTAGCTATATTAGCTATGCTGTAAATGTGGTTAGTATAGAGTAGTAGTGGTGAATGAGTCGAGGAGGATAACGAACGAACGAACGGAGAAATGCACTGCCATTATCACTATTACGATAATAAAGAAATGATGTAATTATTATCCACTCATACTTTTCAGTTTAACTGATTACTGATGTCGCGTCGATCCAGTCAGTAAAGACAAAGAGGACGAGAAAGAAAAAGGAAAAACGTTTTGACTTCCGTTCATTCAGCAAAAACTTGGTACAAAACGAAACGAAGTATGTACATCGTCAAGTGCATGTTAAAGAATCATTAGTACTAGTAATGCTGAAATGTAAAGAATATTTTCAATTGAGTTGTGAGTGTTCAAGTGACTGCACGGTCAAAGGTCGGTTTTACTGTTAGTTTTTGAAAAATTTAGTAAAACGCATTGTGGGAAGTGTTTGAATCATAAACTTACTCTGCCCGCCACATTGAAGTGGTTAATTAATTGTCACTCCCATTTACCGGCTTCAAAATGAAGATGCTTTTAGCGAGCAACCAAACAATTACGCTCGGTCATTTGACGACAATTAGTCGTTTGAACAACGGCAGGAAAAGGATGGGAGAATGCACAGTTAAGTTGGCCTCGGATACCATAAACGTTCTGCGTAATTCTTACATTCCGGAGGGGAGCTCGGTTCCGGTACGATCCCGCATTCCAAGTAAAAAGGAAAATGGAGAACAATTGATGGTAAGATTGTTTAATTGTTAGTGGAAGGTACATACGGTCGATATGCATATAAGATTTGGCATTTTATTGCAAAGCAGTAGAAACTAGATAACATGTATGTATGTAACTTGAAAAACTGAGCATTCTGAAAACTTTTTTATATTCTTATTGTAAAAAGGTGTCTTTTTTATTCTGAATGAATTACAGATTGAGTTCACAAACGTATTTTCTGCTGCTACCAAGGAACAGGAGGACAGAATGAAAGACAAGCTACAGATAAAAATTCTTGGGGACATTCTCATTGATTTCCATGCCATCTTTGGAGATGATATGCGTCTCGCCGTTGAGGTGAAAAAAGTAACGGTGAACAGAGACAGCCGAATAGCTCGCCCGTACGATGAAGATCCCGAGGATCAACAGGTCCGAGGAACGGTACACAATCCTGTTAATGCTTTAAAGCTTAAAATTCCTGCCAGACCATCGTGTCAATTCAAAAGCCCACTGCCAAAACCATTACAGCAGCAACGACCACGGAACCAGCACGTTGACGTTGGCGCAAATACCTCCATTTCAGATTCCCAAAGTTCAAATATTATGGAATGTTCAACAAAAGACATGCACCTTGTCTTTGAGCGTGGGATCGCTGCGCATTTCACTGAGGAGATCAAGTTTCCGAAAAACTGGCTCCGTCACTGGCAGGATGAAGACCAGCAAGCGTGGCGGTTTACCGCAGAAGTAAACGTAACTTTGACAGTCGAGACGCCAAAAATAACGGCCACAGAGAAGTGTGAGGAGGCTTCGGAACTAAACCGGAGGATTCTGGAACAGCAAATTGGAACTGACGTGCAAATCATTTGCAGTAATAAAAGTTTGGTGAAATGTCACAAAGCATTTCTCATTGGTGAGTATAAGATTTCAATTAAAATGTTAACATGAAAGGAATACAAGTTAAGATTCGTTGTCCATTCATTTACCCATTTATTGTGTTTGGCCACCAGCTCAAAGTAGTGTTTTCAAAGGACTGGTGGGATCTAGCAAGAAGGACGCTGAAGGCATCGTTACAATTTGCATGGACAATGTGAACGGAGATGTTGTCCAGGAAATGTTGGCCTTCCTTTATTATCACGGCATGGATGCCGCCAATGAATGCAGTGTAACCGCAGTGGAATTGGTGCAGATTGGGCACAGTTTTGACATTAGGAACTTGGAAGCACACATGAAAAAGATACTTTTGGATAAGCCGAAACATTGGTTCACTATGGATTCAGCTTTAGATCTGTTTCTCTTCGCGGTGAAGATTACCTCCGGTGTTCATGATGATCTAAAGAAGAAGGCGCTTTGGGCTATGAAATCGTAAGTATTTCAGTGGTAGCTCAATTGGATTCGCTAGCGTTGTTCCATTGACATTGGAATGTAGAATTACTGGGAGATATTTAAGGGATTTTGTTGGTTTTTAAATTTTAGAAAACCTGACGAGTTTACGGACCCAGCCAGGATGGGGAATCTGTTTGACGGAGATTTCTTTGCTGTGCAGCAACTTTTCAAAGAATTGGCTCTTGACAACTAATTTGTTGAAGGCTGTCTTCTCATTACTACTGAATAGAATTGCAATCTTAATATTAAAGTAATGGTTTTCCAATGACTGCTATCAAATGAATGGTATAAAATGGTATTCTACTCGGTTTGTTTTTCATTTTTGTAATATTTCACTTGTTTATATCGTATTGTTCAACCCTGATTTATTGGGGCATTTGTGTTCACGAAATTAAACCAAACGTTTTTCTAAGTACGTTATTTGTTGCGATGGACAGCTTTAAAATGTAAAACATGTAATTAATTTTCAGATCTTATGATAATAAAAATAAAATGCAAAGGCTGACAAATATCAAAGGATATTAATGATGTAATAAACGGTATGTGTGGATTGAATGATGAGAGATTGATTCAATCAATATAAATGATCATGCTTGTGTACCTAATATTGTTGCTTACCTTACCGTGGGAAATATTTTCAAATCGTTGTAATCATAAACACTAAATTGCATTTTCTGTTTTTACAAGTAACGATCCAATGACGATGGGGCATATGAAGACAGTAATTAATATTATGCCTTAATTGCCTAAATAAAAGCATTTCGAGGCGTTTCAAATAATATATTTCCAAATTTCTTGACCAATACCAACAAGAATTTTCCTACCACAAAAATAATCTTGAAAGTAATTTTCTCCTTCTTTATGCATCTACTGCCTACTACAGTGTGGTAGAGGATAATTTTTATTAAGCTGGCAGAATATTTTATTCAATTTATCAATGCTGTTAACTGTATCAAGATTGCACTCCAATTCCAGCCACTTACGACCACTAAAGAAAGTTGAAAGTGCGCAGTAAATCGCTGGCATTCCAATGGCAACATTGTCAGTAATTAGGCACAATGGTAATTTATGACCTTATAATAACATAATATCCAATCTAGCGGATGAATGGATGGATGGTGTTTCTTAAAATCAACAAAACAATATGGCATTTAATCCATCCTTTTCTATTAATTACCTATGGGCACTCTTTTAATTGGCGATAATTGCGTGGTTTTAATTTGTCTTGAAAATACTTAGGTATATATGGTCGGTTACAAGATTATATGAAAATAGGTGAGAATCAGCACTTAAAGCGGTACGCTTTCATATATACTTAGTATTAGTAGTAATTTTATCGTTGTCTCAAAGCTGAATAATCCCTCAGTGGTGGTGATTTTCGGTAGAGAATTAAGCCAAATTATTATCGCACCACCGGAAAGTAAGTTTGGTTTCCGTAGAATACGTGAAGGGGGACTGTATGGGAGCGTAACGTGTGCTGCTAACCAAAACATGTCCAATCAATACAATAATTTTCATAGTTCTTTCTTTTATTTTTAATTGAATTAAAGGGTACAAACATGCGACTTAATATGAAAGCAAGCGGATGGAAATAAATGGCCACGGTCAATAAATAATATGCTCGTACTTTAAAAGTATCATTGTCTTGCATCGTAACTACACCTTACAATAAGACGAGGAAAAAGGACACTGCGTGGTTTAAAATGGCGCTGTACACAATTATTTTCGGGTGCTTGATTCTCGGGATTTACGCTCAACAGGAATTTCTGTACGGGGACTATTTTGCCGATTATGATGATTTCGGTAACGAGAACGGTAACTTTGGTACCGATTTCTATTCCGAGAATCAAGTTGCCCCAATCAGGAACCCTTACAAAGCCATCAACATGGAAAACAAAGTTGATTATCCTATCATAAGTCGACGAAAACGGTTCCGTAAGAAGTGCACTTGTTTAAAATACTTTGATAATTCAAAATTATCTATAAATACCTATGTGTATTGTTTGTTTAAAATTACAGTTCCGTTTATAGTGGGTAGTCTTATAGCAGGAGAGTTGGGATCCAAGCTTACTCCTTGGGGGTCAGGTAAAGAAACAGGTGGAAAGCGGAAAGGTGGGAAACAGAAAGGTGGGAAGCAGAAAGGTGGAAAAAAGAATGGTGGAAAACGTAGGAAGGACAAAGGTCGAGGAAATGGTTGAACCATAATATATGGTTTAAGGTATTACTAATGATACAAGAGATATACATAGATTAATCTTTCCACCACACACCATTCGATGCGTATTTAATACTGTAAAATTATTGGTAGAATATTTGGATTCGACTTTTGATCTTTTTAAATAAAATTTGACCACAATATTAGCATATTTCTGCAACATACTGCATACTACATCTAATCGGAAATTCAACAAATTATTATTTTTGCGGATGCAGCAGATTTATATCTGAACTTGCATAAAATATAATTCGTTTCATATTTCCAATATTCTTCATAATTCATTCTCCCATGCATTATGTATTTCTCGCGATACGTAACTCAATGAAACGATATTTTATTGCACGGCATCATAAGAACTTTTTTAAACCGTCTTTCATATTTATTTTAATCGCTAGTTTTTTTTCATTTGCTTGTATTTTCTTGTATGAACTCACCAGGCCCCTCTTTTATGAAAATATACACAATTTTGTGCTTGAAATGAACACATGTACATTTATACCGTTTCGATTATCAGCCTGTTGCAGGTTACATTACAGCAAATACTTATTTATTGCATGGCATTTGAAAAGCCACACTAAACCAAGTTCAAGGAAAATCATCTGAATCTGAATTTCAGAGATTCTGAAATGAGGGACTCAAATACAGCATAATAAAAAGCATTTCATGCGCTTAGTGTCCTGGCCTTGAACTTTTTGGACTTGAGGTAGGGCTGTGGGCGCACCAGCTTTACTTTCAAATGCACGAATGAACACAAATAAAAGTGAAGTTTGTTTTGTTGGTTTGGTTCGATTGTTATGAAAGGAACGAATCCCAATCTGTAGGAGCACCAGTATACCTAGTGCAGTGCACCCAGGACTCCTGTGCCAGGAGACTCGGTAGTGCAGACTAGGTATGTATATTCCTGATACTATGAACACGAGATGAGAACATGTTTGAATCGTCTGCGTGAGTGAGTTTGTATATCCATGAAAATATGACAAAAGCCATAAGCTACAAAAGTTTTTATTGAAAAGTCTTGACTAAAGGGGATTCCAATTTGTGGTGCCGTTTGAATCCTATAAATACCTATATATTAAACAAGAAACATATAATGTGTCGAAAGATGGAAATGAATAGAAATGGAAATACAGAAATTGTGTAAAGAGTTTCGATTTTTACTTTAGTGATCTAATCTCCCCATTTTCCATAAAAACACACATATTCTTGCCACTGCAAAGGCAACTGTTCTTACCTAGTATGGTGATCTGCTCAAAAATATATCCATCTGTAGACAGTAGACCGCCGTGATATATCATGACAAATGAGTATCGAAACAAAAAGTGGAAGATGTTGTAAAGTAATATGGGTTCAGTTTTTGTATCTTGCTATCCAAATTTGTGTGTATCATGAATTGTAAAGCATTATTTTAGCTGTTCTCATCGCACATGCATATACCTATCTGTATTTATGTAAAATAATAATTTGTCATCTACGTTGTTAAAAAGGATTTCCTGAATCAACCTCCTGCTGAAAGCGAATTCGTTGTTATCCTTTTCTTTCACCGCTTGCTTACATCCCATTACAATCCACTTATGTACATAAGTAGATGTAGCCTACGTTCTGCACAATGAACAGAACTTTGTTATAAAAATGTTCTCTCCTTTCTCACACAAAGTCACCAAAGTTATATTTTGCCAGTCTGCAATTCCCACTTGTTGCCATTGCCAGGGAAGACGGAAGCTCGTGTGAAGATTGAAAAGAAAAGTGACGTTCTCGTCTGCACATCTACAAATAGTACATCCAAACTCTAAACCTTAAAGTTGACTGACACCTACAGTGCAGTGTGCTTTACATTCATTTTTTGGAATATGCATCAAGATTTTTTATATACGTTTTATCTTGGTTTTCTTTATGCAGTACGAACATTTTGTGGTTTCATTTATATCGGCATGTAAATACACACTCTATGACTTACGACATGATGTAAAAATTATAAAGATATTTACTTGAATATTTATTCAGTGTGGGTATTAAAAAAGTAGATAGGGGCACGGTTAAAATTTGCTGCTTTTTTCCTGAGCCCGACTGAGGGTTCCATTCCAATTTTGCAAGTTAGCAGTTTGAAAATTATAGTGTGACATGAAATAAATAATTGAATAGAACGCATTGCGTTGTTATGACAGCTGCGTAAACTTGAAACTTTAATAGTAAATAAGCCAAAGCTAGTGTAAAATCTTCCTTTTTCAGTCACAATTTTTGCTTTGCCGTTTCATCTTCTTATGTACTAAGTACAGAGACATTCGTGTGTGAATACTGCAATTTTCTATTAGTCATCATCATTCTTTTATCCGCCCACATTCCACATTAACATCCAAAACAAACTCTGAGTAATGCACGAATCCATGCCATGTAAGCACACATACCTAATATTACGTACTCAGCTCAGCAGGAGAATTCAGATCTATAGTGTAAGTGTGAAGGTTGCCGAGATGAAGTATGCGAACGAGCTCAAGAACATGTAATCTGTATTTACGTACTAGACAGATTTTCTCTTTGTGATCTCTTGTCTGCCTGTATGCAGCATCGAATCATTTTGGTGCAGTGTTTTGAACGATATGATGAGCTACAACACAGAAATCCACTGACTAATACGTGCAAATTACCACGCATTTATGCGCTTACTTGGTGAATTGTTATTCTGTGTTCAATGCTTTATACGTGGAATACTGACGATGACGCACTCCATAAAAGTTGCTGTGTAAACAGTTGACAGTCAGCAGTGTATGATTGGGCAACTGAAATAATATGGTCAAAAATATAACTTTGCAAGTTTCCAGCATCCAGTTCACTCTGTTGCAACTTGTAAATTTGCATTCAGCAGCACAATAAAAAAAGTGACATTTAAACAAAGTTTCTGGTTGGTGACACTTCCTTGATGTGTGGTAATATTACGATCACAATTATCAGTGACTATAACAGATTTTAACTGCCTCAAAATGCAAGTGTATTTAGTACAGCGAAGGAAATCTCCGTTCTGCGACCTTCTTCTTGTCCGTCGTGTAGCATCCAATGGAAAGAAAAGAATAGGACATTGCACCATCGCACTTTGTCTGCAGAGCGGTAGCACACCACGAGAGGTTATTCCTAACTCTGAGGATATGCCACCTCCCCCATCATTGTCGCCACTGCAAGAAATGAGTACGACACCGCAGAAACAAGAGCTCGTGGAAAACGATAGTTCGGGTAACGGGTTGATTTTGTCTGCTGCAGAAACAAAGGAGCCAAACACGGAGAGTGACAACATATCTAATGATAGCCAAAGAAGCCTCCAAGAAGAAGCTAAAACTGACCTGGAAATCATTACTAGGAATGATCAAGTAGTGAAATGTCACAGCCGTCTATTAGCCGGTAAGTGGAAACGGCCCGAAAGCGCTTTGCCAACTGATTTTTCTCCTTTCATATTGCTTGAATATGTAATGTATGCATATTTTATACTTTCATTCACAGCACAAAGTCAAGTTTTCAAAAATATGCTGGAGAGTAGTACGGAAACGGAAGATCAAAAAACAAAGAAGATTTTCATGAATGACCTGAGCGAGAAAACACTCAAGGCTTTACTGGCGTATTTGTATTATCGTGACCTGAAGGATGCCAAACGTTGCAGCGTCGTTGCTGTCGACTTGCTGAAAGCTGGCCAGAAATACCAAATTAAAAATTTGACAACTGCAGTAAAGGGTATTCTAGTTAACCAACCAAATGAATGGTTCCATATGGATGCAGCGTTCAGTCTGTTTCAGTTTGCCAGCGGAGTGGACAGTTATGAGGACTTGAAGAGAAAGGCTGTCGCTGTTTTGAAATCGTAAGAAGTTATACTGATAACTTATTCCTTAAATAAAATCAATGACAACTTTCAGAGTAAGGCAGCAATAAGTAATTTCCGTTTTGTTTTGTGCAATTTCAGGAAACCTAATGAGCTTGAAACGTTTTCAAAGCACTCCAAACAGTTTCGGGAATACGGACAAGATAGAGAACGACTATTGAATGAAATTCTGGAATAATAGTGTTTTTTGAAAGCTATTATGCCTGCTCCGACCCTGTTACCGTACAAACATATTTTATCGCCGAAGTTATATTTCTTTTCACGACGTAACTAACAACGCATTCTTTCGCATTTAACGAAATGACAAGGGTATTTTCTACGTAAGTTCCTTTTCAATTAGCCATATGCTTTGTCACAAAACATTAAAAGATGAATTCCTTTTATACGTAGGTATGTAATTGCTTACGTTCATCTACCTGCATAATACATTATGCATTTTAATTATACGCAAAAAACAGTTTTATTGATGAGTAAAATTGGTTTAAACCTATTTGCTGTGTGTATTTATTTTAAAGCAAATACGTGAATAAAACAACGATGAGAATTTATATTTAAAATACTATTTATTTGCCAGTTCATCTCAAGCACCTACAACTCTGTGGTATTTCAAGTCGGTATGTTGTATTCATTGTTATTAATATATAAACGTTACTACGAATTTAAAAATGGAACGCCTTGTTTACTATACAAGTACTATTTAATATAATTGTTATTAAATTTACTTTTCTACGTTTTGAAGAAGAAAAAGTATGTTATTTAAATCTATTGACAAATCAATAAATAATAAGCACTTCATATACAATGAACTGAGGAAGTCAAGTTGATCTGATAATGAATGACATGAAAAAATATATAAAGCATAATCAATTCATGTATTTACTTTGAGCTATTACTCATTTTATTGATCTAGACTAGATCATTTCTATAGTCCTACTAAAACCAAGATCATAGACAGATAGTCAATCTAACCGTCCGGTCGAACTTATCATATTCCGTGATGAGTAACAAGAATCATGGCCGCGAAAGTAACGTAAAACCAATATTTCTACGGATGACGAATCAGCTTCAATTAACACTATATAAGTATGTGATGAATAATAGAAATTACTATTCCAGGTTTATGTATTGGTGGTCCAAGTTGGTATAGTATAAACAACATTTCTTCTTCGTCACAGCACTTCTCACAATTTACAAAACTGGCTATCATTCCGTATTTCATCTTCGGAGGTCAAGGAATTCAGAAACTGTCATTGTTGGAATTTAGAGGAAAATGTCGATATGTAATTGGCTAAAGTATCTGCATTTAATTGCTAGTAAATATACAAGTTGTTATAACGTGGGGTGATTGAATTGTTTTTATTCTGTTTTGATAATGACCATTGTCATGAACCCAAGCGATTTTTTTGCAATATCCAAAGCTACGAGTAAACGTTTTATGCATCCAGTCTGCAAATATGTAATTTCGATAACAGATTGCTGCCAAGTTCTTCATTGGAATTCCTGGATATCTTATTCCTTGTTAATCCGTACCATAGTGATAAAATTGCATTATCAATAAATAAAATCACCTGAAAAAATGAAATTATGCTTGTCATCCTTAACAACATTTGCAATTGGTTATGTTACAGCATTACTTTGAAGTATTTTTTCACACGATTAGTGGGCTAAACAAGTGTAAGGTGACTTGCTTTGTTCATTCATCTGCTTTATTAGGTCCTCATACTTGTGTTTTGTCCTTGGAAATGACGTAACCGTTTTATGCATTCGTTTTTACATAACATACTAGGAAACGGTTTTTTACCTGAGGTGTAAAATAAAAATGCTGTAAATATCAAATATGAAAATCGCCATACCTTCTTGTAATATACAAATTAGCAAATATTGACTAATTAGGTTAATTAAACGAGGGAATATGAGCAGTCATCATGACTGGCATTAGGAGGCACACCTCTGAAACAAGAGGTATTATGTAGTTAATTTGTCGCACCTGTAAGTTTCGAAACACTTGTCTTTTCCACCTCCAACTCATTCCATTCATGTTTTATACCTACTCATAACATTTTAGATGTTGCAGGTGAAACGTTGTGTCATTCAGGAAAGAGAAAATGTCACTGTCAACAATTTACTGCCTTATTTCTTGTACTTTATCTTTTCAAATATCACAACCAACGCAATGCAATTAATAAATCATAATAGCTAATATTTGCAGTTAGACAATTAATAAGGCCAATTAATTACGGAAGAAGTAGGATTCCGTTGAAGATGGGGTACTGTACAACAGTGAGCTTTTCAGGAACATTATGCTTTGGTGTGGATAGAAGATTGTTGGGTTAACTTACAAATATCCGTGTCAAGTCAATACACAATACAAAGATGCAAAATTTTGTGCTTAGTTCGAAAGGAGTCTGCTGGAAGAGGAAAAATGAGATCAAGAGTAATTCGCACCTTGACATAAATTCGCAAGTGTAATTAACATACTTTTTTTTTAATTTCTCGAGTGATGAATCGAGAAAATTCTAGTCTGTACAGTGACATTAGTCTTCTGAAGGGCAAGACTGAAATCCGGAAAAGTACAAGTATCTTGCTGAAAAGGAAGCAAAGATAATATTAGATTTTTTAAAATGAGGAAAAATGTGGCAATGTTTGTGTACCCACTTCCTGGACTTTTGGTAACCCTGTTGTTTGTCATATTTGGCTGGGTAATATTTCCGAGCATTCTTCGCTCTGAAGTGACGAAACAGGTTAGACTCGTAGAAGGATCAGATACATGGATAAAATGGAAGCAGCCCCCGATACCAATCTTTCTCAGTTTTTATGTTCATCACGTCACAAATCCGGACGAGGTGGAGAGGGGATTGACACCAGTGTTTCAGGAGAAAGGCCCTTATGCTTACCTGTACGGTGACAAGTAGTAGACATCGACTAGATTTTTGTTTTTAATTAAAAAATACATTCTACCTTGATTTTCAGACAGAAGCGATCAAAGGTCGATATAAATGTGGACGGTGATAAAAACACGGTCCGGTACAAGGAAGTGAAAACGTACTTTTTCGACCAGGAGAAATCTGGAAATAACACAGAGAATGATTTAGTAAACGTTCCTAATGTACCGTTTGTGGTAGGAAGGAAATTCACACAAGCAATTCTTAATTTTCATTCATTTAAGTTTTTATTTTGTGAAATCGTAAATTGTGTATAGGCGGTTATTCACACAATCAAGAAAATGGTACCCTTGGACATTGTAGCGGGTGTTGTCGGGAACCTGATTTTACACGAGGAGCCACTAATCAAACGAAATGTTCTTGTGAGGGAACTCCTTTTCGAAGGCTTTGATGTGACAAAGTACACAAATAGTCTTCTTGGACCGATGCTCCCAGCAGAATTTTCAGGTGGAAGATTTGGACTATACAAAGGGGCAAGGCTAATATACGCTCTGATATTTTTACGAACTATTTTTAAATAGTTTTTAAATACGAGAATTGCAAAAGCTTAACTTGCAAAAATGCTCTGTTTCTCCAAAAAGAAAAATGGGACACCATCTGAGGAGTGGGAAATTTACACGGGAGTTGATGACCCAAACCAATTTGGCCAAATTAAAACATGGGACGGGAGAGAGTATTTGGGATTCTGGCAGCCTTTTACTCCTTGTGATAAAGTGACAGGTTCCGATGGCACATTGTTTCCTCCGTTTCTGACCCACGAGAGTAAAATGGGGGCATTTAGCAGTGATGTATGCAGGTCTCTTAACATGGTATTCTATGAGGAAATTGAGCATAGAGGGATTCCCGGATACAGATTTGGAGCTGCCCCTGGCACATACACAGATCCCCGTTTAAATGCTAAAAATCGATGTTTCTGTTTGGAGAAGAATGTAGAAGACTGTCCACACTCGGGTGTACTACCGTTGGAATCCTGCACGAAGGGTGCAACAACTAAATTTAATTTCTTTTATTTTGATTTGCACCCGTCACACTAAACAATTTCATAAAATCTTATTTAATTTCTCTAGCTCCTATCTGGTCATCCCCTCCTCATTTTCTTAACGCTGACATTCGCTACTTGATTGCTTCCGGCCAGGATCCCCCAGATGCTGACAAACACGATACCTTCATTGACCTGGAACCGGTAAATACCATTTATGGTGACGTGACGTTATGTACAATTTGCTAAGACTGATGAATCTAATCCACCTATACGGATTATGTATGTTTTTAAGACAACTGGGTTAATTATTCAAGCCCATAAAAGAGTACAGATCAATCTTGAGATTAATCCTAATAGGAAAGTTCGTTCGCTCCAGCGGCTGAAGGAAAAAATTATATTTCCTGTTATTTGGGCAGACGAAGTAAGCAGGAATTCCTAAGTATTTTTGTATGTATATTTTTTCATTCCAAACGAACTTGTCTAGGTAATTAACCATTACCATTATAGACAAATTTACATATTGCTTTACAGAATGCAGAGATAACCGATGAACTCAAAGCCCAACTGAACCGACAACTTTTTACACCCCTAAAAATTGTGGGCATAATTAAATGGGTGGGTTTGTCATTTGGTGTGGCGCTTTTCATGGTCGGAATTGGACTATATGTGCAAAGATTTGTACTTCAAAATTCACCACCACCGAATCCAAGTAAAAAGGTTGTGAATCTGGCAAGGCCAGGGACTACGTCTTCGGGTACCACTGGCACTGCAAAAAGGAAAAGATCTTCAGCGGTTGGCCAGACCACAGCCCCTGATACCAGTTCATCATCGGCCAGTTCAGTTAGCTATATTGATTAAACCACGACATTCAATCAATCAAAATGTAATCATCACTCAAAACCCTACATGGTTGAGTAATTCTCCAGTTATTTAATCTCATTTTTATAGCGCAATGCACCGTCACTGTTAAATAATAACGTTAGCAATCCAATAAAATATATAATTTATCAACGCTAAATTTATTCGTATTTTGTTTTATTTATGACATTCAAAATGCTGCGTGCTTTTACTCTGTCAGAACCAATGAAACACATTCTAAATTGATAGATGTAATATAGTAATGCTAATGAGTAGTAATGAAATAATCGAAATTAGTTTTGCCAAGGGAGTACTTAAACTTTCGAGGAAACTCTTAATATAAATTTTTAAAAGCTACTCACATTATACGGACCAGTAAATTATTATTGCGCTCAATGAGATAAAGACGAAAAGTACAGCCATAGTAACGACGTCCATAAGGAGATGACACTTCGGCTTCGATTACCGGCAGCGGTGACGCCTGGTTACGTACTTAAATAAAAATTTATAATGTCCGTCAGTCCGTGCTGAAAAATTGCAGAGGTTAAATGAAATACTATCAATGGAGATCACCAAAGATAATATTAGCCCATATGAATGGCTTTCTCGCAAGCAAATTCTAAGAAATTAGAGTTTAATTAAAATTAAAATTCAAACGGTGAATTTTAAATCAGCGACCACGATAAATTGATTTAATTTTATTATCAAGCGTCACCGCTTCAGGTCACCGCAGCCGAACTGTCATCTCCTCTATCGGTTGCTTTGCTATCGTTACTGTAATTTTCGTCTTTACCTCATTGATTGCGCTTATGTACTTAAATAAATTTTGCGTGACGGTCGTTCATAAAGAAATAAATGAATATATTTTTTTAGTTTCCTCAAACCGTGAAACGTTTGCACTTTTCCATTTCACATCAGTAAATAGTACATATAATTTGTCGTCCTATATAGTTTGTTTTACACTTACATTAAGTTTATTTGAAAAAATAATCTTATTTCATATCAAAAGATGAAAACAGCATCATGACACAAATTATCATAAACATCTCGCACGTCATAGATATTGCGGTCCTCAAGTTATGTTGCCTTTTTTCGATGTTTATGCATCTCTTTTATGAATATTACAAAGAATACTTCCTTTATATTATTTACGATTACATTAGCACCATGAACATTTGCATTTTTCAATCACAATTAAAGTCTTTTAGTAGAACACTGCTGACTATACACTTTTATAGACAGTTTCCATTTTTTATATTAAACCATTGAGGTTGACCGGAATTCAGACTTGAGCTGCGAAAATTGTTCATCGGAAATGTTCTGCAAGGACCATCCGTTGAAAGGAAACTTTTCCACACAGTTATTGAACTCTCCAGAGAGTAACGACCGAATGCCGTTAATGGTGACCTTAAAAATAAGAGAAAAATAAATTAGTTATTTTAAGGTTTACAGTAGTTCGATGAACAATCAAGTAAACATTCAACGTAACAATCAATTAATGCCAATGCATGCGTTAGAAGAGGGGGAAAGGAGCGATTCTCAACAAAGTCGTCCTTGAAACTGGTTTTTGGAGGCCGCCAGACTTCCGGTTGCAGGTGTCCTGACCTTCCCCAACAGCCACAACCACTTTCATGCGACCACCAGACTTCCAGTTGCAGGTATTTCCTACCCTACCCCAACTTTGCATGAAAAAAAATGCAGAAACAAAGGAAATGCATTTCCTTTGTTGATGTATTCACCACCCAGACCATCGAAAAAAGGCACCAACCAACCCAAAACAAAAAAAATACCACATTTTCTCTACCGTGTGCTGTGCTGTGCTTCTCAGTCCTGGCTTTTTTTCACAGCACAACAACATCGTGTAATCATTATTATTATTTTTTGGATTTTAGATTTTTAGATTTGGAATAATTATTCTTCCTTACGTACCTATTAGTATAACAAATAATATTTTTGTGCGGATCATATTATTTTGTTCACATCTTGGATAAGCTGGAGATTTTTTGACAATAATAATAAAATTTCGCGTTCGAGAGTTTGTGTTCGGAGTGATCCTATTCATCGTCAGCGAAATCAGAAGTACAGAGAGAATCGTGACTTTTCGTTTTGAGAAAAAGGTAAGTCAAGTAGTAATCATAAATTTTGTAAAATGGCATAATCATGTTTTTGTGGTGCACGGATCGTGTAGAAATTTAAAGTTGAGCTTTAAAAGGCTTAGTATTCAATATACATTCATGCAATTTGATACATAATATTTTTTTGCATTTGCAATCATCAAAAAGATAACCAGTAAGAAAATCTGAGTAACTTTTGTTGCCTTTTGAAGGAAGGGTAATTTTTGCACACAGTGATTGTTTGATTGTTTTGCTGCCCCTGCTTGCGTGTTTTGTTCCAATATTAAGATGATAATAAGCTAATTTTGCTACTGGTTTGGATTTTTGGTTTCAATTTTCAATCAATAAAATAATAACTTGAGCTAACGATGAAGGACACAAAACGGAGGATGAGTAAAATAAAAAGTTGGACAGGTTGTTTGCATGAATACGAGTAGGATAGCTGGATGTGGGTTTTGAATTAAGTAACTAAACTAAAAACTGGGTTTAGTCTTTGACTATTGTGTCATTAGTCGTTAAATATGAAGTTGGTTAGTAGGCCTGCTGCTGTAATGGTAATAATAATTTTTTTGTTTGGAAGAAAGAACAAGAACAAGAGGAAATACAAGAAGATTCAATTACACAAAAAATATTATTACAGAATAACTTTTTTATAATAAAAAAGTAGTAGAGGAATGAATGGATGATGAGATGATTGTAAAAAGTGAATTGCTGCTGCTTTGATGTTGTCAGTGAGTTGAATCCGTAGGTATGTATTTTTTAAAAAGTTAATGATGAGTAGAACTAGATGCTGTAAAAATTGCCGGATTCTCTACTTATATTTAAATAAAAAACCTCAAGAATGGTATGTAAGAATCGTAAAGTGTATGGACTATTATTTTTTCTGACACGACACAAAAAGATGAGGCTTTGAAAACTTTCTCATAAGCATTTATGTAGTTTTGTAGAATGTTTTTAATGCGATACATATTTTGCAAAAATAACCATACAATATATTTTTACAGGTTAAGTAAACCAAGGTGAACGGGACGTTTGGCAGGGGGAACAGGAAGAAAAGTAAGTAAATTAAGCACTAAAAATAATCTCTCCTTTCGTCTTTCTCTCTATTTCTATTTTTAATTGCTCTCCACAAATTAGAAAATGGCAAATTGACCAAAATAGCAAACTGTCTTTGAACATTGTCGAGATAGTTTGCTGCATAAATCATAATTAGGACTTTCATCATCATCATAAATTTTACTTTCCGCGATCATTTACTAACCAAAATATATAAATTTCACTCTTTCATATATTTTACTTTTTCGCGATCGTTTTTTAACTAAAAATGCATACATTTAACTCTTAATTTTCTTTAAATTAAAAATTCTTTCTTTTTCCTTTGTCAAGAAAGCTGCACTGGTATGTATGTATGTATGTATACAACAGTAACAGAGAAAGCACTAGTAAAAAATATATTGATGCATATTATTATGCTAACTTTACAATTACTACTTCACATATCAGTACTTCAGTAGAGTGGGACGGTAAAAAATAACAAGTAGTAGTAACACTCAACCCACTCCACTCATACACTCACACACACACAAAGAGTGTTTAGCTCATGTTTTTGCAAGTTGGCAGAAAACCTTTTCCAATTTCAAGAAGCTACAAATCACATTGCTGTATTCCACTCCAGTAATGTGTACTGGAGTTACCCAGTTTTTCTGATGAGCTCGGTCCAACAAACGAAGGGTGGTACAAATAGAATTCTCAATTCTCTTAATGAGTCTGTTCTCCTTCTGTTTGATTCAAACAAAAGTACAAATTAGAAAAAAAACTCGGGACTTTTTTACAAAATGGAAACGAGCAGTGTACACAATGTAAACTTACAGAGCAGTCAAAGAATGATGAAGTGAGCTCGTGCTCCTTGTATTGGAAAAGTCCCTTCACAAATATTCCTTTCTCATTATATACCGGAATATGTATATCAGGTATATCGGGAATCTGGTAAGCTGGTTTAGCCGCAGCATCATTTCTTGATTGCATAATGACTCCATCTGATTGTCCAGCAGCTTGACTTCCTGACTGATGCTCATCTGGAGCATGCTGCTCAAGAGCGGGTTTCCTCTTTTGCCATTCATTCTCATCATGACTGGATGGAGGAACTTCATTAGCTTGTTCAAAAACTGCTTCATTGCTGTCGTTTTGAGGTAAAGCTTCTTCTCGGTCAGCCCATTGTTGCTCAGTTTTGTCGGTGCTGGCTGACTGGTCAATAGGAAAGTGGTTCACGATAATGATTATGGATGAATTTTGATGAAAGTTCATATCATTCCCTTCTCCGTTTGTTTTGATGGTTGGAGTAGCTTCACTCGTCACCTTTTTTTCGAGCAGCATTTCAACAGTTTTACACTGGCTTTTTTTGACTGCTTTGAAACGCAGCTTGCCCACCTTCTCGCTCGTTTTGTGGCACGATCCACTCTCACCACTCACAAAAAACCCACAGCCTTTTAATGACAAACACTTTAAACAGTCATCTTCTCTAGTTTCACAAACTTGGCCACGAGCAACAGCCACGCTCGCTATTACAGCAAGTACAACAAACAACTTCATTATCGCTCTAATGAAAATTATTCAAAAATGAGAAACAAATGAGAGTAACTGAGTAATGAGAGAGAAAAAAAGTAGAAACTTTTGATTCTAGAATACAAAATCCTTTTTAGTGCGTAAATTATCGCTAAAATGAAATTGATTCAACGGAATAAGTTGTAACAATGATGCTTGGATGCACAGTTCCCTTTTCCGTATGCAAGAGTACTCAGTAATAAGTAATAATCTCTTCATCTCTACAGTCATGAGAAGCCAACCTTGTCTTTTGTGATTCCAGAATGAAATGAGTATGTGAGAGGGTAAAGTGAGAGTTGGATTGATACGAGTTTATTCATCATTGGAAAGAAAGAAAAGAAAAATGAGTCATTTTTGTGAGAAATGCAGCTGCTTCTAAAATGAGACAATAACAGGATAAAGACAAGTTGTTGTTCCCTTTCAACTAAAACAGCACGAGTAACTAGCATAGTAAAAATAGTATGGTATAAAATTATACTTGCACAAACATTATTATGAACACTGAAATGAAAACATCAGCACTTTTCCATCTCTCCTTCCATTTTAATGGCAGCTCCTCATTACATGACCTGACAAGATTGAGGTGGTGGCGGAACGTTGTCATCATAGTCCAAGCCAAACATGATATGAGCTGCTTCTCTAGACACCGCTGTCCTAGCATGTACCTTTGAGTTGGCTGAAATAGAAACAACAACTCTAATCTTTTTTCCCTTAACTCAAAGCTAAAATATGAATACGCTGTTTGCAAATTATAATTACATTCTCCAGTAAAGTTGGCAAAGCTTTCAACTTGGAGCATGAATTTGAAGGTGGGTGGGCTCTGTGGAAGACATTTGACTTCAGTGTACTCTAGTTGACTCGCATTAAAAACCAGATAGAGTAAAGTCTCTGCAGTCATGTTTGATGCATTTGTAGGGAGAGGCTTGAAAGAAAAAAAGAAAGAAAAAAGGCCAGATAATAATAATTCATGATTATCATGGAGGTAATATTTCCTTTCACATTTCATTCACAAAATTCACTCGTACCCGAACTGTCGGAATCGGAGTTGGACCAGGTCGAGTTGTGGTAGTTGGAATCGGTGGTGTAGGTAGAGAGGATTTGGGTATCATCACTACCAACAAGATAATGCCAGAAAGAAAAAAGAGCAAAACAAAAGCAGCTGCAATCCATTTTTTGGTTGAACAAGATGATGATGAAGAGATGAGTGGTTCATTATCTTCCTGCCTTTCATCTGCTGCCTGGAGATTCACTACCGCTAAAATTATGTATGTATATTTTTTAGGAACGCTGTGTCAGGGGGATAATGAATGAAATAATACCTAATTATTTCTTAAAGATCTGAACTCAAGTTCTTACCCGTCTCTTCATCCAAGGGAACTGACATCATTTTAGAACAATGAAAAAGTATCAAAAATGAAGAAGGATTTAAAAAACTGGCCGGATGCACTTGTATTCTAGTTTTCTGTATTTTTCTTTACATAAAAGTATGCACGAGCAAAATGAATCGAGTACGACTGACTTCGAAATGAAAAATAACTCGATCAGCAAAAAATAAATGACGACGAAACCAAACTCTTTCTTTTGGGCAATAGTAATATGGGTATAACCAAGCCAGCCTCTGGAGGAAGTGTGATGCGATAACAAGAAATGAGAGAGAGAGAGAGAGGGACCGACTCGAGCGAGTAGACACGACATAACATAACTAGTCATCGCTGGGCATCAAAAATAATTTGAGACGTAAAAAAGACGTGAAGATGTACAAAAAGTCAAAACATCATTTATATACAGTACTGAGATCAAAAATGAGATACAAACATGTGAGTCATAATAATATTTCTTTTACACTCTTTCGCAAGAGACAAGACATTACATTCAAAAAACACATGACATAATATTAAATGGCAAAACAACATCAATACATTTAAGCTACTATTATTTCATTACACTAAAAATGCTTTTACAACACACATGGAAATGCTTACAAGTAAAAAGTATCATAAAAATCCAAGTGGATAAGCGTTGCTCCTCTGCTGCAACCCTGCTCCTCTGCTCTGCTCCTCTGCAACCCTGAAATTTAATAAACATTTCAGTCAAGTTAAATATATTTTCAAAATTACATTTTGCAGCACACAACACAACAAAAATCATTCCATACTTTCTTTTAATGACAGAATTGAATGAATGAATGAATTTGACCTACCTTTTAATTAAGACGAGCCATCTTTTCAGCAAAACGTTCCTCTGCAGCACGAATGGCTATCTGCTTGGCTGTTTCCTCCAAATTGGCAGTCTCCTTCTTTTCAAGCTCCAGAGTGTTGGCAGCAACCTTTTCCATTGCCTCCATCATTGTTGCAATGAGCATTTTGAGAATGCTTCCTCCTTCACGAATGGAAATGGGGACATTGTGACCAGTGAATTTATTCTTCGTCTTATAAATGAACATGTTGCAGTTCTTTTTGCCTTCTCCAAACAAGTATGAACCCATCTTTGTCGTGTTGGTTTCATGAAGCCCATCTTTTGCATGAAACTGTCCAAAGCTGTACATAACGGTTCGGGGATCGGGCTTGGTTTCTGGAATATTTTTGGCTGCTCGGTCACCGGGAATGTTAAAGAGATCCATGAGATTTGCATTGAAGAAATGATGGATGGTTTCAACAGCATTCATCATTTCGGCACGGGAGACGGGAACCGGGGCTTCTCCGGTCTCATTCAAACACTGCCGTTTTGCTGGTGGCTGACGAGAAGGTCCGGCGACTGGTTCATAATTTTGACGAGGAATTCTTGTCAACGGTTTTCCCTGCGTCATGGAATCTTGTCCAAACCCAGCAGTCATCATCAAATCATCTTGATTTGCAGTGAAACTTGCTTGCGTGGTACCACTGCCTTGGAATCCTTGTTGTACTGCTGCTTTTGCAGCCTCGGTATTACGGTAAACTGCCGGTGATGATGGTGGGGGTGAAGTGAGAAACACTTGAGATACTGGAATCAATTGTTGTTTCATGACAGCAATTTTCCCAAGACTCTCACAAATGGCCCTTTGGGTAGGAGAGTACACAACTCCATCTACAACTTGAACAGTGAGTGGAAATCTTTTTCGCAACACGACTCGGCGAGCGACGTCTCGAGCAAGTCCGCCACTAACAAGAATTTCACATTCACGATTCCAAGCTTCAAGTTTAAATGGCTGGTCGGTTGCTTCACTTGGTTGAAAAACAATTTCAGCGTTGAAATATTCATTCAACTTGAGCGTGAGAGGCTCACCACTATGAATTTTTCGGTCGGCAGCGTTGACTTTATCAACAGCAAATTTAGAATCTTGCAAAAAGGGAAAGCAAACAACAGTAGCTTCTCCCTGGTTATAAATTTCAGGTTCTACAAGAATGTTTTCCATTTTGGAATTTTTGTTTTGACGAGTGGGTAAAAATACTTTTGAATTAAACTGTTTTCAATTTGACTGTTTTCACGCAGACTGCTGGACAAGAAATGATTTGAATGCTCTGAAAGAGCATGATATAGAATGAAAGCATTGGTCTTTACGCATGCATAATATGCATGCGTGAAGGGCAATGCATTGCATAACCACTTTTCCAACTGACCATTGCTCAGGAGTCCTTTGTTTCTTGGCCCTGCGCATGCCTTTGTTTCTCTATATAAAATGCATAATATTTACTAATGAAGGCACGTGCGTAGATAGAAACAAGGGAGCTCGCTGCTTTTTGTTTCATCCGAAATGCAACTGTTGTTCCTGTATTCCGTTACAGGAGAGCTGCAAACACTTCTTTGTTTACACAAAGACTTTTTTGTCTTTGCTGTTGTTGTAAAGTTGCATCCTTATCTATCCATGCTGGACAAACATGAACATGCTGTTTACACGATGGTGATGGAAAAGCAAGATGAGATCAAAGTGTGAATAATTCCATCATCCACTCATCCATCGTCATCACAATCAGTTGAATATTCAACTTTGAGCTGAACTGTTGCTTCTCTTTTTTCAAAAGTGCAAGTCGGAAAAAAATTCCATCAAAAGTTTCAACAGCTATTTATCTACTAGATATTTTCCAAGTTGCTAGTATGTTACCACTCATTTTTCATCATTCTATTTTCATATTTAAACTGTCTTTTACTCAAACTGTTTCTGTGGCTTTGTAGTTTTTGTTGTTGTTGATGTGGATAAAGAGAAACTAAAAGTTGTTTGTTTTTTCTCAATTTTAGTTGACGATACCATCCACGCAAAATCCCGTGGCAAGCAGGAGGAAGGAAGGAACTGTGAAGGAAGGAACTGTCAAGAGGCATCCAACAAACCACTGGAAGGATCACAAAGGAGAGGTTGAAAGAAGCAAAGGATCACTAAGGATCATTACAAGGTAAACTTAATTAATTTGTTATCTTTTCTCACTCAATTTTCGCATTTTTCTCTTTTCATTTTTCTATTCTCCGTCTTTACTTTGGACCAAAAAGTGCGCATATAAAGTAAATATAGTGAGTAGGCTTGATTTGCCAGTCAAAAGCTATACTTTACCCAGGTTGTGAAAAAATAATTCAGCAAAAACGTTTGGAGCATATTACTATTATTTCAATTCTATATTTCTCATTACTTTTTCTCTCTGATTTCTCTGATCATTTCTCTGATACTCTTTATCTATATTATAGTTAACTCTTCCTTTATTTGTTCTATTTTCAGAATCAGAAATTGTACGCAAGGGTCCAAGCAACTTACAGTAAGAAGAAGAAAGTAAGTTTGCAATTACAATTTCAAAAAATACTCTGTACAAAAAAACTACTTCTTTCTAAAAAATCCTTTCATATTTTCTAAATCTTTTTTCTCTTTAGAATGTCGGGTAGATATCGTCAGCTTTTGTGCATCTTTTGCCGCCAATCCTTTTCTCAACATCGAAGTCTGCAATCGCACATTTCAAATTTTCACACGTGCGGATTTTGTGGGCAATCATGCAATCTCAATGATCACTCGTGTCAACCTATCGTAGCGGGCAGAGGAAATGTTGATTTTGATTCTGCTCCTTGGAATAGAATAGACAGTGCTTTGGAAAATATTCTTCAAGTTTTTCAGTTACCAATAAATGAGACAATAGTGTCGATTGAAAACCTTTTTAGAAATTATAGGGATAGGATAGTTACATTGCTAAATCATTGTCTTGATGCCTATCATAATATAAGGTTTTGGATTACTTTAACAATGGATATGAAAGAAATTTTTACCGGTAGGGTAGAAATTAAATATTTCAAGAGCGGTCACCATAACTTGCTTAATCCTATATCATCAAATACGATGATTATTAGTTGCATGAATCAAATAATCAGACAGGTTAACATGTTTGTGGAGATGGGATCGAGCTGGACGGTGCAAGATATTAAATTTATTGATGTAGATATTGCACAATACCATGTAGTTAGAGGCGGTGCCAACATTCCTCTCCCTGTACCATTACGACGCAGGAATGGTCTAGCAAATATTCCAGTTCGCGAAAACTGTTTTCGTTTTGCATATATGCTACCTATTTAGGACTGCGTACAAAATTGGAAATTGAAAGGAGAAGTAACTACACTCAAATATTTTTTAGGAATAGAAACAATGAATTGATCAACTTTTCTCGAATACCAATTTACGTCACTTTAAGAGAGATTTATTTCTTTGAAAGGGACAATTCATCGCATAGTGTAAATGTCTTTGGATTTCATGAAGGAGAGGTATATCCCATAAAAATTGTAAAGGAAAGAAAACAGTACCATTCAGACCTATTGCAATTTACAGATCAGACAACTCAAGAGTCTCATTTCTTACTCATTTTTAATTTTTCCGTTTTTATGGCAAGGCATGGTCACAGCAGATACTATTGCTATAATTGTCTTAAAGACTTTGCCACAGAGGCTAAACGAGACGGGCATTTTCAGCTGTGTAGAGAGGGCAAATGTCGGAAATTAAAATTTTACAATGAAGGTGAGGGGGAAACTGTAAATTTATCAGAATATAGTTTACCGCGTGCACTTGTATTATTTTACGATTTTGAAACCATTTCATCACAGGCATCCACTTCCATCATGCGAGTTGGTAATGCAAACAAGGTTTTGGAAGCTTGTCACTTTACCTATTTGCTTGTTTCAAGTGAGGGAAGCGTGTTGGATTGGGGTTCTTACACTGGCAGAAATGTTGCCTCAATCTTTGTAGGTAAAATGGATACTATTGCATCACGGTGGATGCCAAAACTACAAACTTACAAAAACGTGCCAGTCTCTACACCAGCAGGTCTACAACGTTGTCAATCTTCTACTTGCTGCATATGCTTACAAACCATTACTGGGCAAATGCATAGGCACCACAACCACACTGAATTTCCCATCAGAGCTACAGATGGTACTATAATAAATGGAGGAGAATATTTCGGAGCCTCATGCGCCCCGTGCAACAAGAAATTGCGCGTTCAAACGCACTTAAATTGCCTAAGTCATAACTATGCACGATTTGATAGTTTGCAAATGATTCGTGGTTTAGTTAATACATCATTTAGAAAACCATATATTGTAGCAAAAAATTCAAACCAATTTCTTACCATGAAATATAATATGGTTCAGTTCATGGATACATTTTTGCAACTTCCATTTAGCTTGAAGGATTTGGTAAGGATTCTGCGTACTTCAGGAATAGACAAATTCAAGGTGACAAAATACATGTTTAGAGAATACGAGGATGAATTGGATAATTTACTCTTTAAACAATTTTTCCCGTACGATCATGTTACTTGGGAAAATTTAGATTTGCAAGCAAGTACTCTCCCTCCAATTGAAGCTTTCTATAATTCTTTACGCGATGAGTCACTAAGCCAAGACGATTATCGGCACGCCTGCTACATGTATAGTTTATTTAATTGTAATACAATTTCTGATTACATGAGGATCTATTGTCTTCTCGACGTTTGTTTGCTGGCAGATGTCTTTATGAATCATCGTAAGCAATGCCTGGATATATTCAAAATTGAATGCTTAAATTTTATTTCATGTCCTAGTATGTCATTCCGACTAGTTTTGGGCATGTCTGGGCAAACACTGAGCTACATTAGCGACCCGAATATTTACTTGTTATGCAAAAAAGGGAAACGTGGTGGAATTGTAAATTATACCGACCGACTGGCTTATGCAAACTATCCAAACACGCCAAGTTTTGATCCCACTAAACCAGTCAAATCTCTTATTCAATTAGATTTTTGTGCGTTATATGGAAACGCAATGATGAACATGCTGCCCGTTGCAGATTACAGAGTTTTGAGTGATGAAGAGAGGGCTAGTTTCAATCCACTTGAAATTGATGATTATGGAAGGAAGGGATATTTGGTTTGTGGTGACTTTGATATCGATCCCGACTTTCATGATTTCTATAAAGATCTCCCGACCTTTCCAGAAAAAATACGGATTGACCCTGCACAGGCATCTTCATTTCACAGAGAATATACTGATGATTTTGGAGAATCACACATGAAAGATTTTAATTTTGAACAACTGATTACCTCCTTGTATAACAAGTCTGATTATGTTTGTCACAATTTTTTGTTAAAATTATATTTATCACTCGGAGGGATTACGATACGGGCAATTCACCATGTCGTCGAGTACACACAAGCTCCGTTTATGAAGAATTTTGTTGAAATGGCAATTCAAAACCGAAACTCTACGAATGACGAGTCTTTGCGTAATTATTGGAAATTAATTGTAAACTCTTCATATGGATTTACGGGTTTAAATGTTGAGGATTTTTGCGAAATAAAAATTGTAAAATCCGCTCCACAAGCTGTTAAAATTATAAGCCAGCCAAACTTTAAAGGATTTACTGTATTGGCTCCGTCATTGGCGCTTTTAGAGACTTCGCCGATTAAAACCTTGATTAGGAATCATTTGCTCGTCTCCACGGCAGTCCTTGATTATTCCAAGTTACTGCTCTATAAAACGTGGTACCTAGGAATAAGTAGACATTTTAGTTCCCATAATATTGAGCACAAATGCCTCTACGTGGACACTGACTCATTCTTGCTATCGTGTAATTTAGAATATGAAAGCATGTTGGATCATTTGGGTAGCATTAAAGTTGATGACAGGCCAATCATGGATTTTTCATACTTGCCAAACACGCATAGACTTTACAGTCAATCTGTAGAAAATTTGCCAGGATATTTAAAGTCTGAAACCAAATACCAAAAGATTGAGGCGTTTGTATGCTTGAAAAAGAAATTTTATTCTTTAAAAATACAAGGCGCAGATGATAAAATGAGGGCAAAAGGTTTGCCAAAACATTTACTGAGAAGAAACTTTTCATTTGAGACTTATAGGCAGACAATTTTGACTGGAAATATTCAAAGAATTCCCCTCAAATTGTTTAAGCGACTAAATCAGCAGATTGTAGAAATTACAATGAACAAGATGGCGTTTAATAGTTTTAGTATATCTAGATACTTGATACCAGACAGGGGCCTTTCCACACTCCCCTGGGGTCATAGAAGCATAGTGGAAGGTACAGTTGACGTTGTATCAAACGATTGACCTTTTGACGAAAGACTGCTAATTAATTGCATGAATATTTAGGTCATTAGAGTTGAGATAATGAAATGCAAAAGATAGATGAAAGACGTTTGTAAATAAAGGTTTCGTTGGTTTAAAGTGCAAACAATTTATTGAAAATACTATTATTACTATATAACAATGTGTAAATTGAAATAAATTACTTTTTAAAAAATTTAAACTTTTCACATGTTGTCCATCCGGGAATTTTACTGGCTTGTCGTTTCATATTTTTACTCGGACTTTCCATTATTTTAGATTCTGATGACAGAGCCTTTTTCCCCTCTTTGCCAAATAGGCACAAGGGCGCATTGTATTTTTTAAGCGCTGAAAGCATTGCTCCCAATCCAGTGAGACGTGCATTTCGCGGCGGCATTGTACACGTCAAGTAGTTTAGTAGATCGACAATATTGGAGCCTTCAATTGTAACTTTTCCATCCGTAATCTGTCCCAAGGTATCCCATGTGATTTGGCACCTCTGCAGAAGCTGGAATTGGCAAAAATTAGCAAAATTGACAAAAAATCAGACAGAGGAATACAACTACAACATCCGCATTAGCAAAACCATAATACCACAAACATATTATTGTAGCAACTCTACCTCGATAATTTTTTTACTCTTTTCCTGCTGACGATTTGGAAGTAATGAGAGGACACGTGCCGTCAATGATGGTTGTTGGGTCTGGTCCTGATACTCCGTTTCAAGGCTGGATGGAAAATGCTCTGGATCGGGTAAATTGATGGGGTGAGTTACGGAGGTGGATGGTAAAACTGGTTGGTAGCTTTCATTGGCCTTTTCTGGACAACGACGCGAGTCTTGCATCAACTGTTGATAAACTTCAACTGGAAGTGCCTTGTATATTCTAAAACTAGCCATTTAGCTGGCTACAAATTATACCTTCAACCAACTTTGATAAAAATGTTACGACAATCAAGCTAACTAGGCGAGAGTGCTTAATTAAAAACTTTTTTGCTCGAGCAATGGTCCAGGTTTTTTTCAAAAAGGAAGCAATCAATCTTTTGTAGCTTTTAAATTTTTGTTTTTCCCTTCTAGTCTCGGTATAGCTATCAATATTTATAAACAATTCACAAATGGTCTTGATCTCCTCGTCGCTCGAGTCTCTTATAATAATTTTTACCGAGCCGTCTCGTTTATTACAAAACGTTTCTAGGTATTCCCGTCGGCTTTCAAACCTCGCCATATTTCCACCTCAAGTACGGCCTTTCAAAATTACACTGGTACAAAAAAATTTGCCCTACTCACATTTATATTATCGCGCACCCTAAATTTATTGTTCTGCTGAACAGAAAAATCTAGAAACACATACCCTCTGTTATTTTTGGATACAATATAATTAAACACATCTTTTAAAAAACTGCCGTACTGCCCAAAGGCTTGCCTTCCCAAAGTAGATATCGTATTACAATCTCGAATCGTGTTGAAGAAGCTAATGTACTGAGTGGATAGTGATATTGTCCGAAATTGCGGGCAAAACAAATTATGTAGCACTAGTACAATTGACACTGAACAATGTGAAACGGAACGAATGACAAAGTCTTGAATCCTTTTTTGCAAAGGACCGCTAGTAATACTACTCTGCAAATCATCGAGAACCACCAATGTCCCAGCTGTAAAGGTTGCTGGTTCAAAATCGTAGTAAATTCAATGTAATCATGTTTTTCCGCAAATTTATGATACGCTGGCTGGTCTACGCCGTACACCCAAACTACTTTATCTATATTACCACAAATTACTATTTCTTTATTTTCGATAAACTCCAATAACATTGTTGTTTTACCTATGGCCGAAGGTCCGACCGCACAGAAGGTAAACGGATGTATCAACTGTCCCACAATTTTATCTCTATCCATTTTTATCTCTAAACACTTTCAGATTCAAAATAAAACTAAACCCAGAGGTTTAAATGTTTGGTTTTATATACACATTATAAAAGTTTGAAACAATCAAATCATTATGTTTCTTGTCTGTAGAAAACCTTGAAAGAAACTGGCAATATGGTACATTTCTAGACCTAAAGTAAATATACATGAGTGCCCACATTCCACAAGTTGAACTTGCAGAATGTTGAAGTTGAATACAGTTTTCACGGGGATTTACGATGGGCTTAAAATTTGAAGAATAATACAAAAGCGGTCTTCCGAGAGAATCAAAAGTCTCGTAAACTAAATTATCCTTGGAGTAAATGGTTATCCAATGGTTTAACGTATGAAATATATACATTTTGGGAGCCGATGCATTTAAAAATACATTTATATTTGCAGTTGTTAATATTCCCATTGAAGAAATGTATGTTCCTTTAAGGATATATACAAGTGCTGCTTCAAGTTCAACCGAATTCATGTTAGGTTACTGGAAATCCGAACGCCCTTTGCCGAAAGTGAAAGATTGGAGGCACCTTGTCCAAGTGCAATCAATGTAACATTTTCCGTAGTTCCAGTTCCAAAGGTGATGCTTATTGAAAGATTTCCACCTTGACTCCCGTTGATTTGGGTAGGATAAAGCTTCCAAACATATATGGCATTACCAGTGATCCAATTTCCTCGATTAAGTCCCAAAGAAGTTTGGTTCAAGTTTAGATTTTTAATCAAATGTTCCACAGCAAGTAGGTACTCTGTGTCGCTAACTTTAAGTAACTGGTATTCTGTTGGTTGGTTATTTACTTGAGGTTGAATATGGCTCACATTGTTCCGTCCAAATGCCAGGCAATTTTTTGATAGCTTTCCATTGTATGCATCCGTTTGCGAGAATGCAACTACCAACAGGCTAGGTAGCGTATCAGAATTGAAAATGTTTTCAACATTTGCATTCACAGTGTTACTAGCAAAATGAGCGACACGTACAACTGATTTTATGTATGGGTAATGCATCTCTTTGTTCTGGTACAATCCACGATGTAGGTTGTAAATGGCAGGGTCCACCTCTACTTTTCTTAAATTTAACACACAATGTTCAAAGATCACCTTGTACTTTTTAGCATCAGATGAAGAAACCAAGCACAACTCTTGCGGTGCCCGCTTCATTTCCAATTTTAGGTTTGCGTCCGAAAAAATGTATCGTTCATTGCAAAAAATATCGTCCAAAATGGGAGCAATTACTTCAACAAGTTTACTTCCCGCAATCATCTTTTTCCTTGCCAAATAGCTATCATTCTCTGCCCCAACGGTAGTAGGTGTAGGGTCAAAGTAAAAAACTGCATTTCCAAGTTCATTATTCTTGAAAGTGAGTGGTGTACTCAAAAACGTTTTGAAATGAGAAAGGATGTGGTAGTTTGTACATGATGAAACCAAAGCACCGTCCACGTAAACGTTTACTTCTTTGAAGCAAGTTGCCCCAAATAAATTCCCAGGTGCTACGTCGTCCGTTGCCGCCAAGACCGAGCCATCGGCATTTTTTACTCTAAATTTAAGGTAGATAAAGGAACCTTTCAGATCTGAATATTTTCCAGGTTGAGCGGCTGCCTGTTCATTGAAACAAATTTGAATACATTGAAAGAATAAAAGGATGTTGATGAAAAATACGGCACGCATTACGTTTTCTTTTCTTGTAACTTTTTAGTCTTACCGAAAATATTAAAGGCTGTGTCTCGTCGTCTAAAGACGTAGTTGAAAAAATTTGTTGAAAGTAGGTTTGACGGATACTCTGGTCTTGAAATCCTGGGTCGACCAATAGATTATTTACAAATGCTGATGATGGCTCCATTATTATTTACGTGAGCGGGATTTCTTGGATTTTCGAGCTTTTGGTTTTGCCTTTGACTTGATTTTGGTTTTAAGTTTAGATTTTTTGCACGGTCTTACACAATTACGTTTCTTTTTCCCTCTACCTGTCAGAACGTCCAGTTTACCTCTGACTTGATTTTTACGTTTTCGTTTTGACAAAGTGGGTTTACGCTTTACCCCTTCCCTTCCTTCCTTGCGTACCTCCGACATTGGGATTAGTCGCTGCGGTTGACTTGGGAGTAGTCCAAAATTCATTTTGTCTGATGTAATCCGATACTAACGATTAACGATTCACTCTTTATCCAACAAGAAGCACTCTACAACTGCGTGGTTGTGGTGAGTGTTGATGATAGTTTTAAATACTACGAGGTCGAATGTGCAGAACCAAGGTGAATCTTTTTAAAAGGTATTAGTTGTCCCACTTTCGTTTGTAGTTTTTATATGAACAGAATCAATAATGTTTTTAGTGAGGGGTGAATACAGTATTGGATTAAACTGTATGTGCTGACTTGAGAGTCCACTTTCAGTACTCCTAGGGTGGGTTAGAATTCTCAGCACATTTTGGGCAGAGTCAAATAAAATTTGTGGCGCGGTTATATCCGAAGTAATAATTATACGTTCATTACCTCTATACAAATCCACATTGAATGATTCAAACCCCACCGTTATTCCCTTTGTTGTCTTCACATCTAGTATATTGTTAATTATATTACTTGGGAATAACCTTATAGTTTTGTCTTCTCCTTCAAGGCAAATGCAATCCCCTTCGTCCTTATTCTCATGAATAAAATGAATGTCCTTAATATCTTGTTCAAGTAAACCCGTATTTAAACTCGTCACAAATCCTTCGGCAGAATATTCATGAGGTTCTGGAACCTTCACATATTTAACTTCTGGAATTGACTCAATGTCAAATTCCATAGCAGTTCCCATTGGTAAATTTGCAAACTCTGCAGCTTGTAAGGATCTTCCGCCAGTACAGTCTCTTTGGTGTATAGCATGTTTCGAAATCCAAATACCTTTGCAAATACTTCTGAAAGTTTTATACGTTTCTTTGGGCCATACTTATGCTCAATTGCGTAATGTATTTTTCCAGACACGGTATATTGATTAATTGATACTTTAAAACCTTGTTTTTTCGTAACTTGGTTAAAATCTGTAATGTCAAGGGCAATGTGGGTATGCTTTTTATTAACAAACATCAGCATTGCTGCAGGTGGTTCTAGAAGGGCAACAATTTGATTATCATTATTCTCATAGCCAAAAATGTTGCTACAACTTTTAAAATGAACTTCCACTAGACCGACTTCATAAATATTTTCCTTGAGTTGTAATGGGGTTTTAAAAATTGTTACAAAACTAGCGGGTGTGTTGGCTGACGACTGTTTGGTCACTTGTTCACTAGACAAAACTATATAAAAACTTCTCATTAGATCCATTATGGTGCAGGCAGCATTTCTTGCTCGTAAAAGGATCCAATTATTTCAGAGTTGTTAGAGTCTTTTAAAACGTATGTTGGTGGATTTGTCTTTAAGATTTTATCGACCCAAAAGGTCTCGTCTGAGAATTTTCGCGTGTACCCTAAAGAGAGGTGTACATTACATACCTTCAGATATTACAAAAACAGAATTTTTCTTCTAATTGTAAGTCCTACCTTTCTCAAAACTTCCTTTCAACAGTGAGATTCTAACACGTTGTCCGGTTTGAAACCTTGGTTTCTAGGTTTTTCGATAGCCTTCTTTGAGTACAGACGTTCCCAAACCAACTGACTGTTTTCTGGCTTTGCCGCGTCATTAGGACTCATTTTGAGTCTAGAGTGTATTTCATTATTGTAATTTTTTACAACATTGTTCAGTACGTCCTTCCACTTTAGCGTGTTTTTATGTTTGAATCGTCTAGAAAGTTTTTCCATTATTGTACGAATACATCTTTCGCAAATTGACGCTGAAAATATGAATATTTCATTGACGTGTTGTTTCATCGTTTGATTATGATGGATTTATAAATTTTACCACCTTTTATTTCCGATTGTGTATGATATAATATAATATCTTGTTTATCCAAGAAGGATCTTGTTTCCGAGGCAGTATATTCAGTTCCTGAAATAGAAAAAGTGTAAATACAAGGAAAATAATATTAGATGGTTTGATCTTTGAGGTACTTACCCTTGTCAGTTTGAAGATATGAGGGTTTCTTCTTTACTTGTTTCAACCATTTTCGCATTGCTGCAATGATGGCGTGTGGTTTCTTTGATGATAGTGGATAGGCAAATAATTGACGACTGAACAAATCCACAAAAATGATAATGTTTTTGAATGGCTTGTTGTCCTTGTCGTATTTTCGGGATAGCACAATCAAGTCTGAGCAGTACATGTAATTTGCAAAGTGTGAGACCACTTGCCTTCTTGGAAACTTTTTTCTCGCTTGTACAAATTGGTAGTATTCAGGAAGCTTTTGCAATTCATTCTTAACTTGTTCTAATGACAATTTTGGTTTTCTATTTCTGTAAAACGACACTGCACCACTGTACGAACCTTTAAATCGTGGATTTAAGTAAAATTTCTTTACACTTGCCATTTTAGATGGATCAAAGGAATATTGTAGAAGAACATGCAGATACGCTGCGAGGAATTCTAAGATGCGGGGATATGAAAATTCAAGTGCTGCTTCACGAGTGTACGAGAAGACCTACTGTACTACTGGCACTGTATGAAGTTTTGCTAAATGCCGGCCAATTTAGATATGAGAATTCAGCACCACCAGCAGAATCATGGATTTTACTTATTCCGTTAATAAGACCCTTTCGTGGGCAAAATTTTTTCGGTGTAAACTGTCAGGAGATTATTCAAGAGTTTCTAACTCCCCGTCAGGATCAACTTTTTGCTTTTGTCGAGTTTGCTCTGCCTCGGGTTCTGAATCTTTACAGTGTGCCGCTGGGTAATGGTCGGCGATCCACATTAGCCTTTCATTCTCCCCACAACTCAATGTACAAATGCATCCAAAACTTTTTGACTACTGAAGAGGGACTGGTTGGAGTAATTGACTCGCTGGCAAATCTCTATAGACAGCGAAGATTAGGAGAGGTTGCTCCCGTCAGAATTGCTCGCCCCCGACAAGCTCAAGATCTCAATGAAGACGATATTTTGCAAGTTGATTTGGAAGCACAAGTGGTTAGGGAGCGTGCTCCTTCTCCACCTCACAACGTTGTTGTAGAGGTTCCGAATGATGTACAGTTTGAACAAGTTGATCAAGAAGCCGCCCGCATTGAAGAACAAGAACTGGTGCAGGTTGCGATGCAGGTGGAAGAAAATCTGCATGGACTGGCTCAACCACCACCAAATTACCAGCAAATGTTGGAAAGCTTCCAGGGACAAGTTTCTCGGATACTTGAAACACATTTTAGATGTGTAATTTGTATGGACACTTTGCAAAATGTAAAGTTGTAAACTCTTTAATGAATGATTTGAAAGTTTATGAATGACTGAGTGATCTGAAAACTCGTATTTTTATGCATATTTTTTCTAGTCCATCATGCTGGTATGCCAGCATTCGTTGTGTAACGATTGTTGGGTTGGAATTACGAGGGTGGATAATAATCCACGAAGATGGAGGTGTCCCGTTTGTCGTCACCAAGCAATCTCTCTTCCTGCAGAGTTTCGTTGGCGGGGTCGTTATTCGGCCTGTCGTCCTTCCCTATTCCAACAAGCTTGCGATGAATTAAAAACCCTCATAAACCAACAACCTCAATGATTCTTTCAAAATTCCTCTTCTTCCTTTTCACATTTTCATTGTTTCGCCTTTTTCCTTTCTTTATTTATTCTTTACAACACATTTTCCTTTTAACCAATTCCCTTTTCCACTTAGATGCAGGAGCCTACTACCGATCAAATCCAATACAGGATTAAGGAGCTGATCGCCCGAGATGGAATGTCTGTCGATGCTGTCAAGCAAGCATGGGTAAAACTGGAGATGGATGCTATAGAGGATCTTACCAATCCAAATAACATTGAGGTGATTGTCTTGTTATTCTTAAAAGTATTGTTGATGTTTTAAATTGACTTCGCACAAATATTTAAAAGATTTTTCGTTCGTAAAAGATGTTAAAACTTTTATATTCATGACTTTTTATCTTTGTTTGTTTGTAGTTCAAAATTCCCAAGATACCAAAGGAGAAAGATGTGAAGGACTTTATGAGGCGTTCTTTCTACAATCAGCAATTTCGAAGAAACAAGGCTGCATGGGTCAAGAATGAAGCCGGCGAGGAATATAAAAAGAAATATGACCTTGCATATAAGGAGCTTGTCAAGAGGCGATGTGATATGCGTAACTACTCGTAAGTTTCCTCGTAATTTTATTGCAAAATAATAGAGTTGGGGAAAAATAATATGCAATGTTAAAAGAATGTTTCTGTTTTTGTTTCAGCAAGCGTGAAGATCAATTTTAATTGTTCACATCATTGATTTGTTTTTATCTTTTTAAATCTTTGAATCTACTTAAATAAATTCTTATATTGCTTCAATGTAAATAAAAATTGAACTACTCCTTTTAAATTTTTTTACCGACAATTCAGTTATTACGTAATTTGTTGAACATTTCATGCTAAATTTCTCATTGACATGAATTTTTGTGAATGACTCGTATTTTATGAATGAAAATGGAAATTGACTTTTATGAATGAATGAAATTATGAATGAAACATGGTAGTAGAGGTGGTGGAGGTTGGGGAAGGTCAGGACACCTGCAACCGGAAGTCTGGCGGCCTCCAAAA
>CM023200.3:41931196-41956797 GCA_004115045.4 Sinella curviseta
TTTATGCCTACATACCTATTATCTTATTTGTAAAGACGATGATAGTGGCAAGTAAATAAAAGCATAATTTTTTTGCTGCAACGCAGTGTACTTAATAGTGACATGCTGATTTAATGCTAGGTAGTTATTTTGTGTAAAAAGAAATTTTTATTTGATACGGTTTCGTGTTCACGTTATCTCCGTCATTAGTATGTGTTGATCTGGATTGCAACCGTTTAAAATCGTTAACTTTATTCGTTACACGGAAAATGGAATAGGACAATTCTGTCTCCATATACCCCAACTTTCGACTTTATCTGCAATCTCTAGGGAGAATTGTTCCAGTAGTCAAGAGTTAACTACTTTTTTAACACGATTAGATTGGATTTGAAACTATATTGAGAGGTAAATACATTGGAAAAAATTAGGACATTCCAATTCATTCATCGCATTTCCATATCAAACGCCGACGCCATCAAATCAGGTGTTTAGGAATTACTTTTGTAAAATTGTACCGTGTAACAGAACAGGAACAATTTTACTTTCGAAAAGAATTAGTAACGTTCCAACAACTTCATTATCCCACTTACATCTATAAAGTTAAAGTACTTTGTTGTGAAAGAAACGAAATCATTTTAAACTGCGTAGTATAGTTATGAAAAATAATGACTTTTAAAAACAAAGTATCAAGGAAAGGTCGACGGATAATTCCAAACGTAGAAGGTAAAATCAATTTTCCAAATACTGTGTAACCTAACCCCTAACGAGAAGTCGTTGCTGATCTATTGAAAGCGAAACTACTTTGGCCATATTTGAAGTTTATATTACAAAATAAATTAAGATGAAGCCGAACTGTTGGAACCACAAAAATATCTAAATGCTATATGGTATGTACAGATAAGTCTGTAAGCGCTGGTTCAACTAACTAATAAAGGCATCAAGACAAGGTCAAAATTGTGACACTTGAGCAATTTAAGATAAAAACCGACAATTAGCTACGAAAATTGTAAAGCAAAATCACAATGCACTAAAATGAATTATTAGTTAGTAGTCTGATTCGTGTTAGATAAACAGTCAAACTCGATATCATCATAAGCAGTTTTGGATACAGACAATTATGGACTGTCAGCGGCTACTCCAATTTGTTGGCAATGACAATGACAGGGTAAATGAAATGGAATTACAATTATTTACTTTTCCTACGTAGCAGAAAATGGAAGTTTTTATTTCAGAATTGTCCGTGAGATTGTATGTAAAATACGGACGTCTCAAACTCAGTACCAAATAAGCCTATTATGAAACAATGGAAAAGGTAAAGGATTAGACGCAAGGAACGATAAGAAGGGTGCAGATTAAGGTACCTAAAAAGTGTTGAATCCTCCGATCACCACCAACTGCATACACATACACATTTACAAGTTACCAATATAAAAATTGTACTTGTAAATACGTAGAATCACTCCAATTGTGTTCTATAATATTTTATCAGCATATACATACATAAAGTACTGCGCAATCATAGTAGACTCAGCAAAATATCAAAGACTTAAGTGAAACACATTAGCTACAACATTATTTTAGTAAAATAATTTTACTGCATATTTTTAATTAATTTGACAAGGACTTTCTCTGATTTTACACAAATTTAAATATACACAAATTTTCTTATTGTAAATTTTTGTTTCTTTTCTTTGGCTAATTGATAGCCTAACGGCTGTATCGCAAGTTAAATTGTTATTAATGATTAAATGATTATTAACAAGTATAGGTATATGACTTGTTACGTAAAGAATAGCACGACCCAACGAAAAAAGTTTTGTTTCAAATCTGTAAAAATCACAACACTGCATATTGCATATTATTCAATCTTGTAATTAGTTATTAATATTGCTCTACGTAAGTACAATCATATAGCATGCTGTGTTTACTGTGTACGCACAAGTCTCAGAAAATAAGTGTCTGTCGTGTATGCTAAAAGTTGTGGTCGGAGAGTTGAACGCTTAGGTACCTAGGTACCATCTTATCTATAAGCCTTTTTTAATACTGACCCTTTCTATTGTTCAAAAACGGATTTAGACGGTACGACAAATTCCACGACGGTAGATTACACCTTACCGTCCGTGAAACCAAACCGCATTTAGTAATTTCTACAAATCAATATTTAACGATGAGCACAAACTGCTGAAAGTTCGTTAAAGTGTACACCATACTCATTCATTTGTCTTTCCAAACCATTGCTTGAATGTACTATCCATCCCCTAAAATCGATATATAAGTATATATATATAATAGCTGAATTTTTAGCTAAACAAGTTAATCATCATTTACTGCTGTTTGACGAAACTGACACTCTGAACTTTTGCTCTACTTTTTAACATGTTAAGTGACCGATTTTACAAAGGCGTCTCATACATCATACCTGCCTTTAACACCTTGGGAGCCTTGAAACTTCAGTGGGATCAAAAAACAAGGCTCTTCACTCTTCCATGTAGACAAAATCGAATGCTCACATTCAACATTGCACTAGCAATCTGGTGGTCACTGTTTTTAGTCTTTCAAGTGATTCGATTTTATCTCAATCGAAATTACAGCGATTTTAATCTCTCGTTCGCCTTTCTCTGTGCAGCTTGTAACGTTACCACTAGCCATGTGGCTACCAATGTTCGTGCAGAGAAATGTTTCTGCGCCTTTAATAGCGTTCTCCTTTTTCTTCGACAAATTAACCGTAATTTTCAAAAGCATATTTTTAATGATTTAAAACTGTTTTAGAATCTAATAGTACATATTTATATTATTTCAGGTGACTACCTACCCAACTTCAAACCAAATACTAGCAAACAAAATAAAATGTTTGATCTCCTACTTTTCATTCTGCTGGTTGGCACGGTGCAACAACTTCTTACTCAAAGCTTTTTCTACATTTGGTTTTCCGAGTCACCCGTCGTTTATGGGAATGTTCTTCCTTCACAGACTCCAATAATATTTCGTTTAGCAATCCATTTCTGTCATTGCTATTTTACATTGTGCGTTTTTCTCAACATTTATGTTAGTCTATGCTTCTTGTTCAGTACCGGAATTTTAATTTTCACATTCTTTGTAAAGGAACTTTCTCTGGGAAAGCGCAAATATCATTCAGAACCTTTCCTTAGAAACAATTTAAATTCGCTCATGAATTGCTATAGGTCCTTACAAATTCTCACAATAATTTTCAACACATTTATCGACCCGTTTCTGATACTCGTTGAAACTGTTATCACTTTAATAACATGTTTCAGTGTCGTTATGATTATGAAGCAAAACGTTTCCGACTCTACGCCCGTTTTGGCAATTTGGGCAATAACTCATCCACTATTTTGGAGTGGTGTATTGATTTCAGGAGGACTATTCAATTCAGCTGGAATAAAAATATTAAATTCTTGGAAGTACAGAGAGTCTCACTGGAGAGATGCAGTGGACAGAAGGGTAATAAAAAAAATTCGCAACTCATGCAAGCCGTTGGCAATTGCGAACGGAAAAATCTATGTGATTCGGAGAGTTTCGCTGTTTAGATTTATTAAAAGCCTTAGTCAAGCACTCCAGAGATCGCTGCTGGCGCTAGGTTCGCATTCGCAATAGGATCATCATAATTATAATTACACACAGTACATGAAAATGTTTAATAACGAAAAATAAATGTCATAGACGTATATTTTAACGTAATTTCAAACAAATCCTTATTTTATACCAGAATTATTAATAAGCGCTCATTTTTTAATTGCATCTTATCATATTAATTATTAATTTTTATTAAGGTCACTAATTGTAGTTAATGGATAATGATGCTAAAGTGTGTTTGATATTGCTGAGTAATCTTCACTTTTAATTTAACACCCCATAACCCCATTTAAAAGTCTTGAAATCTTGTAAACAAAGACTCACACTGGAAAAATGACGGCGACTGGAAGGTGATGGTTAAATATAGGAAATCAGGCAAACATTTAGCTGTATCTAAGTGGCTGATACGTGATTCATAGACTGTCTTTGTATCGACTTGTTAAGAGCTAGACACTCCAGGCATGACCTATGGGTCTAGACCAACTCCGCATGTGCAACGGGTCAGGATACTATTCGCATGGCCAAGGGGTCTAGCCAGTCCCCGCATGTCCAAGGGGTCTACACACTCCCCGCATGACCAAGGGGTCTACACATCCCCGCATGACCAAGGGGTCTACACATCCCCGCATGACCAAGGGATCTACATACTCCCCGCATGACCAAGGGGCCTAGATACTCCCCGCATGACCAAGGGGCCTAGATACTCCCCGCACGACCAAGGGGTCTAGATACTCCCCGCACGACCAAGGGGTCTAGATACTCCCCGCACGACCAAGGGGTCTAGATACTCCCCGCACGACCAAGGGGTCTAGATACTCCCCGCACGACCAAGGGGTCTAGATACTCCCCGCACGACCAAGGGGTCTAGATACTCCCCGCACGACCAAGGGGTCTAGATACTCCCCGCACGACCAAGGGGTCTAGATACTCCCCGCACGACCAAGGGGTCTAGACACTCCAAAGGGGAAAATTCAAAAAAGGAAGCTTCCAAAAGGGGAAAATTCAAAAACAGGAAGCTTCCAAAAGGGGAGAATTCAAAAGGGGAAGATCCAAAAGGGGAAAATTCAAAAAGGGGAGAATTCAAAAGGGAAAAATTCAAAAGGGGAGAATTCCAAAGGGGAAGATCCAAAAGGGAAAAATTCAAAAGGGGAAGATTCAAAAGGGAAAAATTCCAAAGGGGAAGATCCAAAAGGGAAAAATTCAAAAGGGAAAGATTCAAAAGGGGAGAATTCAAAAGGGGACGATCCAATAGGGAAAAATTCAAATAAAGGAAACTTCCAAAAGGGGAAATTCAAAAAAAGGAAGCTTTCAAAAGGGGAAAATTCAAAATAGGAAAATTTCAAAAGGGGAAAATTCAAAAGGGGAAAATTCAAAAGGGGAGAATTCAAAAGGGGAAGATCCAAAAGGGGAAATTTCAAAAGGGGAAAATTCAAAAGGGGAAGATTCAAAAGGGAAAAATTCCAAAGGGGAAGGTGCAAAAGGGAAAGATTCAAAAGGGGAGAATTCAAAAGGGAAAAATTCAAATAAAGGAAACTTCCAAAAGGGGAAATTCAAAAAAAGGAAGCTTTCAAAAGGGGAAAATTCAAAAAAGGAAGCTTTCAAAAGGGAAAAATTCAAAATGGGAAAATATAAAAGGGGAGAATTTAAAAGGGGAAGATCCAAAAGGGGAAATTTCAAAAGGGGAAAATTCAAAAGGGGAAAATTCAAAAGGGGAAAATTCAAAAGGGGAAAATTCAAAAGGGGAGAATTCAAAAGGGGAAAATTCAAAAGGGGAAGATCCAAAAGGGGAAATTTCAAAAGGGGAAAATATAAAAGGGGAGAATTCAAAAGGGGAAGATCCAAAAGGGGAAAATTCAAAAGGGGAAAATTCAAAAAAGGAAGCTTCCAAAGTGGAAAATTCAAAAAAGGAACTTCCAAAAGGGGAAAATTCAAAAAAGGAAGCTTCCAAAAGGGGAAAATTCAAAAACAGGAAGCTTCCAAAAGGGGAGAATTCCAAAGGGGAAGATCCAAAAGGGAAAAATTCAAAAGGGGAAAATTCCAAAGGGGAAGATTCAAAAGGGAAAAATTCCAAAGGGGAAGATCCAAAAGGGAAAAATTCCAAAGGGGAAGATCCAAAAGGGAAAAATTCAAAAGGGGAAAATATAAAAGGGGAGAATTCAAAAGGGGAAGATCCAAAAGGGGAAAATTCAAAAGGGGAGAATTCAAAAAAAGGAAGCTTCCAAAAGTGGAAAATTCAAAAAAAGGAACTTCCAAAAGGGGAAAATTCAAAAAAGGAAGCTTCCAAAAGGGGAAAATTCAAAAACAGGAAGCTTCCAAAAGGGGAGAATTCCAAAGGGGAAGATCCAAAAGGGAAAAATTCAAAAGGGGAAAATTCCAAAGGGGAAGATTCAAAAGGGAAAAATTCCAAAGGGGAAGATCCAAAAGGGAAAAATTCCAAAGGGGAAGATCCAAAAGGGAAAAATTCAAAAGGGAAAGATTCAAAAGGGGAGAATTCAAAAGGGGACGATCCAAAAGGGAAAAATTCAAATAAAGGAAACTTCCAAAAGGGGAAATTCAAAAAAAGGAAGCTTTCAAAAGGGGAAAATTCAAAATGGGAAAATATAAAAGGGGAGAATTTAAAAGGGGAAGATCCAAAAGGGAAAAATTCAAAAGGGGAGAATTCCAAAGGGGAAGATTCAAAAGGGAAAAATTCCAAAGGGGAAGATCCAAAAGGGAAAAATTCAAAAGGGAAAGATTCGAAAGGGGAGAATTCAAAAGGGGACGATCCAAAAGGGAAAAATTCAAATAAAGGAAACTTCCAAAAGGGAAAAATTCAAATAAAGGAAACTTCCAAAAGGGGAAATTCAAAAAAAGGAAGCTTTCAAAAGGGGAAAATTCAAAATGGGAAAATATAAAAGGGGAGAATTTAAAAGGGGAAGATCCAAAAGGGAAAAATTCAAAAGGGGAAAATATAAAAGGGGAGAATTCAAAAGGGGAAAATTCAAAAGGGGAAAATTCAAAAGGGGAAGATTCAAAAGGGAAAAATTCCAAAGGGGAAGATCCAAAAGGGAAAAATTCAAAAGGGAAAGATTCGAAAGGGGAGAATTCAAAAGGGGAAAATTCAAAAGGGGGAAATTCAAAAGGGGAGAATTCAAAAGGGGAAGATCCAAAAGTGGAAAATTCAAAAGGGGAGAATTCAAAAAAACGAAGCTTCCAAAAGGGGAAAATTCAAAAAAAGAAACTTCCAAAAGGGGAAAATTCAAAATGGGAAAATATAAAAGGGGAGAATTTAAAAGGGGAAGATCCAAAAGGGGAAATTTCAAAAGGGGAAAATATAAAAGGGGAGAATTCAAAAGGGGAAAATTCAAAAGGGGAAAATTCAAATAAAGGAAACTTCCAAAAGGGGAAATTCAAAAAAAAGGAAGCTTTCAAAAGGGGAAAATTCAAAAAAGGAAGCTTTCAAAAGGGGAAAATTCAAAATGGGAAAATATAAAAGGGGAGAATTTAAAAGGGGAAGATCCAAAAGGGGAAATTTCAAAAGGGGAAAATATAAAAGGGGAGAATTCAAAAGGGGAAAATTCAAAAGGGGAAAATTCAAAAGGGGAAAATTCAAAAGGGGAAAATTCAAAAGGGGAAAATATAAAAGGGGAGAATTCAAAAGGGGAAGATCCAAAAGGGGAAAAATACAAAAGGGGAGAATTCAAAAGGGGAAAATTCAAAAGGGGAAAATTCAAAAGGGGAAAATTCAAAAGGGGGAAATTTAAAGGGGGTAAGTATAAAAGGGGAGAATTCAAAAGGGAAAAATTCAAAAGGGAAAGATTCCAAAGGGGACGATCCAAAAGGGAAAAATTCAAATAAAGGAAACTTCCAAAAGGGGAAATTCAAAAAAAGGAAGCTTTCAAAAGGGGAAAATTCAAAAAAGGAAGCTTTCAAAAGGGAAAAATTCAAAATGGGAAAATATAAAAGGGGAGAATTTAAAAGGGGAAGATCCAAAAGGGGAAATTTCAAAAGGGGAAAATTCAAAAGGGGAAAATTCAAAAGGGGAAAATTCAAAAGGGGAAAATTCAAAAGGGGAGAATTCAAAAGGGGAAAATTCAAAAGGGGAAGATCCAAAAGGGGAAATTTCAAAAGGGGAAAATATAAAAGGGGAGAATTCAAAAGGGGAAGATCCAAAAGGGGAAAATTCAAAAGGGGAGAATTCAAAAAAAGGAAGCTTCCAAAAGTGGAAAATTCAAAAAAGGAACTTCCAAAAGGGGAAAATTCAAAAAAGGAAGCTTCCAAAAGGGGAAAATTCAAAAACAGGAAGCTTCCAAAAGGGGAGAATTCCAAAGGGGAAGATCCAAAAGGGAAAAATTCAAAAGGGGAGAATTCAAAAAAAGGAAGCTTCCAAAAGTGGAAAATTCAAAAAAAGGAACTTCCAAAAGGGGAAAATTCAAAAACAGGAAGCTTCCAAAAGGGGAGAATTCCAAAGGGGAAGATCCAAAAGGGAAAAATTCAAAAGGGAAAGATTCAAAAGGGGAGAATTCAAAAGGGGACGATCCAATAGGGAAAAATTCAAAAGGGGAAAATTCAAAAGGGGAAGATCCAAAAGGGGAAAATTCAAAAGGGGAAAATATAAAAGGGGAGAATTCAAAAAAAGGAAGCTTCCAAAAGGGGAAAATTCAAAAAAAGGAAGCTTCCAAAAGGGGAAAATTCAAAAAAAGGAAGCTTCCAAAAGGGGAAAATTCAAAAAAAGGAAGCTTCCAAAAGGGGAAAATTCAAAAGGGGGAAATTGAAG
The DNA here is from genome assembly GCA_004115045.4 of Sinella curviseta. Classification (NCBI taxonomy): domain Eukaryota; kingdom Metazoa; phylum Arthropoda; class Collembola; order Entomobryomorpha; family Entomobryidae; genus Sinella; species Sinella curviseta. The sequence goes on from CM023200.3 coordinate 41,939,526, forward strand.
ATGGGAAAATTCAAAAGGGGTAAATTGAAGACGGGAAAATTCAAAAGGGGGAAATTGAAGATGGGAAAATACAAAAGGGGAAGATCCAAAAGGGAAAAATACAAAAGGGGAAGATCCAAAAGGGGGAAATTAAAGATGGGAAAATACAAAAGGGGAAGATCCAAAAGGGAAAAATACAAAAGGGGAAGATCCAAAAGGGGAAAATTCAAAAGGGGAGAATTCAAAAGGGGAAAATTCAAAAGGGGAAAATATAAAAGGGGAGAATTCAAAAGGGGAAGATCCAAAAGGGGAAAATTCAAAAGGGGAGAATTCAAAAGGGAAAAATTCAAAAGGGGAGAATTCCAAAGGGGAAGATCCAAAAGGGAAAAATTCAAAAGGGGAGAATTCCAAAGGGGAAGATCCAAAAGGGAAAAATTCAAAAGGGGAGAATTCCAAAGGGGAAGATTCAAAAGGGAAAAATTCCAAAGGGGAAGATCCAAAAGGGAAAAATTCAAAAGGGAAAGATTCAAAAGGGGGAGAATTCAAAAGGGGACGATCCAAAAGGGAAAAATTCAAATAAAGGAAACTTCCAAAAGGGGAAATTCAAAAAAAGGAAGCACACATACACTCCCCGCATGACCAAGGGGCACATACACTCCCCGCATGACCAAGGGGCACATACACTCCCCGCATGACCAAGGGGCACATACACTCCCCGCATGACCAAGGGGCACATACACTCCCCGCATGACCAAGGGGCACATACACTCCCCGCATGACCAAGGGGCACATACACTCCCCGCATGACCAAGGGGCACATACACTCCCCGCATGACCAAGGGGCACATACACTCCCCGCATGACCAAGGGGCACATACACTCCCCGCATGACCAAGGGGCACATACACTCCCCGCATGACCAAGGGGCACATACACTCCCCGCATGACCAAGGGGCACATACACTCCCCGCATGACCAAGGGGCACATACACTCCCCGCATGACCAAGGGGCACATACACTCCCCGCATGACCAAGGGGCACATACACTCCCCGCATGACCAAGGGGCACATACACTCCCCGCATGACCAAGGGGCACATACACTCCCCGCATGACCAAGGGGCACATACACTCCCCGCATGACCAAGGGGCACATACACTCCCCGCATGACCAAGGGGCACATACACTCCCCGCATGACCAAGGGGCACATACACTCCCCGCATGACCAAGGGGCACATACACTCCCCGCATGACCAAGGGGCACATACACTCCCCGCATGACCAAGGGGCACATACACTCCCCGCATGACCAAGGGGCACATACACTCCCCGCATGACCAAGGGGCACATACACTCCCCGCATGACCAAGGGGTCTAGGAATCTGAAATAAATTACTCAAGTTGTATTTATAAACTAGTTTCGAGATGCATAAAATGGGTTAGTGAAAACACTTCTCACTACAGGAAAAGTACGGGTCTATTTGATGCATATCATAAGAACAAACGGAAATGTTCTGTATTTTACCGTGAAAGAAGTTGCAACAGATAATGACGCATGACTCATGACCAGTTTTAAAACCTTGCTTGCTCCATGATCTCAGATATTTCTGATGTAGTACATATTATGAGTACAAGTAGAAGTGAAATTAAATCCTAGCTTTAGGAAAACTATTTTGTTTAACAACGTAAGGCAGGTTTTTCTAATTTATTGTCTTAAATTGTGACATTAATTTGACCATTAAAAATTAAACCGGGCATTAATAGTGCAACATTGAACATGCAGCAGAATATTTGAAATTAAAAATTCTATCGTATACCTCTCAGCAATAAACTTGTATCAACATTTTGTAGATTTAATCATTCCTTGGTTCCACCATATTCTGATCTAAGTTGGTCCTTATCGATGTATGTAAGGACGTACTTTTCCCATTGGTGGCGATTTTTATTAAAAACATGCATGGCATCGTAGGTCTCTGGGCGGACTGTGCTCCTAACAAGCTGTACAACAGCCTCAAACATTGGTGACGCTAGTGGTTTAAAGAAACGAAATATGAATATACGTATGTAAATTGAATAAAGTGGTTATTTAAATTATTTTTCCTTACCATTGATTACAATTATTTTATCCAGAGATCCTGGAAAGTGGGTCTCTATAGTTTTCAGGAACATTAAAAATCGGGAAACACCTGAAGGTAATAGTAAACAGTAGCAGTTAATAAATTGGAATGTTCAATTGTGAATAATAAATAATAATGAATTTTTACACGCGGCACAAAAGTGTTGTTGAAGATTGAACGTGTCCACATTCTTGTATAGAATAAATCGCGTGACCTAAATGAAGAATGAAAAATTATACAAGAAATTAACAAACAAGTACTTCCATAGCTAGTTATACATATGGAATGGTAGACGAATTTGTTTCATTTAATCTGTTTGCACGTACGTTATAGCCTTCCTTTTGCTGTTCTCGTATTTTGATGGCGATTTCTTCTAATATTTTGTCGAGGTAGCGGCTAAAACGATTTAGTCGTCCTCCCAAACTGGCTCGTCTCATATCCCATTCCCCGATATTTGCTGTATACACTTTTGCGTCAATTTAGAAATAAAATTATTCCAACCTACCAAAGTCTGAGAGAAAATTCAATAAACAGTAATGACACTGAAAAATAATAGTAGATACCGGGCTGCCCTGTTTTGTCAAATCCGTCCACGTGGTATGGAAATTCTGCTTTCATGTCAGACCAGTCTTCAGATTGGATCGTATCTAGTTTGTTTTCCTTTCGCCACTTGATATTCTAAGTCATTCAAGTAAAATTCAGTTCAACAATTAAACAAACTTTCTAGTTCTATTCTATATTACCTCTAGCACAATGATAATAAATAGGCAAATTCATTAATTTTTTATGAGCGTACATTCATGAGCATCTCCTCTGTCCGTCTCAAATCAAAGCGTTGTGCTGCAAAATTACACCCATTAATTTATATGACTCATTCGTGACAAATAATTCCATACTAATTTATAACTTACCTCTTAACCATTTAATAAGATAAATATCCTCTTTCATGTAATCATGAGAAAGCCGAGGAACCATAATTTCGCGAAACTATATACAAAAAATAACATTTGCAATATCAAATATTTGACATTCGAATTCCAGGTTCATTGAACCGTTTTGATGTCGTCGTTGCCTGAGGAACCAACCTTATCCAGAGTTACTTTCTGGCCGTACGTAATTCTTAACTCCTCAGCTAAGGATACACTTGCTGCGAAGTTGACACAGAAGACGAATAAAAGCAAAGAGAATATGAATGTTCGAAACATGTTTTGTACTTAAAAGGAATATCGCTAACAATAATAATATGGCCGAAAATAATAGTTTCGATTAATTCTGCAACCCGGAAATACTTATATTGAAAACAAAGTCTCGTAGTAAAGGGATCTGTGAACTTAGTGTGCAGTGCAAAAAAAATTGCAGGTCGGGTCGTCCTTCGTATTGTTGCGTTGGACTACTAGAAATTAGTTCAAAGCTTCCTTATAAATCCGAATAGACTGTATATAAACCGATGAATAGCTTTACTCGTCTCGTCGGTTATGTAAAATGTAATTACTTGTTACATAATTATTGAATAACTACACAACGACAATTTAACATCTTATCTAATTGTCGGCACCTGCTTCCCACTGTACGTCAATCGAATTTTCTCTGCATATTATAAAATTGCGTTCAAACTAAGACAGAGTTGCTACGGAAATTCGAACTAGACATAATATATAACACTCGTGGAATGATGTAATTAAACTCGCTAACTAGAATATGTTCCCATTGATCCTTAAGAAGTGCAAGTTGCAATCCATTCATAGATCCACTGTGAGAATCATTATTGCGTTACATATCAGCATAATGTATGTGTACCTTAAAACCACCCTAAATAACGACAAAAGCGACGGAGCTGACACGATAACCTTGTGATATAATGATAAAAATTATTCAATTTTCAATACGATTAATTGGAGAGTTTGCACGTATGACCTGTGTACCAAACTGGCTAACAATGATACGTTGCTGGTTATATGAGAGCGAATTGCTGTGCTAATAATGATGGGGTTCCTTCCTAATGTATTAGTCAAAGCACCGATATAATATAAATCGAACACCATCGGACAGACGGACAAAAGAAACCAATACGCACACATCAGTTCTGGAGCGAATTATAGCAACAAAGCTCTAGACTTAAAGACCTGGAAATACACATCTAAAAATATTCACATTAGGGTTGAAATTTCGTTATGAATTATTTCGCTTCGTTAGCATTTAAATTTTATCAATGGTGATCCTGAACATTCAATGCAAGACACGTTTGCAAGCTGGTGCATACTTTAAGCTAGCAAAAGTACAACAGCATCACCTTATCTGCCGCGCCTTATCAGCTTTGCTCAGTAGAGTTGCATAAACATCACGCATCATGTTCATGATATGCCTACAAAACCGGAATACTTTGGGAAAATGAAATGTGCATCAAAAATTGTTGTATGTTAAATTATATGGTTTGGCTTTACGTTTTGTGTTTGAGAATTCAGGATACCTCTTCAAACAATACAATGTCGTACAAGAACTGGAAGAGCTCTGGCTCTGTAATAAATATACCTATTCCCATTTAATAATATGGCGGATGTAACCGAAACGAGCCAAAGTAAATATGGCAAACATTTTTATTGCTACGTATGCATAGGAATTTATACTAGGTATATTTTGGAAAACGAGTTTTATTACATTTTCAATTTACTGGAATAAAAATATTATTACGAGAGCATCTCAATACAAAGTTTCCGCCCAATCACAACACGTTTGTTGCAAAGGTAAGTGTTAATTTAATCCTGTCTGAGAAAACACGCTGCAGTTATTATGTATTGGACTAGATAACGATAGTTGAAGATTTCTCTGTCTCAACAGCTAGCACTAGTGCAATATTGGTATGGTAAGTAAATTTAAATTGAATTATCGTAGGTACGCAACTGTTACTTTTCTAGGAATTGTCTGGAAGTATCGGTAAAAAGAAAAATGCTCACTATCCATCCTTTCGTAAATTATTATCAACATGTGAATTCATTCTGTCAGCCTGGAGTAGTTACATAGTTATAAATTGTAATAAAATCAAATTCACTTCCATTAAGAAAACAAGTCTGAGCAGACATTTTTAATACACAATGTAAAGAATTGCATGATTGTCTTGAAACTACAGACATTTGAATGTATAATTAAAACCAGAGAATAAAATGTTATTCGTTATATTTTAAAGCTTCGGGTGATCGGAGAATTTCAGGTTTCCTTCGTTCCACCAAACTCATGTCTAAGTTGAGTTTTGTCAATATACTCAAGGACATATTTTTCCCACTGTTGTCTGTTTTTGCCAAAAACATGCATGGCAGCATAGGTTTCTGGGCGGATGGTGTTCCGAACGATTGGGAAAATAAATTCGGTTGCTGGCGACGCTGTTTTTAAAGTAAAAAAGTCTTATGCATGGATAAGTTTGCAAGAGATGAAAAATGTAGTGATTTTAATTTTTTTAATGGATTTAGGTACCATTTATGATTATTATTTTATCACAAGATCCTGGAAAATGGTTGTCTAAAGACATCAAGAATTGCACGAATCTCATTACACCTGAATAGGACAAAAGCAAAAATTTATACTTTTTACAAAACGATTGCTCCCAATCAGAAAGATTTAAAAATTTCGAATTTCGCGCACATGGTGGACAGAGATGTTGTTGTATATTGAAACCATCCAAGTTTTGAAAAAGAATCCATCGGGTGACCTAAACGAAGAATACAAGTTGTATTATGCAATATTCAAAGCAATGAAGAAAACTCAAATTATTCTATAGGATTATCTCAATTTTCGCTGGTTCGTTAGAATGATTGCGTTCCTTGCAGCACATACATTTTTCCCCTGTTGTTGCATCGTTCTTATTTTACAAGTAGCCTCGTCTAATATTTTGTCTATATAGCGCATGACACGTGGTAGTTTTCCAGTGATGAAAGCATTCCGAAAATCCCATTCGGCAATATTTGCGGTGTACACTGATTAATCATTTAAAAATCACTCTAGTCAAAATTCATGTATCACTCGCATCTCACCACAACTACTGGATGAACGTTTCTTGCTGAAAAAAACTAATTATTGAAAAGTAAATAAATACCAGGTTGCCCTTCCGTGTCAACCGTATCAAAAGTATATGGATACTCAGCCTTCATATCAGACCAGTCCTCTGATTGAATAGTGTCCATCTTGTGTTCCTCTCGCCATTTAATATTCTAAGAATTTTAAACATTTTCAACTTCTTAGCCAATCATCGTTACACAGTGGGTCGATAAAAATGTAATTATAATTTTACACGATATTTGTCAAAGTTTACAACGTTCTAATTCAGGTTTGGGAACATACCTTCATAAGCATATCCTCCGATTCTTTCAGATTAAAGTTGTTGGCTGCATGTAAATGAAATAATAGAATCATAATCATTTATAGTCAGCAACTCAACCAATGACGTTTTATGGAAAATAGACTATGAAACCCCATTCAAAAAAAATAAAAAATTGGTCCAGAAAAATGGTTGTTTACTCTGCGCTACAGTTTCTACGGTCATTTTTACCTACATTTTAGATGGAGTGCCGTTGCTAACATTTATAAATTCAGTAATTTACAGGGCCCAGCGCAGAGTAAACAAACTTTTTCTTGGACCAAAAAATTTCCACAGTGGCATACTCTATAAGAATATCAGCTCACTGAACTCAACAGCAAATGTTAAATTAAATATCACTTGTTTTCTTCATACCTCTCATCCATTTTATCAAATAAATATCTTGCTTCATGTAGTCATGAGGAAGACGAGAAACCACAGCTTCTCGAAACTGCAACGATAGATTGAGGAAACACAATTTTTAGAGATGCGATGCATACCGAGTGACTCTAATATAAGCCTACCTTATCCAGAGCAATTTTTTGACTGTACGAAATTCTCAAATCCTCAGATAATGATATTCCCATCGCGAAATACATATCACCAGTTAACAATATGAATAGAACTGAATACAACTTGAATTCTACCACCATTTTCTTGAATGAAACTGATAATATTTAGTATGAATTAGACTGCAGAACAGTAAATTGTGAAATCTAGTATCTAGAATAAAGATTTAAAAAAGCAGGTGTGTATGACGAGAGAAAGTATGAATGCAATCCATCACTCCCTCAACAGAATGCAAAATGAATTAAAATAAACCCGACTGCGGCAAAACCAACAATATCATAATCAAGTTACCGATGTTTCGTGTGGAAACCACTACAGCATTAGAAGATGCTTGGGATATTTATTTCCTAAACTCTGCCTAGACTAATAAATGAATCCGAGATTCCTTGGAATTTCTTGTCCAGGTGTATCCAATGATCCCGAAATTATACCATGTGTGGGAACTATTTTAGGTAATATGTTTTACTATGAACTTCGGAAGGACTGGAGTGTCTATATATTTCATGCATTCCCTGCATTAAATTGCCATCACTGTAACTAGAATATTATACTAGGTACCTTTGTCACCTTTATATAGTAACATAACTTATCCATGAATGAAAATGTGAACAATATAAACTGTGTGACACAAAAAACACAGTAATCTTGTGTGGTATTATTTTACATCCAATCAAAATTAGCATGATTCATAAATAACTAAATAGGACTATTCGATATATGTTGGACATATGCTTAACAGACATATGCTTAACGGACATATGCTTAATATGTTTAATGGGCTGCACTTTTGTCCGTCCAAGATTCAAAAATGTCTTTAGATGAATAACGCAATTATATAAACCTACCAGTTAATACAACAAAAAGTGCGTGTCCAAAGTAAACCAGCGTTAAACGCGAAAATCTCTTGTCAAAATCGCTCTGAAAATAGCAACGAAGCGGACAGAGATTGTCAACACTTAATTCTACTAATCGGATTAGTCTTTCCTTTGCCATGGAACATGATACATGGATGGGTGTAAATATAATCTTAAACTCTTATTTTTACGTAATGTTTACACTTAGGCATACATATATTAACTAGCAAGGTAATTAGTCTCCTCTTCCATCATCCAGGTTACAGTAGGTGACTATTATATAATGACCGGGTCAAAATGATCCTCAATAAAATAATTTCAAAATGCTACAAAACTTGTGCGGAATGGTTCCATTAGTCTGTATTTTATTGTAGCTCATAAATTGTACATAAATAAATTGCATGCATACTGCTGCAATATTATATCATATCGATAGATAAAAATGGAACTTCAAGTAATATTTACAATGTACCTAATCAACGTAGTATGTTTTCACGATTCTTTCGTTCCACCGAACTCTGGCCTAATTTGGTTCTTGTCGACATACTGAAGAACGTATTTTTGCCATTCTCGCTTATTCGAACCGAAAACTTTCATGGTTGCAAAAGTTTCCGGACTGACGGTAGATCTCATGAGTGGGAAAATAAATTCCACTGCCGGATGTGCTGAAACGGATTTAATGAGATATTAATATCCTGAATCCAATACAAAATATTTTTGAAAAATATTTACTTATAATGTTTACCATTGATAACTATAACTTTATCACAATATCCCGGGTAGTGTTTGTCCATTGACTGCAAAAACTGTGCAAAGAACAATAAACCTGTAATAATAAATGAGTACTCCGTTAAAAAATAGAAACCGACTTTCGTATTTTCAATATTATTTGAATTTCGAACACGGGGGGCACAGGTGCTGTGGGATGTTGAAATCGTCCACGTTTTCAATTATAATCCACCTTGTGACCTAAACGGAAAACAATTTGAAAATGTTTCCAGGAACCAATACAGAAAAACAATAGTTTCCGATATTTTTATGAATGTACATGCTTTTACGTACATTTTTCCCTTGTTCTTGCATTTTTCTAATGTTTACAGCGGATTCCTCCATTACTTGGTCCATGTAACGAACAAATCTTGGCAGCCTTCCTGTAATAAAAGCTCGTCTGAAGTCCCAGTCTCCAAAATTTCCACTGAACACTGGTTACAGATCGTATGAAATTAAGCGCGGAAATCACTGAAGAAACTATTAAATGACATCAGCAAAAAAAATTCGCATTCTCAACAATACCAGGTTGCCCTTCTTTTCCAATCCCATCAATGTAGTAAGGATACTCAGTCTTCATGTCGGACCAGTCTTCATTAAGTATACCATCAATCTTGTTTTCCGCTCGCCACCTAATGTTCTAAAAATGGAAAATATTAAAAAATGTCAATGTCAAAAAAACCACAAGTAATTAATCATTTTAAAGCATGATTGTTTTATTCTGTTGCTCTGTGGCTGGATACACTTTTGAAAATATACCTGCATAAGCATATCATCAGATCGCTTCAAATCAAAGTGATTTGCTGTAATTACATAAATTTTTGTAAGTAATAATTTATTAACTTATAGGATTTACACTTTAAAATATTTATGTAGATAGTTTTTAGACCTCTGAGCCATTTGATCAAGTAAATGTCTTGCTTCATATACTCATGAGGAAGTCGAGAAGCCATAATTTCTTTAAACTGCAATCAACATGTAATAAACCGCTACCATAACCCTGGCGATACCTGGAAATCTTTGAGCTATTTTAGATAGTTTAGAAAGTATATGTATGTATATATTGTCAACCTTGTCCAATGCAACTTTTTGATTGTATGTAATTTTCAGATCCTCAGCCAAGGACGTGCTTGTGGCGAAATCAACATGGCACAACAATAATATCGCTAAAATCTTCACGTCTGTTCCCATTTTATTGGAGAAAACTGATTTCACAGCTCTAACGTGTGACTAAAGAGATATCTATTAATTTTTTAAAAATATTCACAAACTTTATACATAAAATGACAGCTTTATTTAAAAGTTTCCGTAGGTATGAACAAAATCCAAATGCTCTTGTTGGGTCTCCAAATAGAGAAATTAGTTATGAAATCGTAGAGATGTGTTCCACGCCATTTCTATCATGGGTAAACCGAGTTACAGCAATAAAAATTGGGAATACCGAGCGATCAATTTTAATACTAAATCTTATCTAATACTCACGTCATAATATTATTGGGATTGGGACTAGAAAAGTCATAATATGAAGTATTGTAAAAACAAGTCTAGTCTGGTGGAACAAACTATTAGTTATGTAACAGCCTGGTTTAATAGGAATTTGCTTATTCCAGTGCATCCCGTGCAAAAATATTTAGCAAGTTTTCATAGTGTGGGAACTCAAATTTCATTAGTAGAAACGAGTTGTTGTATTGTGCAGTGAAATCATTTATAAAAAATACATAAATGCCTGCACAATGTCCAAACTTATGAACATTGTAGCAATTACTTGTGAAACATTCATGAAGCCTTTAATTATGGTCATTATAGTCTTTTAGCTGAAGATTCAAATTTTACACAAAGCAGCATGATCATTATCAGTATAGAAATTGGAATCTTTGTATCGTGACTCACTAAGATGCACATATTCCAGTTTCGTTAAGGTATATTATACTAATGATGGCAAATCTATAACAACTGGGCAGCATTCATTCATTATTCATGATGAGACTCTCTGGCCCGAATTGTCGCTGATAATTATCTTGTTGACTAATCTAGCAACCTTTGAACTTCATGAGTCATGGTACACCACATACAAAGCTATTAAATAATGCGATCTAGCAAAATGAATATTTTAATTGAGGACGAATCAAGGTGAAGCAACATGATAGCAAACATTTTCGCAGCTTCTATGGATTTCTTTAGATTTTTAACCTATTATGTAAGTGAATAATTCTCTTTGTAGTTTTCAATTTTCCAGTAGTTTAGAAGAGCCGGGAAGAACAAGTAAGTGCATTTACATTATGTTAAAAGTTTTGACTTTTGAGACAGGTTTACTGGGTGCGTTTGTTTGCCTTTGTTGCAATTGTTGCCATCGGACCGTGATGCGACTTACAAGCCGGGTTTGCCTTTTTCTTAATAAAAAATACAGGCTATTTGATATATGCGGATGGATATTGTTTAGAACAAAGTACATTTATACTGGCACGCATATGACTCAATGTAATCAATTATCATCCCACCAATCTCCGCAAACATAAAATTAGTGGTATGTTCATGGTAGTTTGCTTCCAGATTGCATTAGGGAAAGGAATAAATTTTATGTATGACTGACGTAAACAGTTGAATAAAAATATTAAAGCCTGCAATAAAATTATTGTTGAATCAGATTAATTACTCTGTAATTATTTGCTTTACTTGCTAATAATAAAATCATGTTTGTCCATAATTTTAATTAAAATTATATATTTTTATACAGATAAATCTACAATTTACGTACATGACTATTGTTCAAGTAGTAGTATTTGCAGTTAGACCATTTGCAGTTCAGGAAATAGAGACGGAGCGTTATAAATCTTTATGCTAGTATGTGGGATCTTTAGGATATTCTGGAACCCCCAAACTCCCGCGTGAGTTGATCCTTATCGATATAGGTTTGCACATACTTTTCCCACTGCTGTCTGTTTTTACCGAATACGTGCATCGAATTTCTAGATTCCGGACTGAGCGTTGTCTTGATAATTTGCAGAGCAACCTCAAAAACTGGAGCCACTATTTTATAAAGAACAATGTTTCAATAAATGATTATAGTAGAAAACTTTTGTTTACGTACGTACCATTAATCAGGATGATTTTATCACAGGATCCTGGGTAGTGGTTCTCGAATGACAGCAGAAAATGTAAGAAGCCAGCTGCACCTAAAGAAGATACAATTAATATAACATGGGTAAATATTTTGTAAAATAAAAAAATACAATTATTATTAAAATAAAAATATTAAATATTAAATTAAATATTAAATTAAATTAATTTTCAAATACACTGGGGACAGGTGTGTTGATAGGCATTAAATGTATCCAGTTGTTCTATGAAAACAAATCTGGTAACCTAAATACGAAAGTTTATACATGTTTATGTCAACCGATAACAATGCAAAAATATAGATATTAAAATGGTAGTTTGACAGGACGATAATTGCATGCTGATTATGATAAGTAAAAAAGTGTCTTCATGACGGCATTCTATCAAGTAAATATGTAATTCAATAAATACACATCATTCATTACATTTTTTCCCTCCCTTTGCAATTCTCTGACTTTTATAGTGCTTTCATCGATTATTTTGTCCAGAAAGCGAAGAATTCTCTGCAGCCTTCCTGTCACAACGGCACGTCTCAAATCCCAGTCTGCAATGTTTCCAGTTAGCACTGACCAAAATATATATTAAGGTCAATATAATGAACGCGCTTATTCTAAGAGTTACTGGAAAATATTATTAAGGCACCAGGTTGTCCTTGTTTGTCTATTCCATTGATGTGATACGGATACTCTTCCTTCATGTCAGACCAGTCCTCCGTGTGGATTGTGTCCATGTTGTTATCATGGCGCCACTTTAGATTCTTTGCAAATCATAATTTATCTCATTCATTACCCTTTTGTATTTATAGCAATGCAGTAAATATATGAATATTTTTTTAATATTGTGTGCAATGGATACCTGCATCAGCATCCCTTCTGCTCGTTTCAAATCAAAGTTTTGTGCTATATTGGAAAAGTCGGTAAAATAAATCTTAATTTCACTGTGCCTCAAAGTGATAATCTAAAAAACAATATTACATGGGTGAAACTGCGCGGAAGAAACTTTCTTGTCGCCCATACCTCTTAACCATTTTATCAGATAAATGTCCTCTTTCATGTACTCATGTGGAAGTCGGGTCAACACAATGTCGCGAAACTGTATACAAAAGATTACCAAAGTTCATTACATACTATACTAGCAACCGAAGGAGATTGTGAAATATTCTTGAACGTTAACAAACCTTATTTAAAGCAACTTTTTGACTGTGCGTAATTGTCAGCTCCTCTTGCAGTGAAATGCATGATGCAAAATCAATAGACAAAAACACTAATGCTATTACTAACATTGACCACTTTTTGACCACCGAGACTACCATTTTGATAGACAAGATAGTCATTTTTTCAGCAGTTTAATTTTGGGAACAATTACGGACCTTTCCTAAGTGGAATGATGCTGAAACACCGACTAAAGCACCTTGTTCAGCAAAGTTTCGATTGGAGGTAGCAGAGAAGCAAATACAACTCTTCATGCCTAGTATGTACTAGTCCTATAGTCAAATAATTTTATTCAAATTCATCCACGTCTAAACATCAAGCAAATGTTATGCATCATTTAACTGATGAATCACTTTTCCAACTTTTTATTGAACCTAACAAAACCTCGTTAGGCTAAAGCTAAAACTATGATGGGCTGGACCTAAAGAAAACTATTAATGGATATGAAAACCAATAATATGCCAGTCCAGTGAACATGGTTAGTTGGAAGCTTTGGAACGTGACTATTATGTGTGGGTATTTAGAAAATCTGATAACCCGCAAATGTTTTGCATCAGTGCAATTATTTTCAAGAGTTCATAATACAACAAAAGAAGCTTTTATTCCATAACCGTAATTGTGTGCATGCAACAGACGCAGACACTCTAAACCTGTCCGTGTTGATAAGAAATATGTAGTAAAATATCCGCTAAAACTACTGTATTTAATTACGGTGTTTGGTCAAATCAAGTCATTTTTAATTATGCCAAAGACTGACAGATCCAAGGAGACTTTTTTAAATAAAAGTAAACAGTTGTGATTTCAGCGATATGGAGTCCGTGGGATAATAATGAAAATAATTTTAAAACACTCCATATTATATACTACATACAAGTACATACATATAATGTAATCTTACTATAGCTACTGCTAATAGCAAGCGGTATATTACCATTAAAAAATTACTCAATTACTACAAAGAACATATCCAGTGAGTAATAGGAGATGCAACTTTTTTAATGAATTAAAAAATTATTAAGTATGAATCATTGGCAACAGAAATTCAGAATGACTTTATTCTTTTTAAATCACAATAATTTACTAACGACTCGTAATCAATTAATCCTCAAGGCATCTTTAATAAACACACTCCACTACAAAAATAAATTGCTGACACTTTTTTTTGACGTAAGTTTGTAAAGTTTTCTGTTTCTTCTCGAGCTTTTACATGCTAAAACATAAATTCCGCATTGATAATTTCAATATATTTTTATTGAAAGTCGCCACCTATTAATTTCTAAATATGGCATCAAAACGTGAAGGTCATTTCTCTCTGAATAATTGATAAAAACACCTCATTTTATTTTAATTGCCTGAAGCAAAACAAGATCATTGTGCAACGAGTCGGTGCTTGTAAATTGTTTGTGAAATTGATAGAGTCTTGTTTTATGCACTAATATATTTGTGTAATGTGGTGACGTAATTCAGTCGAAGAAACGATTTGCGTGTGATCAATATAATCGGTATGATAAAATCAAAACCACCCGTCAATTATCTGCATTATGTAAGACTTTAGATCAAGTTTATCGATACTACACCACCTCCAAAAATAACTTCCATCATTTATACACTACTGGAGTAGTTTAAATAAAAAGCAGATAAAAAGTTTTAAAACTATGCATAGATAATTTAGGTAAGAGTATGTTTTATCAAGATGATATGCTATGATATAATAACCAGTTGGGAGTTTTAATGACACGGGGTTTCGCACCGTGGGAATTCAGACCCTCTTCGTTCCACCATATTCCCGGGAGAGCTGGTCCTTATCGATTAACTCAAGCAGGTATTTTTCCCACTGTTGTCTGTTTTTTCCGAAAACATGTATGTCTCCTTGTGTCCGTTGGCTCACGGTGCTTCTAACAACGTGCAGAACAAACTCGAATAAAGGTGCCACTGCGTTTTGTAAAAAAAATATTAAACTGAATTATAGCTAAATTTAAGTGTGATGTCATAGAATTTTTGTAATCACCATTGATTAGGATGGCTTTATCACAAGATCCTGGAAAATGGTTCTCGAAAGAACTCAGAAATTGTAAAAGTCTCGCGGTACCTGAAGATCCAAAATATAAGTGTCAGATTTATTGTTTTTCTAATTTTCTCCAATTTAATTGTAATTGTAAGTGATTACTCACAGGGAGCGCAAGTGTGCTCTGCCAAATTAAAATTTTCTAAATTTTCAATGAAGATAAATCTGGTTACCTTATTGGAAATGTAATAAGAAAAATTAATGAATTGACTGTCAAAAAATAAATTGTATACATAAGTCAAAAATATGTCATTTCTATCTAAGAATTGAGTTACATTTTTCCCTTCGGCCTGCATCTCTCGGATCATGATGGTAGCTGCGTCTAACATTTTGTCAATGTATCGCAATATACGCTCTAGTCTTCCGGAAATAAAAGCTCGCCTCAAGTTCCACTCGCCAACATCTCCAGTGAGGACTTTTTTCACAGATTGAAAATAAATATGCCAAAAATACAAGTTATTGATTATACCTATGTATATAAAACTTAATTTGTTGGCAATTCTCAAAGTAACCTGGCTGTCCTTGTTTGTCAAATCCATCAATTCTTATGGGATAGTCTTCCTCCATGTCAGACCAGTCCTCTTGATGAATCGTGTCCATTTTGTTATCCTCTCGCCACTTTAAATTCTACAATAGTCGAATGCTGTTACACTTGTATAAATTAGTGTGCAAATTCCTAAGCCGTCTTAAAAACAGATAATTTATGGGCCCACCTTCATGAGCATTCGTTCAGTTTTCTTCACATCAAAATTTTGTGCTATTATGAGAATTGAAAATAGTACACGAAATGGGCCAGATCAATACATCTTGTTTAATGAAGTGTGTAATTGTGTATTAGAAATTAACTGACCTCTCAGCCATTTTATAAGATAAATGTCCTCTTTCATGTAGGCATGAGGTAGCCTACTTTTCATTATTTCGCGAAACTATGGATATTTATATGTAAAATTAGGTTTATAAATAATTAAGTATGTACGAATTACATATTTTTGGGTTAATAGAAACAAAAAACGAACCTTATCTAGGGTCAATTTTTGAGGGTGTGTGATTGTCAGCTCCTCTTGTAGGGAGATGCTTGTAGTAAAATCAATACAATTGAAAGATATCACTATTATAACTAAATAACGTTTAAATACTGAATTCATTCTCCAATGTTACTTGAAAACTATTTGTGAATAACTAGAACGCAATAAATTCCGTGCAAAATGTTCATAACAAGTTCATAGGAACTAAGAAATATAAGCACTGACCGATTCTCTTTCGAGACAGTAGCGGCGGTAATCGGCAAGAAAAATATTAATAGCATTCCATGGTAAATAATTGGAATAAAAAAGCGGGGGAAAGGAAACTCGTTTTGAGCCAGGTAATCATAATCGTAAAGTTTGCTCACAGTCATTAGGAAATTAAAGATCCTGTCTAGAATTCACTTTGCGTTTTTTGCACGTGCAATGTTACGTCATATTTGACTTGGTCAGTGCACAGAATTGACACACACAGTGCACACAAGTAGGTTTATTTAGATTTAATGCCTAAGCAAAATTTGCACTATGCAAATAAAATGTTTCACGTAGTGCCATTTGCAGTTCCTCATGAACCCAATACACTATAATCATATAATGCATACCTACTTCAGTATCCGCTAAACTAAACTTACCTAACACCTAACCTTTGCACCAAAAATGAACAAGTATTAAAGAATCGGTATATGTTCAACGTTAAATTCAGTATAAAATCAAATCCAGTGGTTGGAAATTACCATCATCAAAAAATAGAGTTGATTGTCGTAGAAACATTAAAAGATGAAGTGTACGATAACCGTAAAAGCCTTTTAAACAAATTATTTAACTGATGGGAAACAGTGCTTTTAGACTAAAGATTTCATTTAAGATTAAAATTATGTCAATCTAGAAATACTATAAAATGTGAGCCATGTATGAGACATTAATTTGGTATATTATGGGTATTGCATATTATGTCATTTTACGTTTTTATCGGGGACATGGAGAACCTGGGAAATGAGAAACGGCAAGATCTGGGAACGCAATTACTTTATACAAGTTACTACTAAATGTTTTTAAAGAATTTATTCTTACGCACCATACTTTTTATATAACGATAAGCAAGACTAAACTGTAATTACTTTGTCTTAATAAATACTGCCGTATTTTAAAATTTTCCATTGCATAACTCAAAATTAAAATGGGCTCAACAAAGTGGAGAAAATACACACGTAATAATCATTAA
>CM023200.3:41956897-41978272 GCA_004115045.4 Sinella curviseta
TAAAGTGGTCCTTCGCCTAAAACGAAACAGCACCTTTGGAGAGCAGTGATGGAGCAATCAGCTGGAGATAAAAGAAAGAGTTCTCGTCGTAACGCTGGTCAGCCAGCTGAGCGGCTTGGAACATGGGTCGTGGATCAACAACGCAGAAAGGGGATCCAGCCAACAGAGAATCAACAGGGACACCAGGAGGAATCGGAAGCACAACCGCCTCATCCCCTGGAGGAAATAGAAGATAACGCGTCGCAGCGGGCCGTTTCCGTTCGGTCATCGGCAAAGTCACGAGGAACAGGAAGTGGTAAGACTAGCAGTTTGCGAAGAGCCAAACGGGAGATTGAGTTGGCGGCGGCTGAGGAGTTAGCAGAAATTGAGCTAGCCAAACTGAAAATTAAAGAAGACCTTCTGAGGAAGAAGACAGAGATCCAAATGGAGGAGGCTGAAGATTCGGACCACTCCCAGAAGCTGAGTGATTCGGATGACGATCTTTGGAGCTTACCACCACCGACAAAGCAGCGACGAGGAAAGCAAGTACCACCTCCACAGGCTCCAGTTTTAGATGGAGTTACTCAACTGGCTCAGGCAATCACCCAGGCCATTGGAAACGCAACACAACACAACGCTATCGAAGTAATTCCAGGACAGAGGTGATGAGGTGAAACATTAATTCAGCTTGTGATGTGTGGGTATACATACAAAGGAAGTACAAACCTTGAAAAAATAATTGACATTCGATAAATAAATGAGAACCCAATCCGGGATTTTGCATTGTTTAAATCATTAGAACGATGGCAAAAATTTCCCTTTTGTCAAATATTATAAATCGGGAAATGACAAAACTAAAAGTGATTTTATGTGCTTCATTACTTTATTTTTCTCCTTACTTTTTTGCGTACAATGTGATTTACATAGTTTAGAAAGCATAAGATTCCTGTAAATTAATGTCATATAGGTATCTTTTTACCTTTCCTAAATTGCCTTCACAAACTAGCTTAGGTTCTATGGTTGCATGGCAACTTTCATTTTGTTAAATTATTCTTTGTTCTACTAGAAAACAATATAATGAAGTGAATATTGAACGAACATGATAAACGTGACATTCAAACATGGTACACACAAAACGTGCATATTTTTGCGATATATTCTAAAAAATACAAATATTACGTATTATCGAAATGTAAGTTAAATCCTAGCATATGTAAATTTAATTAAATATAATTAATAGTTTGCATGCTTGCAACGAACAAAAAGTTTCGTATTTGCAGGCAATAATTCCGGCTTCCCCTGACCAACTACTACTCACATACTCAAAGACGAAAGTTCATGGTCATCTCTGCCTTTATAAAAATAGAGCTTCCAATTCAAATAATACAAATACACACGAGGCGGAACAACGAAAGTAATTTTTCTAAATTACAAATGTAATGGTACCACGTTGAGTTCTACAGGGGAAATGAAATAATTACACAGTGCGCATGCACATAAACCAACTTGAAAACCACTACTGACGTTTGTCTGCGTGAGATCAATAAAACTCTTTTTATTACTTTTTAACTACATGCAAATATTTTCTCGTAGTGGAAGTTATATAACATTTACTTTATAGAAATTAATGCCCTAGAAAAAACAGCTTTAGGTACAACATAAAATCACATACTCAGTATTTACATTTGATTTTACATCAATATATACACATGTTTACTTACATGCTTCCAAGTTAAAACTTATTTATCAATATAAAAAAGATGGCAACTAGGATGAATCATCACAATATTGTGGGAATTATACTTCTCTCGTTCCACCGTATTGTCGGGTAAGCTGATTCCTATCAATAAACTGGTGTATGTACTTTTGCCACTGTTGCTTATTTTGATTGAATACTTTCATGGCCTTTTTTGTTTCTGGGCTCACGGTGTTCTTAATAATATCCAGAACAAATTCAAACACTGGAGACGCTGTATTTTTAGAGAAAAATAAATTTAGAAAAATCAGATAACGACCAATCATTTCACGTACATGTATTCAGTAAAAAATATCAAATGGTTTACCATTGATCAGGATGAATTTATCACCAGATCCTGGGAAATGGTTCTCGTACGACATCATAAATTGCAAGAATCTTCCGACGCACGATGGACACAAGTGTTGGGCCAGATTGAAACCATCAATATCCACTATGAAGACAAACCGGGTAACCTAGGTGGATGAGAAATGACAATCCGGTTGGTAGCAGAAAAATATTATGCAAATCAGAGTTGAAAATGATTGATGTGTCAATATATGTATTATAAATTATCCTTTTACATACATTTTTTCCTTCTTCTTGCATTTTCCTAATCTTAATAACGGATTCTTCCATGGCTTTATCCAGATATCGAGATATACGAGGGATTTTTCCCACTAGAAAGGCTCTTCGCAAATCCCACTCACCAATGTCTCCAATGACAACTTTGGTTCAAGAATTTAAAGCCTATGTCGTTAACTCTACTTTTATAATGTTGCATGAATTTGTAATTAAAAATTGAGCTGAGTAAGTACCGGGTTGTCCTTGCTTGTCAAATATGTCTTTGATGTAGGGATACTCTGATTCCATATCCGACCAGTCCTCCGTTAGGATAGTGTCCATTTTGTTTTGCTTCCTCCATTGGAGATTCTAGAAGATTTTACGGAATTTTTCAGGTTTCCTCCGTTAAATTGAACTCATTTGATTTAAAGTATTCACATATTCATATTCATACCTCCATGAGCATGCTCTCTGCTCGTTTAAAATCAAAATTCTGGGCTATATTTAAAAATAGAAAAAGATAAACGTGTAGCAGTGCTTGTGAGTTAATAATGCTTAAGAATCCTTAATCCAGTTCATTATCCAAAAATTGAGGACCTAATTATACCTCTTAGCCATTTGACTAGATAAATGTCCTGTTTCATGTACTCATGGGGCAATCGATCTATTACAATTTCACGAAACTGTAAAAACACAAAGAAAGTATTTCGCACTGTCATAATATCTAGAAATTATTGATGTAATTGGAGCATAAACTGAGCTATTGCAAAAGTGTACCTTGTCAAGAGCCACTTTTTGACCATAGGTAATCGTCAACTCCTCGTGGAGGGACACGGTTACAGTGAAATGAACATGACACAATAACACGAACACTGGCCAAAGCGATCTAATCTCGAACATTTTGCTCGTTTCTTAAAAATATGGTTATTTCACTTACAAAGAAATTGGATCCTTCTTAAGCAACGATAAATGAAAGAATGAATGAATGCCACGAACAAAGATCACTTTTATTCAGCGATATCTTTACTAAAATAGTGCTCATTCTCTGCCAAATACCAAATGAAATTATATATAATGGAGGTCAATACAACCTGGCCGGTCGTAACAGAATAAAAAAATATTTGCATAAGCATCATCGTAATTATTAGATTTGATCTATTACATACATTTCCATGTAGAGATAGTGGAAGCAAGTGGCAACCAACAAAAATACTCCTTTCTTGAGCAGGTTTCTCAGGCGGAAACTTTAAGTTAATATTATTAACGAAATGGCCATTACTAAGCTTCGGGAAAATATGCACGGTTTTTAATAAAATATGCATGCAAATATGCACGAAAATTTACGAAAATATGCATGCAAATATGCACGAAAATTTACGAAAATATGCATGAAAATATGCACGTCATTTTTCAATGAAACAAGCTTTATTTTTGATAGTTAGAACCTTTTTTGTAATCAGTAACAAAAATATAGCAAATGACATATATTATTTCTTATTAGTGAATTCAAAGTGACAAATTACATCCATTTCCAGATTTTCAACAGTAAATCTCCTCCTAGAGTCCCTGAGAATTGCGTTTTCCATACTGAAACTCCGTTCAACTTCCACGGATGTTACGGGGCAAAATTTTAGGTCTGCCATCCGCCCAGGTTCCATGTCAACTCGTACGGTTTTATCCCCGCCCAAAATCTTCGAAATCGCTAGCACAGTTGCATAACCAGGGTTGTTACTCAGAACAGATTGCAATTTAACGAGAACATCCTTCCCGGTGTCGGAATGATTACTTTTCAAACGTTCATCCACATCAGAAATTATTTTAATTGCCTCGACTAGAGGAATGTTTCGTTCTTCAAGTTTTGTAATTGAAGATGAGAGAAAACAGTAGTTTGCGGATAAGTCAGCCGGATCGTTCTTCAATGAAGTCTTCGCCAGTAATTTTTGAGCAGTTTTGATGGACGCTGCGTCTTCCTCAGGAAACTTATCGATCACAGATTTAAGCGCAGCAAAGTTTCCAGCGCAGAAGTCAGCGGCATTTAGCCACGTTCCCCATCTTGTTAAAACTGGTTCCGGTGGCAGCGGCAGATCGGGAAAAGCCTTTTTGTACGCTCTTTTTCTTGAGGTAGCCTTTTTAAATACTGACTTGACTGAAGCCAGCAATTTATCCACATCTTTAAATTTTCCTCGAATAGTTTCAGCAACGCGGTGCAAAGCATGTGCTAGGCATGTCACATGGACTAAGTCCGGATACGTCTTCTTAAGTACTTTTCCAGCTTTCACCATGTACTTGGCGGCGTCAGTCAGTAAAACGGCGAAGGACTTGTTGATGTCAGCTTCTTTTCGTCCGGGCCAAAGAAAGTGCAGCGCGTCCATGACAAGCTGAGAAATTGTCACGTTGTTGGCGTTATCAATTTCTCTGGACATGAGAAGATGAGGCTTTCCAGAACCTTCCGGTGTTAGGCAACCAAACACGACATTGACGATGAACCTTCCGCACTTATCCGTTGTCTCGTCAACTGCCATCCAGATTGTTGAGTTTCTTGCTTCGCCTCTGATTTCTTCAATTACTTTGTCATACGTAGAAGAGAGATACTTTCTTCGCAAATTTGTCTCGCTTGGCATTGTTCTCTTCGTGTATTTCTCCATGAATTCCTTAAAATGAGGATTTTCCAGTTTGACCCATGGAATGTCAGCGGATAACAGCGCCTTGCAGAGATCCGCGTTAAATTCGTTGGACAGTGGAATTTCATTAACCAACTTCTGTCGCTGCCCCGTTACCACTTGCAAAGAAACTGCTTTCTGGTGAGATGAGGTGCCAACATGTTGAACGAGTTGAGATTTTCGGTCCCAGGAGTAGAGTTTACAGCAAACCTGTAAATTGTCAATAGAGTGGTGAATTAAAACAAAAAATCATAAAAACATTGCCATTATATGAATTATTTATGTATAAATGGATTTTAAATTTCTTAACTTACATTACAAAAAATTTGCGACCCATCTAACTTAAAGTTCTTTCGCTCTTCCTCTCGAAGCTCCTTCATCCAGCCATGCAACTTATCCTTAATGGATAGACGTCCACTCATCGTAACAGTTAGCTTTGTCAGTACATATTTTGAGAAAAGCTCTAACTAATAATTAAATTAATTTCCTCAGCAGTGAGTTTTTGTTTTTCGGGTGAAGAACGCGATGGGAAAACGATAAGACTGCTTGCTTGCGGTCGGTGCGCACAGAGCACAGGCAGTAAATATGTTATTGGTCAGTCTAGTATATTTTACTGGTGTCATATTAGTCGTACAAATTCATTTTAGCGTGAATTATGTCATCGGGCTACACAATAAATCGTAAATAAAGTGTAAAAATCCCTTTGCATTGTTTTATGCAACCATATTGCCAAAATATGCATTGCATATGCAATATGCAAGGAATCCCTGAAATATGCAAAATATGCAAACACAAGTGGCTCTTAATCATTTCATTTTGTTGTGTATGACTTGCTTGCAGAAGCTTAGAATTGTCAGTTAATAAACAAATGATATGCAAGTGCATGATTTCCCGGAGCCTAGCCATTACATATCATTCATCACTTTATATGCACATTATAATTATGAGAATTTCACCAATCTTATATAAGATTTTGAACTGCCCATACTTTGTGTTCGCGGCGGAGTTGTATAAGCATAAAATATAGTTTATCCACCTTCTGTTATAGTGAAGCACATGCATGGTGCGTGTTTTATTGACATTGTTTAAAACTCTTCTGGAGAAGTGGATATATGTACATATTACATATATATTTAATTCATGTTGCCGCACTAGAAATTAGTCTTGCATGCATAACTGCAAGTTTTTAAATAGAGCTGTTGTATCACGCATGCATTTGTATGTATCTATATCTATTCCTCTTTGTCTACATTGGCATCAGTCATCACTTCAATTAAATATAGTATTTAAATTGTAATATGCGCTTCCCAGGAGGTCGGTCTCGGTTTATACCGATTCGACACAAGACAAGACATTCCTTTGGGAAAATTGAAACGTATAAATAAATGATAGAGAATATCAAGTAATAGCATTAATTGCACAACAAATAATGGTAAAACGTGGATCTTTGAAATCGGTTGCATGGAAAAGAATTTTTTAAATAGTTGACGTGCTGATGTGTAATTAGTAACAATTAACTTGCTGTATGTTCCAGTTCCGTAGCATATCTTTTCAAAAAGTCATTTCTACACACTAGTCCAACAAAGTTATTCCGCTGATTCTGCCATCCAAGGTATTACTATCCTGATAACATGGGAACGTAGTAATAAGAAGTTCACAGAATGTTTCATTACAATTTCAATTTCTCCAGACAATAATATCTATACACTCTACACGTGCCAATTTGAACCTTAAAATCAATTCCTTGTTTTCCGTGATTTACATTTTTCAGCCTGTCATCAGATCTCAAATGCTCATATTCCATGATGATTGTAATTTTGATATCAGTCCACACACTGTATTTTCATTTTATCCTCTCGTGCTCATTTTCTACTTGCAAAGTTCACGTATCACCACCACATTTTCAATTTATATACATCAAACTTTTGTAATTTGTAATTAAGTTTTGATGCATTTACATTTTTCATTAATTACTGTATTTTCATTATACGGTAATTGTACTGATGATTGATGACGTCAATACAGCGTTTACGTAAAAATGTATGTATCTATGATGGCCGATATCTTTATGGCCGATGGCGATACAACTAACCTCGTGTAACGTTTATGATACCTGCTGGAATCATGATTGAGCACTTTCCAGTTGGAGTTTTCGCTTTGTCCCATTTTCGGTATTTAACGGTTGATAAGCTCCAGTTGTCTTTGGAGGAAATATAAGACACAACGTTTCAGCTTTCTGTTTAACTCATTAGGTTGCAGTTTTATTCACTTCAATGACTACGAACAATAAAAGTTTTCGTTTGGTAAATAAATCTTTCTACAATATTGAATGTTGGTTTTGTAGGAATCTGCGACAAATAAAAACAAAGTGTATGCATGCATGCGGAATAATAACTGAGTGTTTAATTCGAGTTAATTTGCAGTTTTTTATTTAGCATTTTTTGTTGTACGGGCATTTCCAATCATTGAGAATATTCTCCGAGACTTTTTCCCCAATGGCAAAAGCCGGAACTTGTGTATTTGCATTGGTTGCGTCTGGCATTATGGATGTATCTGCCACTCTCAAATTAGCGATCCCAATTACTCGTAATTTAGAGTCCACAACGGCATTGGTATCCAGATAGCCATTTCCCATTCGACATGACCCAGCGCCATGATAACCAGCACCTGACAACTGGGCAATATAACATTTCCAATATTCATCTGATCGAAATGCAAATCCTTTGCAGGGAGGCAGTGGGACCGTGGAGTATCGAGCACCTTGCAGTTGATAAGGTGGAGTTTCTTCAAATAGTTTCACGACCTGCTTCACACCTAAGCCATAAACAAAGTAAATTTAAAATGCGTCAACCTATATGAATGAAATTAAATGTTCTTATAATGTATGATTACTTAATTTACCATCTATCATGGCCTCCATATCGTCCGGATGACTAAAATACCGAAAGTCTACCAACGGATCGACATCAACATTGCTCGTGTTCAGCATTAGCCTGCCACGACTTTTAGGTCTGGTGAATAAGATGAGTGAAGCAATGGAAATTTCATCCTCCGCGACATCATCGTCAATTTCAGTGACTCCAAGACTAAATGGCATTTGCATTAAAATCAAATGAAGATCAGCCCAAACGGGATTTGGATTCTGGTCCCTTTGCCTAACCCGGGATACAACAAAAGCTTGAGCGGTAAGACCGTTAAAACAAGAGTAGGGTCCATCACCCGTCTGCTCATAAAGCTTAAACGTCTCTGGAGTGAGATCTCGTTCTGGAAGGAACACTTCCACCTTGTCCTTTTTCACCAAAAACTTGAGTAAAAGGAGTGGGTGGTCATGGAGATTAAATCCAACTGGAAGGAATTTCACCGGGAATATTTTTGAGGCTTCAAGAACATCTTTTGGACCAATTCCGGATTTCATGAGAATGGCTGGAGTGCTCAGCGCACCAGCACTTACAATCACTTCTTTTGAAACACGGGCTATTACTTCTGTGCCGTCTTTTAATAAGATATACTTTACTCCTATGGCAGCATTCCCACGAAACAGGATTTTCTGCACCTTTGCATTTTTTACCAGTTTCAATTGCGGACGGGTGGCGAGAAATGGTTTGATGTAAGCCTTGTAGGAACTCACCCGTCGACCACGAAGACGATTGAACTCGACTGATGTAAAACCTAGCAGAATATTATTTAGGTTAAAAGTATAACCATGATAAGATTAAAATAGTCTAAATATAAATTCATCTCATCTCACTTGGCATTTGAAATCCGTTTGGACCTATAACAGGAAACCCCAAATTCTGGCCTCCTTTAAGCCAAGTATCAAGCCCTGGAGAATAAATCTGCTCCATGACAGTAATTAGACCTCCATGTCCACGAAACTCGTCTGACGGAAACTTTCCCTGATAGTCTTCAATCCTTTTGAAGTATTTCAACAAATTTGAGTAGCTCCAACTTGGGTCTTGTGTGACGTTTGCCCAGCTATCATACCCATAGGGGCTTCCGCGGTTAAACATGTCTGAGAAAATGAAACAATTTGTTGAACCCATTTTCCGTGCATTCATTAGCAGCAATTAAAAATTTGCATTTTATACTCTCAAATTAAGTTCAAGTAAGTTACTACGCACTTCCATTTACTGCAGATCCTCCACCCAGCGTATTCCCAGCCAAGTATAGAACGGTCTGAAAGGACAGTGAAGCCTTAAATCATTTAAGAATTCAAGAATGTGGAAAGAAAAGATTGGTGCACATTACCCCATTATTCATCAAGCCTGCATTTTCCTGAGGAACCGTTTCGAAAAACTTCAGATATTCAGGATTTCCGTAAAAATCGATTGTCTTGGCAGGGATGTCAAGATCCGGATGGGGTTCACCACCAATCTCAAGCAGTAAAACGGTATGCTTTTCAGATAAGCGACTGGCAACAATGGAGCCTGCGGAACCTGCCCCAACTGGAGTGAGAAGCAATGCCAAAATTAATATTTAACTTCATTAACAGACAATGTCATTATCATTAATTACACAAGGACATACGTACCAACTATAAACTCAAAAACTTCCTCAGGAGGACCCTTAATGACAAACGCCGAACTTGAGATTTCAGAAAGGATAAAAAATGCATAGCACACTTTGTATACTAATTTAATTCGGCTCTCCATTCTTGCAATTTATAAAAATCTTCGGGAAAAAATGTGCGATGTGCAAGTAAACAGTAACGAGTGTGGACTCATTTGCTTCCTTTTAATAAGTGATAATTTTGCCAGTGCTAGTGCTGACAGAGTCGTCGCGTGTGCTTAATGAGTTGTAGTCAAAAGGATTTTTAAATGCGGTGCATTTTTTAATATGCATTAGCTAAGCTAATTCTCCGCATCTGAAAGCAAGTCCCATAAAACCACACCAAAAAACATAAATAATAGGTACCATAAAACGCTATTTCCAGTAAGGTTATCATTATCATAGGTTGCAAGTTTTTAGTGACTGTATGCACTTGTATAAAATATAAGTTGTGTTTTGAGCTGCGCCGTATCACATTCTTAACAAACGTAATCAACAACATTAAACGTAGATAGGCAAAAATATAATATTATGCATACATTGTACATACCGACGAAATATCTTCTATTTTGTCTATGATAAAATTGATTATATTTAAGATTAGGATGGAACGTAAATACATGCCTAAATGTATTGACATTATTTATCATCTTAAATTAATATTATGATAAAATGGTTGAACAGTTCAAAGTTACTCTTTAAAAGCCAAAATTTGGTGTAACATGTCCAATACAAGAATATCTAGGTCCTATTGTATGTGTTTGAATGACAAGCCATACAGTTTCATTCATACAAAATGCAATAATATGCACAGCCACAATCACATCGTATTAAAAGAACTGTCCCTTTGTATTTGGAGTTTAAGCACAAGTGAATGACCAATTCAGAACCCAAAGAAATGAAACAATTTTATGCTACCGTCTTTAGTGTTAAAAATTTTACGGTTTTACTTTGCTATATTATGCATGCGTTGTCTGTAATGCAACTTATAACCACACAACTTGCACTAGTGCAGTGCAGGTCAAACCTGTTTTGGAAAGAAAGACAAAGTGCAGCCATGAACTTCCTTGGCATACTAATTCTTACACCTTTTAAGTATCCACCGATGATTTTTGTTTTTTAAATGTATAACTGGAGTGTTAAACAATATGAATAACCGAATAAATATCATAACATGTTATATCTCTGAATTCGTATCGGCTTTATTATTTGAATTAACAGATTATTCAGTCAAAAACTCATTTATTTGTGTCATTCAGAAAATTAGCTTATAAATATATACATACATAACACAATTTTCTCTTAATTTATCTGAAAGCTAAACATTTGAATTAGTTGGTAGAACAATTAAATGTTTATTCCTCCTAGGATTAGCCCCTTCCTCGTGATAGCACTTAAAATGTCTTTCCAAGTGGTACTTTCTCATAAATGCCATTGGACAGTGTTCACATTGAAAGGGCTTAATTTTTTGGCAAGAATTCATATGAACTTTAATCTGAGACTTGGTCACAAACCGCTTAGGACACAACGGACACTTGTGAGGTCGGTCTTGCTCATGCATCGCCAATTTATGATTTCTCAGCTCCCTTTCATTCCAAAATCGTTTTTCGCACAAGCTGCACATGCACGGTTTCTCTTCGTCTGAATGCATCCGCATACGGTGCAATTTCATTGTCTGCTTCCGAATCAGTTTTCCACAGTCTGGACACATTTCCTTGTTCAACAGCTTATCTTCTTCAGTGTGGTCCAAGCTGGGATGTTCCCTGACTTTATGTTGTATCAAATCAGACTCCACTTCGTATGCCTTTCCGCATTCCTCACAAACGTGTTTCCTTATCTTTGGCCACGATGGCAACACTTCCCCTCTGGCAATTGCGTCCTCCTTTTCCTGGGCACTTAGGTGGGTTACCATGTGTATTCGAACTCGCGTGGGTGATTGCATAGGCTTTCCACAAATGGGACACTCCTTCATGGCGGTGACGTCGCCACGGTGAACCCATCCCACATGTCGTTTAAGGTCTCTCTCGGATGCGCAATGCTGACCACATTCTCCGCATACAAACTTGTCAGTGTGCTTCCTGATTGCATGGTTCCTGATAAAACCGCGTCCCATGGACGAGTCGCAATCCACGCACCGGTACTTTCCGCTCTCTAGCTTTTCGAAGGATATGCCAACAAAAGTCACATTTCCTGTTCTGAGGTCAGTATTTAATCGTGCCGTTGATATTTCATCGTCACTGCTGGTTTCATTATCACCGGGCGGAATGTAATCTTCATCTTTTGGCTTTCTTTTTGACTTGACAGCGTTGACTTTTTGGGAGCTTTTGGCCTTGATAACTTTCGTTTTCGAGGGTTTCCTGACTTTCTTTGGAGGGGTTTTCACCTTTCGCTTCTTTCGTGGAGCCTCTGCTAGTTCTTCAGAATCAGGAGTCTCGTAGTTCAATGCGCCATCTTCATCTGAGTCGAAAAAGTCGCCATCTTCATTATACACTACTGGCTGTTCTGGTTCTACTTCTTCTTGCTTATTGGGGATTTGTTCTGAGATTGCGCCATTGGCGATTAACTCTAAATTCGGTTTGGGTTTGGATTTTCTACCGCTCCGCCGTGTTAGTGGGATGGAACACGGCTCATCTGAAGACAGAAGAAGTAACAAGTTTTATTACATGTCTATGTCTAGTATTTACTTTCAGTTAAGATGTGCATCCAATTATTCTTACTGAAATTCTTACCCTCCTCGCTATCGGCTTTTCTTTTCTTTCTTCGCTTGGGGTGGGATGGGTTCGCCTCACCTGGAAAGCAAGATGACGTTTTAACACTTCATTAATCAAGATCTTATCTAGGTTCATTTTCACTACAAAGAGTAGTCGTCTTACTGTCTTACCGTCTCCTTCATATTCCTCCAATGTCACATTACAAATCTGTCCCCTGATCTTCAAATATCTCGCGTCCCGTTCATAAATCCGACTGTGTCCAAACGTGACCTCTGCCCTTACGCACACCTGCTTCAAGCTCTCTATCCCATCCGTCAAGGCCCTCTCCAACTCCCTCAATTTCGCCTGTATCCCAACCAAAATTCGTAACTGATTTCTGCAGTCCCCACAAAACGGCGACGGGGATGCGCTATTCTCTCCATCTTTGACACCCTTCCAATCGGCCAAACTGGCTTCAGCCAAATTCACCCCCATAAACTCACAAAAACTACCAAACAGCTTGTCACTTTCAACTCCTTCTGTCCCCTGATGACAAAGTGACCATACGTCCCGATTTTCCCGGGATTGTCCCGGTTTTCAGACCCCGTCCCGGCGTCCCGATTTTGTCCCGGATTTCAAATTGCGTCCCGGAAATCCCGGGATGAAAATTTCATAATTCGGTTAAGAAAAGGCAAAGATATTCATGAGAAATAACCAACAAAATCGCTATTTTGGACAATTGTGTGACTCAACACAGTTCCATTTCGTAAATATCATCATTTTTCCACATATGTATTCTCATTTGTCTCTGAAAGAGTTTTGTGAGAAAGAATTACATATTTGCCAAGCATTAGTGTTCAATGTTGGCTTGTTTGCATTTGTAGTTGTGGCTGATCAGTTGAAACTATAAATAAGTATAGACATTTAACATCAAATTCGTTAGCAAATTAAAGATAGCTATACAATTCCTCAACTAAAACATCTACGAAATTCGTAATCTGGGATAAACAACACATTACTATCCTAACTATCAACTTTTGAGGTATTTTAACTACAGGAATGGCTTATTAAAGTTAAAATTTCAAAATTTCGCCTCGCTTCGCTCGGCGGTCTTCCATAATAAGCGTTAATATAGCTATTAATCTGTTATATTGTAATTTCTGTTATTGTCATAACCTACACGAACATGTCTATCTTTGAATTTTAGTACAAATATACAAGCCAAAATAGCCCTTAGAAATTCTAAGTTAGAATAAAGCTTAGCTTTTAGTATTTTATGGTACTTTTCTAACCCGAATTTTCATTGTCCCGGGTTTTTACAACACAAAATGGGCTATATTATGCTAATTAGGGGTTTTGTGCATAATGTCCCGGGTTGGGGTCTGAAAAATATGGTCACTTTGCCTGATGAGTAAAGCAGAACTCCCGTTCCCCATCAGAAACGTCACCTTCATGTCGGTTTCCTTCATCCTCCCCTGGCTCCATTTTAATCAAACTTGAGAAATCACCACATGGGTCATCACTACTGTCATAACCACTGGAGCCACATGCAAGACACATTTGTCCCATATTTACTGGAACAACGGTAATTCCTTGTTCAGCGCCAGAAAAATGGTCCTTTGCATTACTTGCAAATGGAGTGAAGGACTCATCCCTAATATTCATTTTTTACCCAGGCCGACGAATCCTGGGTGAAGGTCTGAAAGTCTAGAGTGAAGTCTGCGGAACTGTGAACTGACAGCTGAGTCGAGTGCTGAGAACAAGAACAACAACAGCTGAGATCAGTCAAAAGAGTGAAGCAGAGCGGTGCGGTGGGCAGAAAGGAAGGATGGAACGGAAGATACATAATATTTAGAATCTCTGGACTCAACTCATCAATTATATTTAGTAATAATATTTAGTATTGTCATCAGGCATCAATTGTCAATAAAATTAGTCAGTGACAAACTAAGGGATTTTCCTCTGAGTTCCAGTAATCATGGGGAAAAGTAAGCGAGCTAGACAGTTGGCGTTGGCAATGAATGCCAGATTGATGAACGCTAAACTGCGACTTGGAAAACTGTCGGCCACAAAGAAAGACGGTGGAGATTCGTTGTCAGAGGAAACCAACCGGGATGATGGACTAGGTGGATCAGTAGTAGTGAAAGATGAGCCGACATTGTCGCCGTCATCCCAATCAAATGTCGATCAGGATGAGTACTGGAACAGATTGACAGGGATAATTTAATTGGCAGTGAAGTGGAATGCAAGGCAGGCGTGAAAGAAGAGGTAGTTGATGATGAATCAGAACCTATTGATAACCACATTGGATGTGGAAAGGGACGACGAAAAGCTTCTCGCGCAGCAACGGAAATGAATTTGTTCGAGTCGAGCTATTAGAGTGAAGAAGAGAACATCAGCCGCAAAAAGGCGCATTCCCATCTTATCTAAACTTCATACTTGTCTCATGTGCGCCAAAGAGACAAATTCGGATGGGAAATATTTGCAGAACTCTTCAGACAAAGATGCAGATTTATTGACAATGTTTATCTTGAAAAAGATGTTGCAAGTTCCTCGCATGAAATTGCAAGAATATCGGAGTTTCCTTGGGCATCCCCGAGGCTGGATATCGTTGTGCCACCAGTGCATGCTCAAGATAACTCCGGCCTTTGCAATTCAGCAAGAAATTAACGAGTTGGAGGGAAAGCTCAAGACATTCCAAAAGGAAATGAGGGATATGATTGCGTTGACCTTTGTGAAAAATAAGACTAAAGTGGCAGCTTCCGTTGCTGCTTCAAACAGGGCTAGGCTAAATGCTAATCCTATTCGAGTTACACATGAAACGTGAAGCTACATTAACAAAGGTAAGCGTGAATGGCTTATCTATTTGGTGAAGGTGGACGAATTTTTTCATTTTAAGAGATAATGTATTAATGTCCAATAACTGTGATTGCAGGCGCGGGTTCACCCTCAAATCCAAGTCGAACGGGTCGCAAAAGAAAGGCAGATATAAATGTTTCGTCCTCGCCGTCAAAAATCATTAATTCTTTTGGCACGGATATAGCAGAGAGCAAAAACTTCCCCACCGCTGATTGTTGTGACAGTAAACCATACGAATCAGTACAAAGCGGCTCCCTGTGCGATCAACTTGAGCGAGAACGAGAGGGGAGGAGATGATGGCCAGGGTAATGGCTCGACAAAATCCGGAAACCGACTTTGACAACAAATGGGTCTCTAAACTGAAATTAAAGATTAAGAACCGTCAGGCCCCAGCCCTTTACAACTGTGAGCTCTGTCCGAATATGAAGGCGATGCAACTAGAGTCATTTGTGAAGCACGTGGTTTATCATAATAGTACTGTCACACTGAAATCACAAAATCTTTTTTTGTAAACTGTTCAACATACATAAAATTGATTAATAAAGAGTATGTTTTTTTCTTTTCCTAGAACGACCGTACAGGTGCTCAGAGTGTGTCAGATTTTTAACCGGAAGTGAAACTGAACTCGCCAAGTGTCCCAAGCTGGTCATCGGCAGATTCACTTAAATGCAGCCAACAAACCTTTCCAGTGTGAAGTTTGTGGCAATTCAGTAAGTATTATTAAGCAATAAGTAATTTATATTTTGGCAACGAAGATGTAAATGTGTGCGAGATGCAATTCATTGTACTAATCCTTTTGTTTACTTATTGCTAGTTTGCAGTCAAGAATTATCTGTACATCCACATGAGACTGTCTCATCAAAATCGCCCGTTTGCTTCTACACACAAGAAGAAATCCTTTCGTGGTGGCAGAAAAGAGATGAAATGCATAGGGACTTTGCGTAACGCTGAAGAAGTGGTGCACGAATCGACCAAACCGGAACTTGGATTTCATGCCTTCCCAACATATTTGGATGGATCAGGAAATACTGCCGTTTTTGGTGATGCCGACGCTCGGGACAAAGATAAAGGGAATTCCTGGATCTAGTCCAGATAGAAGAAAGTAGATGAAATTGCAAATGCATGTCGTATTTTTTGTAATTTTATGTAATTTTATTTCAAGAGATATTGACTAATTTTTGGTAATAGTAAAGTTATTTTGATAATGTCCCCAATTTAATATACTTGATACTACGCAGAAATAAAAGAGTACCTAACTATATACCTAATCTAACACCTTATATTTAACAAAATCAACACAGGTCGTAGAGATTCATTTTAAGCACGAAAATTTATTGGAACACTAATATTTCTTAGTCAAAATTACGATAATCACGCTTGGAAATTATGGGGCATTATAAGAAACTGATAAACTCACAAGAGCAGGTAAGAGTAGGAGAATTGCGTCAATAATAAGGTGTTATTAAGTACACACAAAAGGCTTAACTCTTTTTGACTCTGATACAAATAGTACATGCTACTGAATGTTATAAATACAAAATACACACAGCAAACACACAAAACACGGCACAACATAAAAGTTTGATGTCATATAAGGAGCTATTCCACTTTTGTAAAGAATAAATTTTTATATTACATATTGCCATTGTCCACGTGTGGTGGTGCCAGCATCCAACCTTATGTTGCAAGATGGCAGATTTCTTATTTCTTCGCAGTAGACTACTAACAGTTTTACCTGCTTCCAAGCAACGGCTTGGTAACCCTTGGCTAACAGCATAACAAGTTTATTGTGTATCCAACGTGTCTATGCATTTTTTGGTATACATATTTACCCACCCCCACAGGTACATTAAATCTTTTGACAGAGTGTATAGATATATCTACTTATAATATTCATATTTTGAATATCATTCGTTCATTGAAACGAATTTAAATAATTACAGTTACAGTACCCCCATGATCACCAAGCAATTTCTTGGTCACCGAGTAGGGAAAATCTCGGTTTGGTAGTCTATTGGAAAAACCATCCTCTTGCAAGAGAAAGTTGGATGTTAGCACCAAGTGGACAAAGGCATGTCTATTGTAACTGCTCGTTTTTATGTAATGACAGAAATATTCTACCGATAAATTTCAACACTCGCTCTCCAAAACTGGGTTTTTCATTTACGGCATAATAAATACTCTTGTTATATTTGGGTTGACTAACGACAGTCTCCCTGTACTCAACCATTTTACCGTGTTCTCCTGCACCCTCCAAGGAATCATGTATCAATTTTCCCGAGTACTTCAAAGCTTGCAGGTCCTCCAACAACGCTCCCACAGCAAGTGGATTGATTGGGGTACCATGAGACTCTTCTCCCCCCTTTCCCATTTCCTGCTCAAGGATTAACTTTTGGGTGACAAAAGTCTCTTTACTCCTTATTAATTTATCAAGAGGTCTCCTATTTTCACCTCTCCCCACATTATCTTCCTCCTCCTTGATCAAATGATTCAAGTACTCCTCCTTCGCGTCGTTGAACGGCATGATTGCATTTTCTTTCAGATGAGATGCCAACCTCACAGACGCCTGTTGGATTTTCAGTGCTTCCTCCATGCATTCCTCCATCTCCTTCTTCTTATCTTCAAGCATTTTCTGCTGCCTTTCCTCTATTGCCATGTTTTTATTAATGTCTTCAGCCACAGAGCTGTCCGTTACTTGTCTGGTAACTTGAACAGTCTCGTAGTACACCAACATGTGCTCTCTGTAGTGATGTCCACAGTTGGAATGTCTGCAGTGACCATCCACCATCGCCCAACATCCCAGAAGTCTCGGATCTCCTACGGTGTTCTGCGTTATCCCTTGCATACATTGACATGGATCATGACAAGAAGTGATGTACTCGGTGGCCTGCGCTCCATTCACCGACCAAATCTTGACGCAATTACTGTTGCTACAGACAACCTTTGGCTGCTCTCTCCGTCTAACTTCAATCTCCGTCCGGGTCGTCCCACCTTCAGCCTTTCTCAGTTCTTCGATGACCCCCTTGGTTATCTCAAGGTCAGCTTCCCCTTCTTTCAAGACTGATTTATCTGTTTCGATACTTTTGTTAATGTCTGCCAGTGGCTCTGCCAACTTCAGAACCAAATTCCGTGCATGATTCATATCAAGCGTGCTCTTGATAGTGTGGGGAGCCAGTTTCCTTATGTGCTTTAGCAGTCTCTTTACTTCAATGCTAGATTTCCTCCAACTCTTTTCAAAGTTGAGTTTTTCGTCATCTTGAAATTTGACAGGTGGGTCATTTTTTACAGAAGCAAGGAAACGATAGGCTTCACTGTCAAAGCAAAATATGGCTTCGCGAGTTAATGGAATTTCCATCTCGTTATTATTGTTGTTCTCTGTTAGAAGATTCTTGAGTGCTGGTAACGTGTCCCCTGGACGGTAGAACGTCCCCCGACAGTTTGTGAAGCAAAACATGATATTTTTGCACGCGTCCTTATGTAAATAGGTCAGAAGCTCTTTGACGCAAAATCGAAACATTACGTTAAGCCTGGCATTGTTTGGCTTGAGGAGGACACAAATCCCGTGAATCTCATCAATATGAGATAATGTTCCCAAAATGTTTTTCCAGTTTATCTCATCCTGCTCAACCCCTCGGGTGTCTCCGATTCCGGGAGTGTCGATGAGACGAATTGTAGTCTCGCCCAGGTTGAACACGTACACCTTGGCTTCCTGAGTTGCAGATTGCCCTGAGTGAAGCACCTCATTTTCGTCAGAGCCGGTACTCACCAGGACATCCTCGAAATTGTCATCGCAAACGGTAAACTCTGTTGGGATAAGGGTGTACAGTTCCCCCTTGTCTGCAGCGTTAAGCGATTTGTAAGTGAGGAAATTCACAAATCCGTTGATCCAGGTAGACTTGCCCACTCCGCTTTCCCCCAGAATCAAAATATTCATTGCGCTCATGGCTCTGCCTGTTGACAATAAAATTACATGCATACATTAACAAAATGTGATACTTCTAAATTACAATTGAACTCATTGCTCATCACTACCACGATCACCATTACTCATTAGATCTGTTCAAAATGATAATATTAGGCTCAACTTCGTTACGACTAATAGAGTAAGAGCAACGCTACATATTTAGGCATATTTAGACTCATTGTCAGTGAGGAAGGAGTAAAACAAAATTCTGACTCATGTGAAATTAGTGAAATACTATTGAACGTCCTTTATTAAGTGGCGGAGCCACTTTATAAGATCGAGATGTCCGTCCGTCCGTCTGTCCGTCTGTCTGTGCGCGCTCTAACTCAAAAACGGTTTGACTTTTTTGAAATCTGTTTTCGGCAATCGATAGGTGGTCACCTCAGAAGGGTCCAGCGTGATTTTGAAATACGTAGGTCAACTGTAACCGTTAGAAACCGTTACGAGGTCAATTTTTTAAAGGCTAACATATGGCAAGTAGCATATCATTCGACTCGTCTATGACCATAACACATAGATATGAGGTCATTTCGGGGTTGACGGTTACTGCTTAACGGTTACAGCGATTTCAAATAATTTTACATTTTATGCTCTCCTGCTTAAGTGGTTTGGAATTTTGGACTTCTGTTTTCGGCAAACCACTTGTCATCACATGGGCTTTGCCTGACATGCTTATCAGCTCCAAAGGTCAACGGCAACGGTAAGAAACCGTTACGAGGTCAACTTGTTTAAATGACAACATATGGCAAGTGACATATCATTCGACTCGTCTAACAATATAATACACAGATCTACGGTCATTTTGAAGGTGACGGTTACGGTTTAACGGTTACGACGATTTCAAATGGTCCTGTTTAAATGGTCTTGAATTTTGGACTTCAGTTTTCGATAAACGGCTCGTCACCACAAGCGTTTTATGTGAAAAGCTTGGCAGCCATAACGGCCAACAGTAACCGTTAGAAACCGTTACGATTTCGAAATTTTTAAAAGTCACTTAGGGCAAGTGGCATATCATTCGACTCCCTTGAGTGTTCGTTATGCAAATCCGAAAACATTTTAATCGTAACGGTTACCGTTTAACGGCAATACCTGATTATTGGTTTTTATGTTCTAACTTGATAATGGAATGAAGTATGTATATGCATTCTGTTTTTAACAAACGGTGGTCTATTTTGAAAGATGCATGTTAAGGGTGTCCCTGCTCCGCCACTTTGCTACATGTTAGCTTGCTGAGTTTATTATACCTTGCTGTTTTAGTCAAAGAAGTTTTAATAAAGATAGTGTTGCTGGTTTTAAATGAAACTGCTTTGTACTTCAACATTTAATTATCTTAAAATATGTTTGCTAAATTACATTAAATTTACTTACCGTGGTCTGTAGTTTTATAGTGCCCTTATGTTGTACTTTTTTCACTTTAACTGAAGAACAAACAATGAGATGGTTGACGAAATGTTACTCTATAAAACGAATAGCGGCAACGTTTGCAAAAAACGAAAACAAAGTATATACCTAATCCATAATAAAAATCTAACGCACGCTGTCTGGCTACAAAGCTTGAAACCACACACTCTACCAATAAAGGATAGTGAATGCGATCTGTAGAGTAGCGATGGGTTTTATTGACTGAATAGTGTTACAAGACTTGCAGTCAGATAAGATGAAATACTACATGTTATTATCTTCCGTTCCAGGAATAAATGTCATGGAATTGGAATGAGAATGACTGAATGAAGGACATTAACTTGCAAAATGAAAATGAAATGATGTATTTGTTTCGTTTCAGTTCGTTCATAGGCCAGGTTTAATTCATAGAAAAGTCAACGTCAAGAAGATGACTGCATCGTTTAATTCACTTAACAACTCTAGCATATTAATAACAACTTTTTTACATATATTGCAGTTACAACAAAAATCTGAAAACGAAGAGTTTCGTTTTTGTTGTGGTCACACTTGCTGTAGCGAGTTGCTTAAAGTCTAGCGTAGCGTAGGTATCTACTTTACTTAGGTATATAACATGCTTATGATGACGAGTGAGTAATGAAACAACTTTTTTACTGAGAAGTGAGAACTAGAGATTATATTTGGATTTCGCTTCAAGCAACATGACATATTTTACATAGATACATACTTGATTGTGGCGATTGAGCGATGTGGCGATAGCTATTTCCTTTGTTACAGCTTGAAAATGCGATGGTGTAGCTAGTGTAGCATGAAATGATGCAAATTGCTTGATAGCCCATAAAATAAAAAAGTGTACTGTTATAACACTTTTAATATCACTTAAACCTGGACCATTATTCTTATCAATTAGGTTGGACAAGCGCTTGGCCAGTGATTACTGATTACAAATTGACTGTTCTCAGAAATCGCATGTAG
>CM023200.3:41978372-42151594 GCA_004115045.4 Sinella curviseta
GAGGTGATGGGTGCAGCTGCGCGGATTTCGTCAGCCACCAAAAACGTTAGAGAGAAGGGATGCATATCCCTATACGTATACGTGCAAACCGACATCGTCGTCATTGTTATGACAACAAGTACATATTGTTGTCGTTATTACTACTACACAACATATTGTTGGTATTACTACCTTTAAAGGTACATATAGGTATATATTTTATAAGGTGATACGTTTTATAGGGAAAAGCTGTGATCATATCACAACGAACGTTCTTCTCAGTACAGAAATGTACTGGACATCTCAGTACATATTATATGTGTACGAAGGGATCTCTGCTTTGCAGCAGAGAGTCCCTATATTGCTGTATGGTTATCTTCTCTCCTTTTCCTCCACCACCACAATCCTTTCAGGCAGTACGTTTGCTCCGCCACCACCTCCTACAACAAAGGTACATATAGGTATATAGCTTATAGGGAGATACGTTTTATAGGGAAAGCAGGCATTCCCAACGAACGTTATTGTGTACAAAGGAATCTTTGTACTAGTCTCTCCGCTTTACAGCAGAGTCCCTTTACTTCATATTCTCTTAAAGCAGGAGATGTACATGTGTTCTCTTATGAAGGGATCTCTACCACCACAACAGCAGAGAGTTCCTTTACTCCAGTATGGCTATCTTCTCTCAAAGAGATGTATGTACGTATTCCCTATGAAGGGGTCTCTACCACCACAACAGCAGAGCAACCCTTTCAGGGCAGCTCTCAAGCAGTACGTTTGCTCCGCCACCACAACAGCAGAGAGTCCCTATATCTTCTCTCCTCTTCCACCACCACCGCAACCCTTTCAGGGCTGCTCCGCCACCACAACAAAGAGCAGATGTTTTTCGTTCCTTAGCTCTTCTCTTCAGTAGTAGTAGTGCATTGTAAGGGTCTTAATAGTAGTAGTAGCACATATATGCATTGTAAGGGTCTGTATAGTAGTAGTAGTACATGTATGTATTGTAAGGGTACACTACGTCGAAATATAGCCCAATTTAAATATTTTTTAATTATTACTATAATTAACGAAATCCTTTGTACATATATGGTGTATAGCACATAGTATATACCCATTTCGGGTATGACGAACCTAAATATAGTAGTAGTTATACTGTAAAGTTAATTATAACAGCAATTTGTTAATTGCTCCTGTAATAAGTCCATGACATGGTTTATGGTTTTCGACAATGGTGAATCGTATCGTGATACTAGTTTTGACATGCAACGCATTATGGAGGTTTTGACTTACGCTTAATGCTAGATGTATATGTGCTGGCGTTACTCTGAGCACTTTTAACACCACAGTTAAAGGCAATATGCATGGTAAAGTGAGGTAAGATGAATCCTGTCACCTTTGTACATTTATGCACCATATTATTAAAGGTAACTTGTTAATGAATGGGTATGAAATGATAAGTAGGGAACCGCTGCCCTTACATAAAAATGTATAGGAACTTTCAGAAAATGCAAATAAGCAAAATAGCATCTTTGTGTTTGTAAATAGCATTTATTCTAAAATGAGGACAGCTTCATGGTATTTTTTACAATATATCTAGCAATTTTAGCTTTCCATCTGGTCTTCCTCCCAATCAAAGCCACTCCACCACAAAATTATACATAGAAGAAGCACTAGTGGTAACGGAATGTACCAAATGCATGTTGCCATGCCCAGATAAAGCAGTAGTGCGTTTATACGCATTTCCAGCAACTCCGATGTGATGAGTGTAGAAGCCATCTTGGTCCCTCGAGCCGGACTTTTTCTTGATTCGCCAGAAGCAGTTATTCCTTTTCCTGAGTCGCCACTCCGCGCAGTTCTTCCTTTCCTGTTCCTCCAAAAGATGTACAACAGAATGCTTGTTACCCCGTAACCTTTGGCTTTCTTTAATAGTTAAATGGGTGTTGGTGTGTTCTTTCTGGGAATTAACAGCTCGGTAAAGGTATTTGAGCAGTCAAAAGGGCAACAACGGAATATACTATCCAGCCGTGCATGGATGTGATTCATAGCTGCCTCAGCTAATTCTCCACTGATCTTTATGTACACAGTACACAGGTTCTTAAAAATTGGACTTAGCGAATCCGTGCACTTTAGACAAAGTTCGCTTTCCGAGTCGTGAATGGTTTCACAATATAATCGCTGGTTGATGTAAAGACGATAGTAGTTGGTAGAGGATACCAGATAGTCCTGAGAAATAATTACTGTCTTGTCTTCAGCACTGGGGCTTCCAATTAAAAGTGAAGCAAACAGAAAGCTATAGCTTCTAAAACAACAGTAACAAAGTTCTGAACAATCATATGCTAACTGTGCTTCTGCCAGTTTATTACGAAGGATCTGGTATTTACAACAATGAATGTCGCAATGACCAGAGTGACAAGTAGACTCCATTTTTATATTTGCCACAAGAACAACACGAATTGTGAGCAGACGAGCCAACTACCAGAATCCGACTGGTAGCATTTACATCGTTCTGCGCTACATGTGACATTTTGGTATGATGCAACAAGTTCAAACGTTTCATCATTTTTAAACGCAGCCGTCATGTACAACGCAGCAGGAATACTGATAAATAATCCTACATTATTGCATCATTTTTATGGAATCGGTTTAGTACGAACCTTGAGTTGTTTAGTGAAGGTTCTCCCCTCTCTCGTCATGTGCTGTAAAAATGGCTCTGAGTCGTGAAGACTTGTATTTCCTTAAATCTCTGGTAAATGCAAAGAGATATGCAAGAAAGAATTTGTTGTTACAAGCAAGTAAAAGGCAAATAAAAATCTTACAAAATATCGCCTACAACATAACAACCAACACCATCAAAGTGAAACGTTGCGTTGAAAACGCCATCAAAAGTGGAAAATATCAGAACCACATAAACTCCGCCGCCAATCAAAAGGGGTCCATTGAATCGAAGAGGAAAATATTCCTACGACATCCTGGGATACTGGACAAAATCATCCCTGCAGCAATAAAACAAAACGCAATTGAGTTATCTGTTTGATAATTGAGACAGCCAGTTTGATAATTGAGACAGCCAGTTTGATAATACAGACAGCCTCTTTGATAACTGCAGCAGTGTCGACCGTTATTGAAACAGTCTCTTTGATAAAAGATAGAGACAATTTGTATTTAAATAACATAGGCAGGGGCTTCGTACACGAATTACGTGTTCTCACAGTGGTATTCATTGTAGATATTACACTATAGCACAGTGATAGACCTACATTCCTCATCTGCAGATAACCTACAAGAAGCACCCCTAGCTAGCTAACGTACATGTTCCAGTACTTGTACATGTTATGTAGAGCTAACGTATTCTACCCTCTCGCAACGAAAGCAGTATTCTACAAGTTGCAGCTCATTCTCTTTGGGAAGCTCTGAAAGCTCAGTCTCTCGCGAGATCTGAAGTTGAAAGCACGCACAAAATTGTTTTCACAAGAGAAAAATACTTCTGTGCGTTTCCGTGATACGTGTGTGAGAACCTTGTTCCGTGACTTGCGAACAATAAAACAGCAAAATTATGGCGGGTTTACCAAGACATCTTTCCCCTGAGGAAGTGAAGAATATCCTTCTCTCCGGGGACATGGGGAAGAGAGACAAATGTTGCCCTGGATTCATAATTCCAGAAACATTTTCAATTCAACGAAGTGGTCCCATTCCGTGGACACATTTCCATCCAAAGACAAAGCTCCCAATTACTTTAATTTGCCGTCACCGCCAGACATGCCAGCCGTTTGCGGAGGCGCTTTACATGCTCGTGAGGCTTTACGCATTAGCTGAGATCGAGTTATCAGAATGGAGAGTACTACTACCTTCTAGATTCCTAGCTTGGCAGAGAAACAGGCCAACTATGGCGTCAAAGGACAGTCTTCCATTGGATCGTTATTGCTGTGGGTATGTAATTAGCCCAAAAGATGGAAATCGAAAAAGGGACAGGTTGGAGGAATGCAGCGACGTAAACGAAACTACTGGTGAAGTGTTTACCAGGACTTGTCATCATAAGGGGGAGTGTGTTCCAGAAACTCCATTTCTGTATGCTCTGTATACTCTCTTTGCATCTAGTAAGATAAACGGTTTCAGCATTTTTGAAAGAAATGAAGATCTCGACCCAAGATACATCCTGACTCATTACTCATGGACTGCCAGGCTTAATGAAGACACACCAGATCAAATCGTTGAAAGATTTACAAACCCTGCTCACTGGCCAGCCCAGTTGTACTCAAGAAGAACCGCAGACCTGCTGTTTAGCCCTGCGACTTTGGTTGATTCAGTTGTCAAACTTCCAGGCAATCGTAGGTTTGTTCCCGAAACCCGACGGAAGAAGCGTGTCATTTTTAGAGAAGAATTCAGTTCTGCCAGCGAGTCGGATGAAAACGACTGCGAATATGAGCGAGGAGATGTCAGCTTTCATCTGGAAAATAATCTAGCAAGAATTCAGAATCCACTGAGTAAATATAAGGGAGTTACAGCAACAATGGTCTATGGAGGGCATCCCAAAATAATTCTAAAATCCGCTCATCAGCACCATCAGACACAGTGTGATTGCAGCCGATCAGCTACCATACCTCTGGAAATTGAACTGGACATGAAAGAGGATGTTCCTGGATTAATCGAGTTTTTGGGTATGTGTACAGGAGAATTGAGGAGAGATGAGTTGACAAGAAAAGTGAAAAGATCTCTTAGTGTTGCATCTTTCGATGTAACCAATTCTGACGAAACCATATTTACCCACCGCCGGGCTGTTGAGAGTAAAGAGAGACGTAAAGAACGTGAAGCCATTAAAAAGGCCAGAAAATCCACACCAAAAGAGAGCGATGAAGAAGACAATACCGATTCAGCCAGTCCTTATTTCTTATTTCCTTGAGTTATTTTGATGGAACTTAGAAAATTTTGGCGAACCTGCCAAGACTGATAAAAAGTGCCGATGCAAGATATACTATGGATTGTAAATATGTAAATATCTCTGCTGCAGTAGCATCGTTGCAGCAGCAACGTTGTGATGCATTTATTCTATGATGCCAATGTAGATATGTAAAAAATGTTCAGACACTTGTTTATATTTTGTTTAACTTTTATTATCAAAATCTCTAATTCCTAATTGCAAACAACAGAATATACAGTAAACTTATAATTATATAAACTTAACTACAATAATTATTTAACTTATTTCGTAACCCATAAACAAATATCTAGTAATAAAATCAATTATAAATTTGAAAAACAGTTGTTCACAACAAGTTATTCTCATAGTTATTTCTCATACAACAAGTCAATCCTCATACAGCATTTGTCATACCCTAAGTTTTCATGTCATTAAACTACACTTAAAATTATCACCGTTCTAAAAATACTAATGGTACTGCTACTACACATACTTCACACTTACAAATCTACTACAATAATCATTTAACTTATTTCATAACAACAAATATCGAAGAAACCACTCAGGAGTATAATGGAATATCCATATGTCCGTAGGGAAGTGTACGGACTGCGTCGGGCAAGACAAAACGTTTATAATACGATGACGAGAGCCCCTTTTTAACCAAGTCCATGGTAAAAATATCATGTTTTCTACTTTGGATAGCCTTGTA
This sequence comes from Sinella curviseta, assembly GCA_004115045.4. Classification (NCBI taxonomy): domain Eukaryota; kingdom Metazoa; phylum Arthropoda; class Collembola; order Entomobryomorpha; family Entomobryidae; genus Sinella; species Sinella curviseta. Next base: position 41,983,976 of record CM023200.3, read on the forward strand.
ATTGACATCAAATGATGCAATAGTTTCAATAACTTTCTCATAATGTTCAAACTCAATCTGCCTTTGCAGTGCTGCTCCGGGCACACCTTTACCCTTCTTTACATCCCTAATAAGATAGGACTTGTCTCCAAAAGTATTTTCAGTCATTTTACCTTGAACCTCTTCATAATACCTGTACATGTACATCTTAGGTTTCACGAAAATAAAGTGACTAATCACTTTTCCTGCCGCCTCTTCCTTCATGTAACCCAGCCTACGTAAGTTCTTACGTGAATAATACTTTGCAAATGTCCCCTTCTCTGGAAAATTACTCATATCGAACCATTCGTCTTCATGTTCCTTCATATCATCAAAAACGTTTCCCTTCTTATCCCCGTACTGTATAGCCATCATTACTGAGTCGGTGTCTGCTCCAAGAACCCACAACTTATTACCTCCAGTTCCCCATTTCTTCTGTGCAAACTCGTAAAAGTATTCATAATAAATCTTTTTGCTTTCATCTAAAGTAGTGCATGCGATGTAGAGTGGTTTGTCCAAGTAAACGGACACTGTTTTGAAGCTAACTATAGCCAGATCTGTATCTCCTTCCAAGATAATAACTCTTGCCACATTGGGCTTGCTAAGATACCTCAAAGCTTCCTTCTTGTTACGAATTAACTTAAACTGTCGGCGAAGCCTAACATTCTCCCCTGCTTTACCAAACACGACATTATTCGCCAACTTCCACCAGTTTTGTTCAACTTTGGTGGGTGCATCCTGCCTAAACTTTGTCAGTTTGTGAATGTACTTTGCAAATACATCCTTCTGAGTAAACTTTAGTGCCTTGTGCACCTCTGTAACAATTAACCCCACCTTGCAGTAATACTGAAGAACCCTGTAATGAACTATGTAATTCTTCCTAGGCAGATAGTCGGCTACCAGCCTTTCAATTTCAAAAACAGACTCGCTTTCGTTAAGTTGATGATGACAATCTGTCTGGTAGTCTGATATTTCAGACTTTTTGATGTTCCTGCGATACGGAGCAGGGGTAAGACCTTTAAACTTTTCATGTGAAGCTGGATCATTGGGAAATTCCAATGTAACTTCATAGAAGTAACCCTTGCTACCGGCTTCAGGAGTCTCCATGATAAAGTCTGCCTTCCTAGCTTTCATCTCCTCAAACTCTTTACCTTCTACCCACTCAAAATCGCTCACGGGAAGGTGTGATACCAAAGCTGTCGGGTAGAGATTATTTAAATCTTGGTATGTGATGTAAGAGGTGGGCTGTGTTGCATCATAATCTGGAAGATACTGATTATTTGCCTTAAATGCTCTAAGATCCCCGCCTACTGCCATCCCACCCCTTTTAGACAGCTCCAACCATACAAACATGGTCGGATCTTTTATGTAATCAAGCTTGCATTTCGTGTCTTTTAAACAGCAATCGAAACTCAGCTGAGGCAGGGAAAAGTAGTGAGCTGGATCAATACCAAAATTTTCAAAAAACAGTTTCCTCATCTTTAAGAAACAATCTGCCAAAATCAAAACATCGGCAAGGACATAAATCTCTGTGTACTCTCTAAGAGTCTTGACACCTAGCTCCTTCCATACCTTTTGTGCGTGATCGTAATCTTTCTGGGAACATGGTGTATCATTTAAATCATTATAAAATGCCTCAATGGGTGGGAGGGATGTCTCGTCATACTTTTCTATGCTGGAAAAAAAGGTGTAGGGATATATGCCTTTTTGTAACAGTAAATCGACCTTTTCTGGATCGTTATAACGTTCCATAAAGTACTCTTTTGTCTTGGGCATGTCTTTGTCTAAAGTCTGTGCCACCGAGCCCAAACTACATTGAAAGAACTTCATAGAGTCCAAGATAAGCAAGTTTTTGTTGAGACGAATAGCAGTAAACTTTTCTGCACTGCCTCCAATCAACTCTACGTCTTTCACTAAAGCCTCGGAGGCTGCCTTGATAATGAAATGGCTGTCATACCCAGATAGGTTATGAATATAGCATGGGATTGTAAAATCAACTTTTGCATTCAAGTTGTGAGCTCCACATGCGTATCCCAGAAATCTATACGGTGGAAGATGCTCGTGGTGCCTATGGCAATAACCAGGGTCAACGGGCTCTTCACAAAAGTAGCATGGTGGCCTCGGATCATCCCTTGTTAATTTGGGAACATTCTTCAAATGCTGCTTTGCATTAGCAACAGCCTCTTTTTGCCACTGTTCCTGAATCTGTACGTACTTTTGAGTAACTTCTAACATTTGCTGGATCATACGACCAGCAGCCTTTACATTATTCTCCTCATCCTCCTTTGTAATTACGTAATGCTCAAGCTCAACCCTATTATCGTCCTGATCAAAAACAGCAAAGCCATATGCCCTATCCTTGTGCTCTGCAATCTTTTGAGAATTACCATTCCTATTTGCTGGAGGAATGGGAACAACTAAACTCTCAAAGTCGGCAGTCATGATGAAAGGTTTCTTTACACAGTTCTTCCATTTGGTAAACTCGAGATGATCTCCGTTAGGAAATCGAGTTCGCTGCTTTCCTAAAGCTGCACAATATTGAACGTGTTCCTTGTATGTTTTTGGACCTAAATGCTGAAGGCAATACCTACAGACATCCTTTGCATTATGGTTGCTAGGAGATTTCATGAAACCATTTAAATTGGTGATCAGACAGTAATGACCATTCTCACCTTCCTGAACCAATAGTAAGTCAATAACAAACTTTTTCTCCTCTTTACAAACCTTCAGCGTGGAAACATGACTCTTAAACTTGTTAAAGGCATCAATTGCCTTCCTGTAATTCCTACTAGCCTCGTGTCTATCATTATTGTACAAAACATCAATACCTATATCATCCCTATCATCGTCAAAGTCGCGAGGGGCAGGAGGACCCTCCATAAATGACTCCTCACTAAAGTCAGAAACCTGAGAACTGTTGTCTTCTTCAGCCTCTGAGGCAAAGAAGTTTTGTACCCGAACCTCTGGTTCAGCCTGGGGACTGTCAGACTCTTCCTCTGGAAAGTCTTCTGGGTTCTCATCATAGCAGAAGATATTGATACCAATATCTGGATTATTTTCCTCAAAATAATCTACCAACTTTAAGTCTACAAACCCATTCATACCCTTAAAATTAACCTCTGTGTCTGTACCAGGAATCTTTACAGGACCCCTATAATCTTTACGCTTTTTGTCTTCATACCGTTTGTAGTGTATCAACGTTTTCAACTTGACACTAGGTTCCTTTTTAATGTCATGCATAGTACATGCAGCAATGATACACCGTTTAAAACACTTGTTCCCTTCACTAGGAACATTTTGCAGAGTCTTGTACCTTTTTCGAAGTTCTTCTGGTAATTCGGTTAAAACACCGCCGCCACCAAACCTTCTAATCTCATAAACCATCATTTTTAGAGCACTGACTCTCTCAAGAATCCATCCACTACCTAATTGTTCAAACTCTTCCACCCTTACTGCGTGGTGGTCACTAGCTAGGTTAAATGCTAGATCAGCTACTCTATCATTTTCAACAGTAATGCTGAAACTTTCCATGTGAGGAAAGATATGTCTTACACCAGTACCTTCTTCCCTGTAAAATTGACCAACTAGGTCAAACTGAACTCTGTAGTTACGAAATTCTCTAAGTAAATTTCTCATTACATGTTGTACCTGATCCCTAACCCTATTGTACAACTCATCTACATCTCGGATACTCACGTCATCCAAATCTACCTCATACACTCGTAAAGCCCGTTCAAATAACTCGTTACTTAATTCAAACCTGAGTGGTTCTTGGACACCTTGCCCTACTTGAATATGTTCATTAACAAAACGTGTGCGATGATCATCCAGTAAATGTCTGACAATCTCCTCGCGGTTGTTGTACTTGGTGCGGCAAATGGTACAGGTTAAATCACCAAAGTCACCGTGGTAGGAAGGCCTTTGCCGCTTTGCTGGAGGTGGATCTGTAACAGTTAATGATAATTTAGTTAGTTAATTAGCGTTATTAACTTTAACTGAGAAACTTAAAGAACTGAGAAACTTAAATGACTGAGAAACAATCATAAGAAGAAAGAAATACCTATAGTGTGGCTTGGCCTTGGTTGGGGAGAAGGCATAGCATGGCTTGGTCCTGGTTGTGGAGATGGAGGAGAACCTGGCTCAATGTTCATAGGTTGGTTATTTTGCACAGGTTGAGAATCCTGTTGAGGCGCCATGTCGGGCATACCTATAACATATAGATTATGATTATAATAATAGTTAGATAGTTGATTATAATTAGAAACAAGTTTTGCAAAAATATTGCAAATTTTGGCAAAAATAACGTACCTCTATGCAATTCTGCAATTTCGCGAAACTGTTGGGAAGTTAGGTTGATGTCAGCCAACGGATCCGATGGATCTAAATAAACAATACACTTTGTGTTAAAACCCGACCTTACAAGCTATTCCCACCTACTACTCACTAATACTGAAAACCCTGCTATCCCCACCTACTACTCATTATTATGATAGTGGATAAGAATACTGAAAATATACCTGGAATTGGAGTTGGGCATTCGCAGTCACGGTATTTACATTTACCGCAGACTTCCAAAGGATGGCCATCAACGTAGTGGTCAGCATAATCCTTTGGTGTAGATGACCAATAATGACATAAATCACATTTACGTGCATTATTATATTCCATATTAAAATGTGGATGGTTTGTATGTGCTCTAAGCATATGCAGATGTAGCCTGTCCCATGTTTGGAACACTACACCACATATCCAGCATGGCTTGAATTGATCCATCATGAAATTTTGGAAAAAATCTTCAAAATTCTCATAAACGCATAAGCAAATCGCAATAAGAAAATGCAGGAGAAAAAATACGAGATAAATGCAGCAGCAGCAAAGTTTGATCCGATCAGAGCAAAGTTTGGAGCAGGAATGAATGAAATTTCATGTCAAAATAAGCTCCGTTATTTTTGGCTGATGAAATTCATCGGTTACGTTTGTTCATTCATAAATACACATAAAAAAGGGTATAGGGAAATGTGTGTAAAAAGTAAACGGTAAAAATCAGTTCGTTTTAGCTGTGAAAGAAAGGGGTAAGGCTCTAAGCGAACGAAAAAGAAAAACATCTGCTCTTTGTTGTGGTGGCGGAGCAGCCCTGAAAGGGTTGCGGTGGTGGTGGAAAAGGAGAGAAGATAGCTATAATAGAGTAAAGGGACTCTCTGCTGCAACGGTAGAGATTCCTTCATAAGAGAACACATGTACATCTCTTTGAGATAAGATGTCCAGTACATTTCTGTACTGAGACGAACGTTCGTTGTTTTCTCTCTATAAGCTATATACCTATATGTACCTTTGTTGTAGGAGGTGGTGGCGGAGCAAACGTACTGCCTGAAAGGATTGTGGTGGTGGAGGAAAAGGAGAGAAGATAACCATACAGCAATATAGGGACTCTCTGCTGCAAAGCAGAGATCCCTTCGTACACATATAATATGTACTGAGATGTCCAGTACATTTCTGTACTGAGAAGAACGTTCGTTGTGATATGATCACAGCTTTTCCCTATAAAACGTATCACCTTATAAAATATATACCTATATGTACCTTTAAAGGTAGTAATACCAACAATATGTTGTGTAGTAGTAATAACGACAACAATATGTACTTGTTGTCATAACAATGACGACGATGTCGGTTTGCACGTATACGTATAGGGATATGCATCCCTTCTCTCTAACGTTTTTGGTGGCTGACGAAATCCGCGCAGCTGCACCCATCACCTCCCCCTCCTCCTCAAGAGCCTCTTGAGATGCAGGTGGTTTCAAAAGACCAGGAAATGTTGACCCCACCACTACTAGCACCTTTTATAAACAACATGTCTGTCTGTCAGAAGTCTTTTTATTTTCTCACTTTCGAAAAAGTTATCACCAATGCAATAAGAAATTGCACACAAATTTTAGATATGAAAAGCTGTGTATTTCAAGTTCTTTCTTCAGTTAAATACAGAATACCAAAACATTATCTGTAGTTATGAAATTCTTTTTTTTTATAAATCAATATTATGAAAACAGTCCAGATATGACGTGTGATGTTATGAATAAAGTATTCAGAATACTATTTTCGACCTATTTACCCGCGCTGATCTTTTAAGCACTGATCTTGCAACTTGTTTAAAACGGATTATTAAATTATTTAATTTAAATGAATGAATATGCTCGGGAGAAAACGAAATGAAACGAAAAATCATTTTATTGTCGAAAACTTTATTTTAGTCAGTATAATTGTGGTTATCGCTTTGTGCAGTGCATCCTCCCTGTTTAATGATATCATGGAAAAAGCATGAATCATCTCATTACTCGCTAGTCGCAAATACTTTGCTCTTGCTTGAGTGAGCTGCTGCTGAAACCTTGACAATTACGAGTGTCGATAGCGTATTTAGTTGGTCATTGCCTGTTATCTTTATGGATCTGTGAAAAACAAGCAAGGGCATTCTATTGCTTACTGCTTGCCTGTCAAACTCATAAAGTTGAGCCGGCTGGCCAAAGCGTTTCATGAATAAAAAGCGAATAACTTGCTCTTGCTAACAAATAGTTGTATTTTGCAGAGTTGGTGAGACGTATCTAAAGCTAAACTGTGCACATCACTAAAACGAAAAGTTTCGTTTCCCCTTCCTTTCCTTTTTTCTTGTTATTAGGGCAGGCGTAGACAGACACCCATTTCATTCGTATTTTTTCATTTCGGTAGTTCATACGAAAAAGTAACACATCTTTCTTTTGTCACCGAAGCGAGATTCCTAAATCATTGAAGATAAAAAGGTAATACTGCATAAAATTTTTAGAAAAATTCTTTATAGAAATTTGTGCAACTGCTGTATAGACGAAAAGGTACCAGCAAATCGTCAATTTTGCTAATTTGATTTATTCGAATTTTTACTGTTGCAGAAGCAAAATGGATTCCGGTAGTACAATCACAAGAGCTGCCCTTGGTAGCTCAGCTTCCTTGGGCGACTTGTATGACGCTCGTCGTGATGACTTTTGCGGCATTTCCATTTTTAAGAAAGAAATTCCAGAGGGTGCATTGACGCTGAGGGACTCCCATTTCTCCGACGTGCACTTGGCACACACTGATGACTTTTCTGAGAAATTCTCCAAGATGGATGTGAGTGCAGAGCTCTCGGTCTCTGTGCTCGCCGGACTTTTCACTTTGACGGGCTCTGGACGGTACCTGAACGACCAGAAAAAGTCTGCCCGCACAGTGAAAAGCTCGCTGATATATAACGTGAAGACAAAGGAGGAGAGCGTCAACATTTACCATGAAGACCTGAAGGATGCCTTTGCCATTGACGCCATTGAGAGCGGCGTTGCCACTCACGTAGTGGTGGGAATTTCCTGGGGAGCCAACTCCATTGTTTCCTGCTTGTACGAGAATCGCGATAACCGAGACGTGAAGGAAATTGGAGGCAGTCTATCCGCCCAGTTGAATAAAATGAGCTTGTCCATTTCCGGCAAAGCTTCCGTTGACTTTACCGAAGGGGACAATTCCAATGGTGTCAAATTTGACATACGAATGTTTGGAGACATTCTGTCCAAGGACGAAGAGCTACCCACGACGTTTGAAGGGGCACTGAATCTTATGAAAAAACTACCAAACTTGGTAGCCACAAGTAACGAAGGACGCGGAAAGCCTCTGACATACAAGCTCATTCCCATTTCCCTTCTCCAAAACTACCTCAACTTTGCCATTAAAGCTGATAATACCATCAAGTCATTGGAGGAAGCCAGTCTTGTTCGAGTTGTCCAGCTCTTTGACCAAATGTCTGCCGCTCAACAGCAACTTCATGACTTTTACCAAGATGCTCTTGATTTCAAGTATTGTGTTCGTCCGGATGATCTGGTAAAGATTTCTAGCCTCAAGGACGAAATGGTAATTCAAGAAACATCATTCAGATCCAAATTGGCTGCCGTACTGACCGAAGTGCGCTCGGGAAAAAGTGATGTCGCTCAACTGGAAGACCTGCTTAAGCAATTTCAATCCAGTGACGTGTCACCCCAAAAGGTTACGACCACGCTTGAAACATGGGGCAGTCTGATTGAAAAAATCAATTTTGCTCGGGTGCTTGTCCAAAGTGGAGCAACATACATTGGACTCGCTGGCTCTCTAGACGAGGAAATTTTGAAGGATTTTGAGGCAAAATCTTTCGTATTCTACTTCACGCAGCACGCCAAGTCGGAAGACGCAGAGAGATGGACGGGGAACAGGCAGCTATTCTTTCAAGAAATGAAGAAAAATGACGATGGAAACAGATATTACGCTGTGGATTGCGACATTCATCCAACTTTGATGATCCAGGACTGCTCTAGCTGTGTTCAGGTTCTACAGGCGGGTCAAGTAATCACGGGGGACCTGTTGGCAGAACAAGAAACAACCGTAGAAGTTCCTTTGGCGCAGGCAACTACCGGCACTGTTCGCTTGATTCACAAACCAAACAAGCGCGTTCCCCTCGAAATTAAGTGTACTGGGGTTAATTGCGATCCCTCAGAGGCTTATGAATGGACCTGCAAAAAATGCAAAAAAGTTTTCGACTACGGATTTGACCATAACGTCTACTGCAACTGCGGCAAGACTCCTGTTACTTTCCTGGAATTCAAGTGTACGGACCCAAAGCACGGTTTAGCCTTTGAGCGGCACGACAACGACTTTCTCATTGCACTTGTTGGCCAACTGAGACCATTCCAAGAAATGAATATTTTGATTCTTGGGGAAACTGGAGTGGGCAAGTCCACCTGGATCAATGGCTTTATCAACTTTCTCACTTTTGAATCCCTGGAGGAAGCCGAGAAGGGAGAACTCTGTACCCTCATCCCCTCCGAGTTCACGGTTTGCGACGAAGACTTTAACGAAATTCTGGTGAGCACTGGAACGGACAAGAACGAGGTTCAGCAGGCGGGGCAATCTGCAACTCAAGACACGAAGGTGTATCCCTTTAACATTGGCAAAACCACCATTCGGCTTATCGACACTCCCGGAATTGGCGACACTCGAGGGATTGATCAAGACAAGCAAAATTTTGAAAATATTTTGGGTACTCTATCAAATCTGGAGGAACTTCATGGCATTTGCATCCTCCTCAAGCCAAACAACGCTCGACTGAACGTAATGTTCCGATTTTGCATCAAGGAACTGCTCACGTACTTGCACCGAGACGCCAGCAAGAATATCATGTTTTGCTTTACCAACTCCCGTGGAACTTTCTACCGTCCAGGGGACACCATGCCGGCATTGAAGAACCTGCTCAATGAAAACAAAGAAGTGGAAATTCCCGTGTCCCGCAACACAGTCTACTGCTACGACAGCGAAGCTTATCGGTTTCTGGCTGCCGTGAAAAATGAGATTCCCGTCAGATTCCCGGAAGATGAGCGAGCAAACTTTTCAAATAGCTGGGCCAAATCCATTACGGAAACAACAAGAATGCTGGAGCACATCAAGGGCCTTCCCCCACATAAAATCAAGAGCACTGTCAACCTTAACCACGCCCGTCAGTTGGTCCTGAAACTGGCTCGTCCACTGGCAGAAATTACCAGAAACATTCAGACTAACAAGACCATTGTTAAAGAGGAAACAGAGCAGATTAAGAAGACCAAGGAGAGCATTGCAGAACTGAAAAAGAGGCAAATGACCACCAGAACGGAAATCGAAGTGAGGAGAATCCAGCATCCCAAAACGGTGTGCTCCAACAGCAACTGCGTCAAACTGTGGTCAATCAACGAGGTCAAGACTACAGAGTACGTAACCGTCTGTCATGGACCATGTGGCCTTACTGGCGTCACTGAAGATTGTATTGGACATCCAGGTTTGATGAACTGTTGGTCAATGATAAATGGGACCTGCAGACATTCAAACTGTAGACACAGTTACAGAGAACATCTCCACGTCTGGTACGACTCGGTTCAAGTTGCCAAGCAGGTCGAAGACAAATCCGTGACAGAGTCCTTGGACAAGAACCTGAGCGCTGCAGAGATGAAGCAAAAGATGATCGACGCGAAAAACCAAGAGGCGGCCGAGTACGAGGATGAGCTTAGGCAAATTGAAATGTCCTCAGTTCGCTTCGCATATTTCCTAAAAAGCAATGCAATCACTCCTTATAACGACGCTATTGAGCAGTACATGGACCACATGATACGGGAGGAGGATGATAAGGTGTGTAGAGGTGGAAGCAAGACAACCCTTGAGAATCTGAAGAAGAGCAAAGCGTCTTATGTGGAACAGAAGCGGATTCTTGACCTGGCAATGGAGAAGGGGGACGAGAATGCAGGTGGCACTCCTCCCGGTCCAGAGGAGGTTGAAAAGTTGGTGAAGGAGTTGCAGAAACTGAAGCACTCTGGAAAGGCTCTGAAGGACGCGTTGGAATGCGTGGATCATACCAAAAAGGTCGTTTATCGGGAAACGGTCGTTAACCATTCCAGATACAATACCAGGCAAGCGGGTTATTACGGAGGGAAGAAGAAGGGCGTCTTAGAGGGAATAAAGGGAGTCGCCAAAGGTATCGCCAGTATATTTTGGTAAAATGGCAACAGAATATGTTAAATGACAAAATATTTCATGTAAGCTCTCTCAGAGAAAAAATAAGTGTAGGTAGGTATATAATCCAATTTAATCAAGTAAGCATTTATTTATATAGTGAATAATTATTTCATGATAAGATCTAGCATATTATGTTAACGTGTTCTTCTCTTCTACCGACATACCGTGAATATTTTCAGTTCATTAAGGTGTAAAGTTATTCAGTGCAAATGTTTAAATTAAAATATTTTGTATAGTCAGAAATAAAATAATGTTTGTAACGCATGTTTTGTGACAATTATTCTTGGAAATAAATGATTCGGTAATATTTTTTTCATCTGATATGAAATAATGGGTATATGTACGCAATAAACATTCCACAAGCTATAAGTTCAAATAGTTAACATTAAATCATGGAATTTATGGTCGCAACATGCATTGAAATCATTCATAATAATTCATCTTTCATTACATTGTATTCTAGTGACGGTTTTGACAAATTGGATACTAAAATACCTAAACATTGACAAGTTTAATGGTGCATATGTATTAATGAATAACATACATATGATTTTCGAATTAGCTGATTTATTAATTGCACCAAATAATAGTTATGTAGTATTTTTAAACGCAAACAAGGAAATCAAAAGTTTCGCACTTGTGTTGCGCTCCTCCGTAACTTGAGTAAGCTCCCTCTGACGGATGATAGTTACCTGGGGTCCAAACATTTTTTCCACCCACGTTCAGTAGACATCGAACAACGTACAATGTTACCCTCTCATTATTCCTTCCCCCACGGATGGCATTTGAAGGCAACGATCCACTACGTCTCCACTGGAAATTTGCTCCATTCGGATTGGTGAGGACTTCAATATGGTCGCCAGATTTGGCATGTTCAGATCCACCATGAGCTACGTAGCATTGACCACGTCCAGCGTGATATTTTCCTGGAATGATGTCGCCCTGGTGGTAAGCCCTGCAGCTGTAAAGGATGCCACCGTAGGGTTCTTCTCCAACCGGTACGAGGTTACTCAATTCCCTTTTGCTATTAACGTAGCGATAGCCAAGGCATCCAGAATTGCAACCGTACATTTCATTCAGAATCTCAATGTCGAGTACAGACAGAGGACCTCCAGAACCACATTTTGTGACGCCTGGCTGTTTTGGTTTAATGCATCCATTGTAGCATTCTCCTTCATAGTGCTCAATACTCACGTAGTCATATAATTTATGAAGGCCTCTGCAATAAAATATGAAACATGCACATAATATAAAATGCATAACTTGAAAATTCATAATATCATGTATAGTGTAGCCCGCCGTCGGGTTTGGTTGTTGGGGAGACGACCTCTGGAAGCTCCGCCCATTATTGTGAATTATAAAAAAAAATCATTGGTGGTGACAATTATCTCGACCAATTACTGATGAATGATGCGGAGCTACATGGTCTTAAGCCGCAGCCCCACAGCAAACTAGCCGTTGGGCCCAACCATAATCATCTTACCTGCCAAAGTCGGTCCCGTCTATACCATGCGGTTCGCAGACGTCCCTGTTAAAACTAATCCATTGATCTCTGTCCCGTCGAGTCTGCTCATGACCCATGCATAAAGTGTGCCCAAGCTCGTGGACCATGACCCCAGCGGAGACACAGCTACCTCCAAATTTTGCAAATTGGGCACCAGAATTCATACAAAGATGGGCGAGACCACAAGTGTTGGGATCGTGTAGAATGTCTACCCATGATCTGTGGTTGTCTTGCTTTGGAACAAAGCGAATACACGTGTTGTCGTGATAAGCTTTAATGGCCAACGCAACTTGTCTACGCTGATTATCATCGAAGCTGGGATCTAAAGTGTAGGGGACCTGGGCATTGGTCCAGAGACGAGGTCCAAAACCGGGTCGTGCTTGTGGCAATTTCTATTAACGTGGAGCAGTATTCTTTAGAGAAAATTAATAATACAAATTTTACAGAAATTAAATTTGTATGAAATTCCTTACCTCATCCTCTCCAAATTTTGGCAATGGTAAGGACGTGTTACTAATTGGAATCGACTTCCCACGAATTGCTTTAAATTCCTCGTTTGTTATAAAACCTGGATGCTGTTCTATTAACCAAACAAATTGAATAAATTAGTGATTTTTTTAAATACCAAACTAATCTTTTTATTAGTTAGATATAAGTTGTATTGTATTTAATTACCAGCTAAGCATGCTGCTGAATGCAATGCCACAACTGCTATCAGTAAAACCCGCATTGTATCTTTGAATCCAAATTGGAGTACTTTGATTTAAGAAATGAAGAAGCTCACTAATGCTGAAATTTGTATGCAATGGTTTTATATACGATTTGGTATGATGATAATAATTTTTAATCAAGGTCCTACTGCAGCACGAGGTATGAAATTTTGGACCTCACCACAAAAACATCGGTTGTTACTTGGTATCCATATTTTTGTGGCTTTTATGCCCATAAGTATTATCCATCTATCATTAATTATTCATTTTCAATAAACTACCTACTGGCCTTATTACTGTAATTGCTGTTAATTGCATATGCATTTACTTTCTTTAACAATGATTGAAATAAAAAAGAACGTACATGGATGATAAACATTTCACTTTAACAATTTATCACTATGTTAATCATAAATAATGTAATGTAGCCGAAAAATAACACTTTCCTGGAATGAGCAAAAACTACGCAAGTTGTTTTGGCGTTCGAATCTAAAAAATAATTTATAGTTGTGCGTGATCATGGCATGGTTACCAATAAGCAGTTGAGTCAAAATTAAAATGCATTTATTTATTCTTGACATTTATTATAATTCTTGGACGCGAATCTACTTCGTTGTCAGATGTAACAGTATATTATTTCTTAACTTTGCTTAATGTTCAAATGCATATAAACAATGAACACTATTTCATTATGCTTTAATTAGGAAACGTTTACTCATTAAGATTATTAGCTAAATAAGTGAACAACTTATTTCCAGATTTTCACTAATATCATTTTCCATGCAATTTCACAAATTTACTTCCACTCCTTTCACCAGACGAGTGCGATATTTCCAATAGTCCTGAATTAATTGAAACATTTTATTGCACACACTTGAAAATTGTCATGGTAATATTGATCTCTTATTCTTTTGTAATTTTTTTTTCTTACTTGATATTTAAATGGAATTCCATGCTTTTTGGCATATTCCTCTGCTTCAAGTGCTATGGTGTCCTGGGTAGTCCCACTAACGTCAATGTAATTGCACTCGGATGCAGCATAATGGCATGATATTGCTTTCCGAAATTCCTGAAAAGTAATTGAATTCAAAATTATTTTTAACTTGCATAATTGTAAAGCACTTTTTAGTTTAATTTTCCGAAAACTTTTGAAATGTAACCTTAGTTCGATTAGCTCCAGAGCCATGAATAAGAATGGGATGGAAAAATACCGTGTCACCCTTTTCCATCGGCAAGTGGACCCGATCATGACCATCCACTCCAACGACTCCATGGTACATTATGTTGACACCATTTTCCCAACCAGGGTACTCGTGTGGTTGTAGCATTCCTCTGTGGCTCCCTGGCAACACAACCAGACATCCATTTTCTCTTGTAACTTTCTCCATTGCTGTCCAAGCGCACACGATACGGTCTGCGGGGCGAAATGGGAAATAATGTAAATCTTGATGGAGTGGATGGCGTGAAGTGCCAGTTCCGGCGTCGGGGGGCTTATTTATCAGCATTGTGGTCACTGAAGTCTGATTTGGTCCAATAAAACATTCCACCAAGTCACAAATCTGCAAAACAATCGCAAACCGCAGTTATTGTCAACAATAAATTGCTATTAGTTGCATATATCCAGCAGGCGCATTTATTTTCAGAGGAATTACCTGCGGCAGTGAAATATACTCATACAAGACATCATCCCACATGAAATCATTAATCTTGTAATAAAGGCGCTCTCCCGTTGCCCCGGCCTTCATCAGAGCCAAGTCTTTCATTAATGAAATTCGACCTTTGTCAACTTTCCCATTGCAAAGATCACGAAATCTTTGGCTGTTAAAATATATCAACGAGAATCAATATTAAAATAAATAATAAATAAATAATATTATATGTTACAAGCAAAATGTTAAACAATAAAATAAAATGAACCTCCATCTGTCAAGTAAGTGGTGTGGTACCAGATTCCTAACGACAACAAATCCATTTTCTTCATAAAATGTCCTTTCTACGTCCGTGAGCAGTGGATGCGACTTCAACGTGAAGCGAAACTTCTTTTCATCCTAATGCCAAACAAAACGATATGATTCACTTTCATGAAACACAAGTCTCGATTTCAGGTAGACTAAAAATTCCAATATTTTTCGAAATATGTATACAACCTATTTGTGCACAGGTTGCAAAAAGCAACATTATACTTGACTAGGTAACTTGACCTTACTTTGTCTTTTCTGCTTGTCTCAACATGCCCCTTGATAACGTTTAACCGTTGTGCTGCTGAAGCAGTTGACATCTTGATCAAATAATATACAGCCGCTTCACATCTACCTGGGTTAATTAATCAGTCAAATCGTGCGACTGTTAAGTAGCTATTTTTTTCCTTCGCAGTGTCCAGTGAGTGTGGTAGAGACTAACTAAACTGTTGTTACGTGTTGACTGGACCAAAGTGAAAAGGTACACACACACACTTGCTTTTGTTTTGGAAGATAAATATTCATTTTTGAGTAGTTAGCATAATATTTTGTTTGTGAAAATAAACACATAATCTTTCCAACAAAATAACAGTTCATGCTGCCGTGTGGAATGAGTCATTCATGGGTAGATCAGATTGCATTTGATAGATATATAAATCGTCAAAACATTTATGATAAACTCGTTCAGAATATCAATATACTGGTCGTCATGTCAATAATGTTGATAGTTTACTTATCATCAGAAAGTATAAAATTTGTGCATCTATA
This sequence comes from Sinella curviseta, assembly GCA_004115045.4. Lineage (NCBI taxonomy): Eukaryota > Metazoa > Arthropoda > Collembola > Entomobryomorpha > Entomobryidae > Sinella > Sinella curviseta. The sequence goes on from CM023200.3 coordinate 41,999,491, forward strand.
TAGCATGGATTTGTTGGTATTATATAACACGTTGACGACATTGAAATGGAAAGACTTGCAAAGCCAGTTATACCGTTTGCATAGAAGTACATCTCTTCGTTGTTGATTTCTTATCGTGAATATTATACTAGTCTATCAGACAGTTTATTCATTACTTTGAGCTTATCGTATTTTACTTTTATATACCTAAATACGTACCCCAATCCCAGCATAATTAAATTTAAAAAGTCCACAATTGAATGCATACATAAAATTATTTTCTGTGTATGTGTATTTTGTCATGAATTCATCAATACAACAGAGATCCGGGAGACATTGGAGATTTATTTTGCAAACACAAACAACTTTGTGACACGTATGCTTAATAAGCATACCATATTGTGATACCGCATTGGTACGAATGACTTATGTAATTTGGAAGCCTTCCTTACATCAAATAAATAAATAACCTTAAAAAATAAATTGTGATTTCCATGATTTTTTTTAAATTTCTTTCATCTAATTATTTTCTTTCATCTTTGTCAGTTGTCGAGATGACGGGCATTTTCCATAATGCAGACATTTATTTATTTATATATATATAGCTGACTACAACTGCCTGTTAATAATGTTCATTATTTTAAAGCCTGAAAACTCACGACTATAGGGATTGGGCCGACGAGAAACGAAAGTTAATGTTCATTGAAGAATATGACATGAAACATGAGGGTAAAACTACCTAATACTTCTTTCTCATATCAGCAGGTCGTTTGGCACTGAACTAGGGCAATATTTTCATTCGTATTTACCCATCTTTCAGGACAACTGGACTCGTATTCAAGGAGTTGACAGAGAATTAAGAACTGCTTCGATAATGAAAAGAAGAAATTCTGGATAATCTCAACTGACCTTCAGCTTTTCATTCTAGAATGCTTTCGATTCATCATGTGAAATCAATTAAATATGATATTTCAATGCGTGTAATTAATACATCATTTATCGGTCAAGTATTTCAGCCACTTCATATAAGATTAAATTCTTAAAGTTTTGTGCTGCACCAAAACGACCAATTTATTCTGACTAAAAGTCATTTCTGAAAATATTCTTGAGTATATAAATCTTGTCTAATATTTCACTGTATTCATTTCATTTCAAACAGATCTCGCAACAAAACGTCTGTTCCGCATACATTTCTAATAAAGTTTTCAATTAAAATAATTTAAGCTAAATAAATAACGACAAAGTATTGAGTTTACAATGCAGTACTCATTTAAAGGAAAGAAAATTCTTGTGACTGGAGCGGGTCGGGGTATGATAGCTTAATTGATTGAATTAAATTATGGTAGCTTGTTTTAAAGAACTCTGTAAGGATATGTAGCATACAAAGTACGTAGTAGTTTTTCGTTCATATTTTGTCCCTAATTTCAGGCATTGGCAGAGACCTCGTCAAAACACTTGTTGAAGAAGGCGCCATTGTGTATGCCCTTTCGAGGAATCCCGTGAATCTCAACTCCCTGGTTGTAGAATGTCCCGGGGTAAAAACTATCCAGTGTGATCTATCAGATTGGAAAGCAACGGAAAAGGCTCTAGAGAACTTGGAAGTTTTGGATCATTTGGTCAATAATGCCGGTGTTGCACAACGCGAGTACCTGAAAGAAAGTACGGAAGAGGTCTTTGATGCGTAAGTTTAGTTCGTCGACATGATCCATGCAACAAATTTCAAATGTTTTCGATATGACTCAAGTTTTTCTTACTACGCTTTATTTCTGTAACTCAATTTAGAACATTTAATGTCAACGTCAAGTCAATTATTAACGTGACAAAAATTGTCACCAACAAAATGATTGCGGCCGGGAAGAAAGGCTCCATTGTTAATGTGTCTTCTGTTGTAAGAAACGCTCCAAAAAAGTTAAATTGTCAGTTTATGATTATTATAGTGTTAGTATTTTCCTTACTATTAATTGTTATGGTATAGGCAGCGTTTAAGCCAGCAGTTGGACTAACTGCTTACAATGCCAGCAAGGCGGCCTTGCATATGGTTACCAAATGCATGTCTCTTGAACTAGCGCCCCATAAAATAAGAGTGACCTGCATTAACCCTACTATTATTGTCACAGGTACGCAAGTCGTCGTATCATGTTCATGAAGTTGTATTATTATTCAAATAAAGGCCAATGTGATGATTGATATAACCATTTTGGCCCTTTTTGTTTATTCAGACATGGGCATCGATCTCTGGAAAGATCAACTTGACGAGTTCAAAGCCAATCTGCCACTTGCAGAGTACCCTACGACAGATAGCTGCAGTAACGCGATCATGTTTTTGCTCAGTGATCTTGCTGAATATACGACCGGAACAGTCGTAATGGTAGATTCAGGAGAATCTGTCAAGTAATGAGAGTAGCATTATAAACGTAATATGTAGGTACATATTAAAGCTTATAATCTACCTAAAACTTTAGGTCGATTTCTGAATGACGTATAACTATTTAATTAAAATTGAATGAAAAAATAAACCGAACGTATTTATCTGCTTTATATTGATTGATACGTTATCATTGCACCTTGAGAAACTGCCAAAAGGAGATATTATTTGTTGGAAACAAGACTGGTATATACTATATATACAATGTAAATGTTTCACAGTATTACTAATGTTATTATGCATTCCATGGAATAGAAAGAAATCGGTTCGATGGCCGTTGTCAACTTGGTGACCAGCATTTATTAATATTATGACTGCTGTTCCTGTCTCATGTGTATTCTTTATTTCAAATGAATATGTTTTAACTTCGTACGTAAGCATAAAACGCATAAAACAAAGCAACTCTTCAAACTTTTGTAGGAATTCACCATGTTATGCAAGCATAGAGTTAGCATTCGCAACACTGATAAAATGCCTACCTACCCCAATGTATGCAAAAACTACATATTCATGCTATTACATACAACCTGTGGAAGTGTAAACGAATCACAAACATGCAAACATATAAAGTCAAACTATTCACTATGTGCAAGATTCTATTCAAGTTTTTTTACACTAGTCTATATGCTTCTGGCCTATATTATGTGGATGCACAATAATGCAAACACGCGTTCATAAATGATAAGAGTTTCTCGTAATGAAAAATAAAACGTTTTTCTCAACACAGTCAACGTAGACACTAGACTACTAGTAATATTAGAAAAGTTACAGCGTAAATTCTCGTCACTCTGCGCATATTTATTCCATGAGCTATTACAATCAGAAAGACACTGCAAATATTTTATTTTATTTTGTCTCTGTTGAGCTTTGAGTTTTTACCATAGTTTAGAATTTGCTATTCTGAATTATTATTTAATTAATCATATACTATTTCTGAAACCTCAGAAATGTATAAAACCCTATCCACAAAATCTCTTCACAAAGAATCAACAGGTGGAAAACTAGTATCCTGTGATGATGATGATCTAGGCGATATTTTGGATCAGCTCAAGTGCCCAGTTTGTATTGAGGTGCCACAAGCGGAAATATATCAATGCAAAAATGGACATACACTTTGTCATACCTGCGTTCGGAGTGTCAAGATTTGTCCCCAATGTCGCATTCATTTTGAACGAGAGGGAGGTCTAATCCGTGTCCGAGCGTTGGAGTCTCTGGTGGATTCAGTTAAAGTGGCATGTCCCCATAAAGCTCTCGGCTGCTTGGAAAAGATTCCTAAGAAGGACATGAATCTGCATGTGAAGAATTGTCTTTACAAGTAAGCTTGTTTACCTATGCTTATTTTATATCTTAAAACTTTGCATTGTAATAGACGTATAATTTCATACATAAATAATTTGTGCTTTTCTTTGAAAATTTCAGTGGCAAGTGCATTCAACTGTGTAAAAAACTGGGTTACAATTGTGACTTTTGGACCAACGATCTGAACCCAGATTCCGCAATGACACATTTTAAAACTGCGCACAATGCTGTGGTGGTGAACGACGATTCTGTGGATATTGAAATTGCCAATTTCAAAAATGTGACCGATTTTCCAATCGACGGGATCTGGTCACCAATATTCGTCAATACAAGTGACGGACTACATTTTATCGTCCTAACATTTCTAAATTATTTTGACGACAGCGTGTCATGGGCTTGCTTGAAACTTAATCACGAGGACGACTCTGCAATGACAAGTGAGATTGAGTTGCGAATTGAAAACCGGTCCTACAAGCCACTCCCTCTGAAATGGAAAATGTTTCCGGTTCCGCTTTTGGAAATGCAAAATGTAAATGCTGTGGATCTCGTTCCGCAGAGGATTTTAACGGCGACTCTTAACAAGAATTATGTGCGCTATTCGGGAGAGAATGACAAAACGGGAGGAATCCTACCTTTTAAGATTAGCGTTTCTTCAAGTCCCGTGTTAAAACAGGAAGAAGTGCGAGTACAAAAACGGAGAATGAGCACACACGGATTTCTGACACGTTCAATTACAATAAATGAGATCACAGCACGCTATAAAAAGGAACAGGAAATCTTGAAACCGATTTGGATGAAATTAAGCCAGCATTACAGCAGCAGTTTAGAGATAATCAGAAAATCATTGGGATTAGAAGACAATGATGTGAAATAAATTGTTTTGCTTTACACCTATTGTCTAAATGCGTCATGGTTTGATACTTGAGATTAAAATGCTTTTGTATTATGTGAGCATCTAAATACCAATTTTAACTGCTGGAGAGGCAGTCAATATTTGTGATTAATATGATAAAACAATTTTTATTGTAAAGTATTTTTATTTTGTTTTTATTATTGCTACATATGATTCTGACTGAAATAAATAAAGTTTCCAAAAATAATGAGGATTAACAGTACACAAATCTTTTACTAGTAGTAATTAATGAATCAAGTGCAATTGATATTGTTTTGGTATTATGTACGACAGATCCGCGGGGCAAACAGTCCTGAAATTATTGCTCTTCACATCCGTTTAATGGGGCTTGGCACACTACAAATCGTTCCTCATTGCAGTTGGCAGCTTCAATCCTTGTATTTCTAAAACTACTCCCCCTCACAAAAGAGAGGCATGATACTTGTGGAAGATCTAGGTTTTCTGCAGGTATTCCCCTAAAGTCCAAAAATTCGCCTCTGTGTGGACAAATGCGAGTAAAGTCAAATCGAAACTCGTCTGGTCTATCAATTCCGTCAATCCAGTATGCTGCTCATAACCAAAGTAAACAAATTTAAAATCTATTGCTGAACGTATAAATAAAAGATGCCAAGGTAGCGTAAAAAAGTGAAAATAAAATATATCGACCGTACTTCCTCTGGTTTTAGCGAAATTGCGCAACCTATTGTAAATGTCCCTGTTCCAAACTTTCGCCAATTCTCCACCTTGCTCCCTGCAGTAGTTCAACGCCTCCTCGCGAGATCGCTAAATTGTTGTAAAAGTTTACCTCATTTAGAAAATTCATAGCATAGCATATACACAACCATAACTGCTCCAGATTCAAGAATTTATACTTACAACTTCGGTCGTGTCACCAAAGTAATCAAAATCCCCGATATTGAAAGAATTGATCCTTGTTTGAGGAACTATATATGGGATATACATTATGACAAATATTTATATAGAAATAGAACAGACTCTGTTGCTTTACTTTCCTTGTATCTTTAAAACGGCTTTTACCTGCATAGCAAGTTCCCATGAAAACACCAACTAAAACAACAGCCGAGAATAATTTTGTTTGATCCATTTTGAGTGCAGAAAATGTCTTAATCTTCTACCCTGTTTCTTTCACTGTGACAAAATATATATATTTTGATCTTATAAATAGCAATGAAAGTTATTTTTTACCTATCAATCGTCAGGTTTCTTTTCTACTTTCCGGGTAAACTTATTAGCTATTTGATCCTCCAGTATACTGATCATTTGGTGCAGATGTGTCTGGAAATTTAATAAAAAAGTTTGCATAATTCTGTTGAAATTCCATTCTTTTTTAAATTAGCTGCTTTTGTGGATTTTGCAGAGAAAGTAGAGTATATTGCCTTTGCATTGTTGAACTGCACAACTGCGCCGAATACCATGTAATGCTCTTAAAATCTACTTATGTAGTCAGCCATAATGACTAATGACTTTGAATTGAACATATGAACGAATTTCGTTATGAACGTTATCAAAATATAATGGAAAAAATGATTATTCGAGGAAAGGAAAAAGACTCATGTCATTTGACATGAATATGGTACGACAAATCCATCCGCTTAGTAACAAAATGTTGACATAATATTCCACGAAAGCCATTGAAAATATATTTTATTCATGATATGAGCAATGCCGTGGACAATCCTCCTTTTACTTATGGGTTACTTATGTAATACATTTTCTGTTAAAAGGTGAAATGCATAATGAAACAGTCTCCACATTGTCCGCATTGATGATCTGGAACGTGTCAGCAATTGACACTAGATTTTGATTCTATATGCAAAAAATACTGTTGGTTGGTATGGTAATACCGTGCAACCAGGTGAATATGTTTACAGCATGAACATACTTTCAATTGTTGTCCATGCACACTTTCAAAGAGCAGGACTACCAGTTGGGCTGCATAATTTTTTATTCATTTCCAAATTACCTGCTGAGACCTCAGACGGCCATTTTGACGTCAGAGACCCGAGGTAATGAATACTGCGGTGACCTCGGAAGTAATGTCATGAATGATAAAAGTCTTGTCGGACAATGCAACTTAATTTCAAGTTTAAAAATTCGTAATGTATACTGGAAAAGTTTCATATGGACTTGTTTTAAAACAATCACTCACAGAAAATTGTTTACATACTTTCACAAGGTAAGTTAATACTGCTGAATGTTCCATTTCCCGTACTTTCACTGTAACAATTCCGTGTTCAACGTAAGAGAAAGGACATAAAACAGGAAATCGTTGTGTTCTAATATTTATCTTTCTTAACACATCACATGAAGGTTCTTTATTTCTCAGGTATTAGCACAATAATATTATAAATATACTTATCGCATGCCATTTATACGTGATAAAATATATGATATTAAATTAAACATCTAACAAAATTGCTTTCATATAATTGTTCGAATTGTACAATGCTTTGAAGATAGTAGAGTAGAAATTTAAGAAGTGTCAGTCCTCCGCATACAGATGACAACCATGCATACAATATAATTATGCAAGTAATCAACATTATCGTAACTGTGTAATAATATTTACATTTAACGCTTTCTATCCCCGTTCGCCATCATTGTGGTAGTCTGAAGGTCAACTTGTACACATCCGGTAATTGGGGATTGGCAGATTACAAAACGCTCTTCGTTACAGTTAGCCGCTTCAATTCTCGAACTCCTAGCAGTGGCTCCCTTTACCAATGAGAGGCAGGAAACTTGTGGAAGGATTAAATGCGCGGAAGGTATTGCGTTTCCGTTCAAGTCCCAAAATTCCATCAGGTTATTTTGACAAGTCCGGGTAACGTCAAATCGAAGTAAGTCTGGTCTATCAATACCGTCAATCCAGTATGCTATGAATAAACAATTAAGGAAATATGCATTACTTTATATGTGTACCTAAATTAAGATAGCGAAATGCAATTACTATACGATACTATGAAAAGTTTATGCTTACATCCTAGTACCGAGGCATGGTTACGCAACCTATTGTAAATATTCACATTCCAAATTTTTGCCAATTCTCCGCCCTGATCTCTGCAATATGCAAGCGCATCCTCCCGGGATCGCTGAAAAATATAATCAAATATTTCTTCAAAAAAATGTCTTCAAAATTGGTGACACAGTTTATATTTTTAAGAGCTGCATTCATACTTACAACTTCGTCCGTGTTACCGTAGTAATCGTAGTCGTTGATTGTGAAGCCATTCAGTCTTGCTTGAGGACCTATGATTTGAAGAAATATGCTACTTATTTCCAAAGATCATCTTAAATGTGATAAATCTTGAAAACGAAGTTTACCTGCGTAACAAACACCCATGAAAGCACAAACTATAACAACAGCCGAAAACAATTTTGTTGGACCCATTTTCGCTCATAAAATGTCAATTTTATACTTATTGATATCTACTATTGAGACTGTGGCAAGAGCCAGATTTTCCCATCTTTTAAATAGCATTTTCAAGCAATTTTCCAAAAGTACAAACACGCATTTAAAATCAGTTTCCATTTCACATTCAGGAAAAATTATTGGAAAATTATTTGTCCAGTGAACTTGGTCGATTTGTACAGATGTTTCATTTAGTAATGTAAATTCATATCATTCTGCTGAAATCACATTGAATTGTAAATTTTAGTAGAAGCAGTGAGATGGAAGATGACGCACATACCTGCGACGAATTTATTTGGTCGGGCATTATTTCTCGATAGTTTACCGAGAAAAGCTTTGCAGCAGGGTGTTCTGGTTGTAACTATTTATATATACGTCATATCTGCGATAATAAGTTAACGATTCCGAGCAAGATTGCAAGTGTATCAATATTATTGTTATCGATACAACGTAAACCTAGAAAGCACATGAAAATCACTGAAGCATTACATCACATGGTGGACAACAATTGTCAGTTGTACTAATTGCATTTTTCACAGTAGTATATCTGGAGCGTGTTTTCGTTTTAATCACATCCGTTTTAAACGCGTCATTTATGCAGAAAAATTATTTTCTTCGTTCAATTTTCTCTGAACCGGATATAGTGAAAATCTGGCTGTTTTTTATTCGGGAAACTTGATCATCCTCAGACAACAGACGTATGTACTAGGTACAACGTTTGTGGTTCGCTGAGAAAGAAAATGTTTGATTTGTACTGCTTGTAGTACTTGAATCGTTTCTCATCCCCACTTCTTTTGTAGAGGACTAAATAACTCTGCCAATTCTTATGGGATGTCAATTATGGTTGAATTTTGAATGATTCCCATTAGCTCAGGTTTAAAATCGACAAAAGGAATACCAAGATCTTCAATGCGACAGTTTTATAGCTTATTTTTTGTCAACAATTAGGGTTGCATTTTCTCTGATTGCTACGACGGTTTGATTGCTTCATCTTTGGGCTTGGTGGTGACTTGTGGTAACAAATGAACATGCAATAAAATCTGGAATAAAAAATACGGAGTAATTAAATATGTACATACTATGCTTTGGTAATGCATTCAGCAGAAGTATAATACAAAGGCACATAGAAATGATCGTGTCTCAATATTCATCGATTTTTCAGTTTTCACAATGATTCGTTGATTTTGTGCTATGTATTTCTTGATGCATGAAACACAAATACTAAAGTTAAAGTTTATGATGGAAATGTTTGATAACTGTCGATAGCCATCACCGTCAAAGCCTTAGACACGTAGGTATGTCAGTTGTCAGCAACATGTAATGACACAATTGTTTCATGACATGATGTGGTGCTAATCGTCAATCTTCAAAGATTCTTATAGTCTGCATTCACACTGTAGACTCATCAGTGAGACTGATGATAAACATAACAGCATAACGAGCTCTAAAAATGACAAAGTACGTACTTACAGAAATTGTTTATTACGAAAAAACAAAAGGAAACATTTATTTAGTTAAGAAAGATGCAGGAAGACACAGTCAATCTATTTGTCGAATACATAATTATTAACACATTTTTTTCGAAATGGTCATAATATTTCACTTTACAAAGTGCATACTTTCTAATCAAGTTGATCAACTATGCCACAAGTAAAATATTCTAATTATTTAATACATACGTACATAGTTATAGTTTAATACATGTGTAGTATAATAATGTAATTTAATCCCCGCCTACCATTGGGCATCCCTCTATCGGCGCTTGGCAAATGACATAACGCTTTTCTTGGCAATTGGCGGCAGCGATCTTGGAATTACTTTGTGTAGTTCCCTTTACCAAAGAGAGACAAGAAACTTGAGGTAGATCCAAATTATTTGCAGGTAGACCCGTGTAGTCTAAATATTCGCCACGGTGTGGGCAAATCCTATCAAAGTCAAATCTGAACTCGTCTTTTCTGTCAATTCCATCGATCCAATAAGCTAATGAGAGGAAACCATTAAACAGTTACAAAAATAAAATCAGTGATATGATTTATTTATACCTAAGTTCAAATTCAGATACATTTAAAAGTTGGGTCTACCTCCAATTCTTGACACGGACAAGCGTATCTGGTGAAACAGATTTCTATTCCAAACTTTTGCCAACTCCGCACCTTCAGCTTGGCAAAAAGCTGAGGCTTCGGCGCGGGTCAGCTATTAAAATTAAAACATCATTTCATTAAGGTTAACCAAGACTTTTTGGGAATGACGAGCAATATATTTAAAAAATCAAAACCATATCCTACTTACATTCTGTCGGCTGTCTTCAAAATATATATAATCGTTAATCAGGACAGAGTTGATATTTGTTTGATCCCCTAAATAGGAAATCAGGTTTTAAAAACTTTGACCACAACCCAGTAATTTAACAGTATGTGAAAATCGAACAGGACATTACCTTGAGCAGTGCAAGTTCCTATGACAGCCGCGGCTATAACAATAGCCGATATGACTTTCATGGCAATCATTGTAATGTTGTGTTAATAAAATATCTTTGTCGACTTAGTGAAAAAACTGAGATTTTTGCAGTAGGATCTCTTTTATAAGACCGTTGAGACGCACACCCACGCCTTTCTCAAATCCATTTAAGTTGTTAATTGAGATTTTTCGTATGCCCCAACATGTTCCGGTGGAGAAGTATTTTGACATTTTATGACGATAAAAGATGATTAGATTCAATTCGATTTATGATTATCCAATTCAATTCGATATAAACTTACTGCGTCATTCGTTACCGTAAAAGTGAAGTAAGTACAAAGTAGTAATTGTTTAAAAGTATGTAATTTACGTACAAAATTAAATTGTATTATATAATATCGGAGATGCATATTACAATTTTATATTCATTCCTTCTGATAATCTTTTTACTGATACACTTTTCACTATTCATAGACATGAACTGCCGTTGTCCTCTTTGACTTTGGTATTTGGTAAAAAACAGCCTGCATGTGCATATGACTTGGTTATGGGGCAAACTAAAAAAATATTGCTTAGGAAGTCGAGATGAATAAAAATAACGGTTTAAAATTACAATTGTTAAGCTTGTTATTGTGTATAGTATAGAATTTATGCGTTTTTAATAAATTGAATCATGAATATGATGAATCTTGTATGTATTATGCAATACAAGCTTTTGTACCTACAAATAATGCGCAATTACATAACCGTCCTGTCAAGTTCAGGATCATGCAAACTAGCAACAACCAACGTCAACAGCCTTTTAGAAAAATATAAAGCTACATGGCAAGTTTAAAGTCTAGACGTGTAGTGGAATTTTTATGCGCAGATTCATTTAAAGTTAAATTTCATTTCGCAATATCTAGACTAGGCCGCAACTTCCCCTGCAAGAAAAGTAATAGCTTGTGTTTGTTTTACAATATACATTACATTACATACATACATTACGATCAATATACAGAGGATTTATACCAATGCAATGCGCAATTTTACTGTTGGTTTCTGTAAGTGCAATTGCAAATAAGGAATTTGCAAACAGTTAAGTACTTAGGTTTACAAAAGCCCATGTAATAGAAAGTTCTACCTCACTCCATTATAATTCTCCAGTAGGTCGTTGGTTGAAGTAGACTGGAAATGAATAAGAAATTTCTATGTCAGCACCATGCATGCATAATTAAAACCATGAAAAATAACTGATAATGAAGAAAATTTATATACTAGATGTCTTGATCATTTTTCTAAACCGAAGCAAATTTCCCGTGTATTCAATTTCAAATAGCAAATTTTCATTGATATATCCAATCAGATATGCAATGCATGTTTATTTCAGAATGCGGACAAACGTTAAAAGAAATTTTATTCCTCTATTATGCTGCTGTTATTTGTTATTCAAGAAAATCATGTAGGATTTTCTGATGAGCACAATAGTAACCAGTTTAATATATCTTGTTATTTCTTTACGTTTTATTAAAAAATGTTAACGATGTCTGTTATAAGTGCCTGTAAGAGAAGGGATATAAAATCTACTGGCTTTGGGTCATCGTCAGGTTTGGCTACTTCGCACCCATTCATCGGCGGAAACTGACAAACGACAAACCGTTCCTCGTTACAGTTTACTGCTGCAATCTTTGAATTTCTTGCTGTAGTTCCCTTTACCAAAGAGAGGCAGGAAATCTGTGGCAGTTCCTTTTCTGACAAAATTCCTGATAAGTTCAATAATGGGTTACTCCTGTCTTGACAGATTTTGGTAAAGCCAAATCGTGACTCGTTTGGCTTATCAATCCCATCTATCCAGTAGGCTATGAGAAAAAATGAGAAACGGTACCTAAGGCCAACTGAGATTTCAAAAATCCTGAAAAAATACATAATTAGGTATAACTAATTCGTGGACATATAAGATTTATATCGTATAACCAATTTTCGATGCCACTACTCGTATCCGATTGTAGAGGCTACTGTTCCAAACCTTTGCAAGTTCTCCGTCTTGCTGCCGACAATATGCTAAAGCTTCCGCACGTGTTCTCTATAAAATGTTCAGTAGTACACTTTAAGAAGATTGTTATGTCATTGAAATCTAAAAACTCTGAAATTTACGTACAGTTTGCTCTGTGTGGAAAGAGTATTGGTTATCCCCCAATATGACTGAATTTTTAGTTTCTCGAACTGCAATTACAGTAATCTTTTAGCCTTTTGCAAAAACAAAATGAAAATATGGGCTGAGAAAATCAAATAGTAATATGTACATTGTTCATACCTGCAACGCAAGTTTCCATAATTACAATCACTATTGCCATATTAACAAATGAGAAGATGATTGGATTCATTTTTGCAAAGGAAAATAAAATATCCCAAACTTTTGATTCTGTTGCAATAGGTAAGTTAAAAGTCAAAATTCATCTCGATAGTTACCTGTGCATTGCATAGTTAAACAAACGTATGATATGATCAACTTTTAGAAAATATAATATTCTTTTATTTGACTCCATGTGGTCAGACAGATGTTTCACATTTATTTTGTCGTACTCCGTAATGAATTAATTGATCAATATTTAGTATTGCACTGGAAAATATTATATGGTTAGTTTAAAATTGTAATTTGCAGAGATGATCTTTGACTCACTGCGTCGACTATATCATCAACTAATGTTTCTATGATTATGCAATTCAAATGTACCTATAAAAAGTAATTTAAATGGATTCCATTACCAATGAGTAGCAAAGTAAAATGATTTAGTGATATTGTTTATCATCGTATTTTATTCAACATAATATGCCATTTTGGTATTGCATTTTTACAATTCATAGGTATGTAGGTAATGTTACATATTATGATTAAATATGTATTGGATATGCATAAGTACATAATAGGAAATACTTGTAGGCTTACTTATTTCTAATTCCTCGTTACTTTTAACATCTGAACTATTTACACTTACAAATTACAAAACGCTAGTTTCTAGCCATAATAATTAATAAATCGAACTAATACTGCATAAAATTACAACCCAAGCTTCTCCAGAATTCCTTCGCTTTTGGCTACAAGCAAATCTCTCCTATGAATTTCGTAGGACGATTCTACTTGATCATACAAATCCGGAGCAAATTTCGCCAACTTTTTGCTCTTGAAAAAATTATCCCCATTTTCCAAGAATTTTGTTACGCTTCGTCCCGGATTTGTGACGATAGATGCAAACCCATCATCGTCTTTGTACAAATCCTTGAACTCTGAAAGAAGCCCTGCCCTGCCCTTGTCATTTGCATCCGCCAAGCTCTCTACCGTCCTACTTCGGTATTCCTCCCAACTGACCAACGTTACGGGATGCCCAAATTCCTCTGCCAATTTTGGGAAATATTCCTGCGCAAGCTGGGGCTGAGGATGTGAGATGTTATATACTTCGTTTGGTGTTTCATCACTAAACATGATTCTTATAGATAATCTAGACGCCAGGTCAATTGGCAGGAAATTGCTCGGGAATGGTGTTTCCAGCATGATGCCTTCCTTCATAAAGAACAGGTAGGTTTTCATGATGTGACTGTTTTCTATAAGAGAACCTCTCACAACTGTACTTCCACGAAGCTCTGCAAACTTGAGACTTTTGCAGGGTATCCCTCGTTCGTTGGCTTCCTTCAGGAGAAAGTCGCAAACGTATTTGGACACTGGGTAGCCTCTATTGTAAGGTGGCGAAAGATCAATTGGCCAACCCTCCCGCAAAGTATCATCATCGTCGACCTCATGAGCTGTCACCAAAGTGGACATGTTAAACACGTGCTTCGTTCTAGTCGTTCCAGCAAACTCGAGTAGTTTAAGGAGGCCCCCAACATTCACGCTTCTGGTATCACTACGACCTCCTGGAATATTTCTGTAGTATTCCAAATGGTTCACCTTGGCACCGCAATGAACCACTGCATCCACCTCGTTAGCGAGGGAGTAGTAGTCAGCTTCTGACAGTCCCAATCTTTCTTCGATAAAATTACCAGAGATGCATTGCACCTTCTCGAAATTATTCACTGAGCCCAAGATACACTTTCGTTCCAAAATGGCATGAAGTCTTTCCTCTGGAGCCTCTCCACGTCTGGTTCTAATCAAGCAGTACATCTTTTCCAATTTCGGATATTCTTGGAGAATTTCTCTGAGCATGTGGCTTCCCAATGTACCTGTCGCACCAGTCATTAGTACCGTTCTTATTTCTGATGGTTTCTTCTCTGAACCAGGTACTTGGGCTCGGATATTCTCAGGAAGCTTGGTGTCTTCCGCTACCATGGATCCAATCTCTTCCAACGTCGGCGGCTCCACGCTACTAAATTCCCCTTCCTCTTCGATAAGTTGGACCAACCGATCAGATAACAGGTAAACCGTTGTGCAGTCCTTCATGGCAGATTGCGTTATTTGGACACGATCTCCCAAAACTTCTTGGATGCTGTTTTTCAATTCCAGCATCATCAACGAGTCCACGCCAAGGTCCTGCAACTCGGCGTTTTCGTCAATGGGCTCATCAGAATCCAGCCTCAAAACGTGTCTGAGTAGAGTCTTGGTATTGTTCTTGACCACCTCCAGTTTTGCCTCTCTATCATCTTTGCAGTCATTGTATTCCTCCCAAAACTGATCACTGTTCAGCTTAAAGGCTTTTGTGGCCGAGGCGCCAGAGCAATTTTTAAACACTTTTTTGTCAATCACGAGCTTTGTATACGGCATGTATTTTACTACTGTCCCTAGAGCATTGTCAAAATAGACCACCATCAAGTGATTTTTATTTTGCCTTATGATAAAGTCCAACGCGTTGATTCCCTGCTGTGCAGAAAATGGTCTAACTGCTAGAACATCCTTCTCTGCAGCAACGCCAACTTGTCCGAATTGACCCCAGTTGATGGTTGTTGCAGGGAGGCCCTGACTATTCCTAAAATGTGCCACAGTGTCTTCAAACGTACAGGCGGAAACGTGAGAAGCCTGACCGGGGGAACCGAACATGGAGGTCGCTGAGGAAAATAGGACGAAATGTTCGAGAATGATGTCTTTGGTGAGTTCATGCAAATTCCAGGTGCCAGTAACTTTTGCTTGATATGTGCCAAGAAAGTCTTCCCACTTGAGGTTTTCAACCAATCCATCCGTAAGAGTTCCTGCGCAGTGCATTATACCCCGCAACGGAGGTAGATTATTAGCAGGATCCTTCATTTTACGGAACAATTCGTGGCATTGATCCCAGTCGCCGACATCAGCCTGCATGACCGCAATGTTGCAACATTTCTCACTTTTCAGTTTGTTGATGGTATCAGTAGCTTTATCTGTTGGCGGATTTCTACCAACAAGGACAACATTTTTGGCACCTTGCTCAACCAAATATTTGCAAACTTCCAGACCAATTCCTCCTAGTCCCCCAGTGATTAGATAAGTACTCCTGTCATTGAACAGAAGAGTATTAAGGTGGGCACGTTCGCCCTGTCCAGATATTACTTCTGGCATTGTCACCACAACTTTTCCAATGTGCTGTGCCTTTTGAAGGTAGGTCAATGCGTCTCGAATATTTTGTGCGTCAAATCGCGTGTAGGGAATTGGTTGCACAATGCTGCCTTCGATTAGTTGTCGACTTTCGGCGAGTAGTTGCCGGCTGGTGTCTTCATTCAGTTTTGTCAAGTCAATAATCGTGTACTTGACATCGGGCCGTCGTTCCGCAACCTCTTCTTCTGTCCAAATATTCAATTTGCCCATTTCCACAAATCGTGCTCCTTTGGCGCAAGCTTCCAGAGTGGCTTCCTTAAAGCCGGGACCCGTAAGGGAATTCAAGACAATGTCCACTCCCTCTCCATTGGTCGCCTCCAAAATCTCCTTTCCAAAGTTCGTGTTTCTGGAGTGAAATACGTGTTGAATTCCCAATGATCTGAGATAAGCCCGCTTTCTTTGATTTCCTGCTGTACAAACAATATTGAGACCAAAATATTTTGCAAGTTGAATTGCCAAGAGACCCACGCCACCAGAAGCGGCGTGAACGAGCAAGGTTTCGCCTTTTTTGCAGTTTGCAATGTTCACGAGACAGTAGTATGCGGTGGAGAAAACGGCAGGAAAGCAAGCGGCTTCGGTGAAAGTGCATGAATCTGGCACAGGGACGATGGCGTCTTCTGGAAGCTTAATGTGGCTTGGAAGAGCATTTCCCATGAGATTTACTCCAAACACGGGATCTCCAACCTTTCTTTGTGTGACCTCTTTCCCAACAGCAGTGACTACCCCGGCAAAGTCAAATCCAACGCCGTGACTGTTGTTGAATTCCTCGATCGGTTTGAGAATATTGAGAATATCCTTAAAATTAAGGGCGCTACATTTAACTTTCACCTCAATCTCATTTGGATTTAGAGTTAATGGTTCCAAGTCGCCAAATTCTAAATCCTGAATTGCCTTAGATTTTGGATGAATTAACTGGAATCTGTCTGTGCTGGGGGGTAGGGCAAGACATTTGGAATGAACTTTCTCTGGGAAAATTTTTGGTATGAAACGCTCCCCACCACGGAAAGCGCAAAAGTGATGAACGTCTTCATTGAAACGAGTGAATATTTCTTGGAATGTTTCGTCAACACTGCAATTGATTTCAGGCGGATTGATATCGATCCCGCGAATTTTCAACGCAGGGTGCTCATTGGAAACAGACTTGGTGATGCCGAGTAACGTGGAGGCGGATGGACTTTCGCAGATAACATCTCCTACTCCGTATTGCCCAGCAGTGAGAATGACAATCTGCGGAATAGCTCTCTTGTCCAACTGAAGCACATTTTGAAGCAAATTCAGGTAGGGTTTACTCACTTCAGTCTGGTCTGTTGCTTTTCCAATCAAACCCCACGTTAACAATATTCCTTCAATGGCTGAAAATCCATTAGGATGGTCCTTCATTTTATGTTGGCTCAGTTTACTGAATAGACTGTCCATGTCCTCCTTTTCATTTGGCCTTATTTCATATTTCGACTGGAGGGATGTTCCACTTTGGAGATTTGGGTCTTGAACATTTGAGTGTTTGACAAGGATTATTTGCTTCCGTCCTAGATATTCGAATCTTTCCTTCAGACTTTGCACGTACTCGTGCTCATCTTCCCCATAAAAGATTAACCATGCGACTTGAGCTTCCTTTTGAATTTGCTGCATGCCTGCGTTGAATTTCTTGGATACAAGGTCATAACTGGACGTTGCTCCATCGTCAGCCCGATATGCAATGACGCACAGCTCGTATTCGTAGCTGTATGCCATTTTATTAAATCCGGTTACTCTTCCAGCTTCCTCCCACTTTTCAATCTCCATTGAGGCGTGATTTGGCCTGAGCTCATAGTCGGTGAAACGCCAAAAGCCGTCGAGAAGGCCGAAAATACAATCATACAACCTGGTTCTGCCAATTTGCTCGAAGAGAAACAAGTTGCCATTATCTTTGAGCAATTGTCGCATGTTCAAAAATGCTTCCTTGATGTCCCTCGTTGCGTGAACCACATGAGCTCCACAAATAAAGTCGTAGTATTTTGGAGCAAAGCCCTGTGATGTGGCGTCCTCCTCCAAGTTAAGTTTCAGGAACTTGAAATTTTTCCTGTGCTTCTCAAAGCGCTTTTCAGCAGCGGTAAAGAATGCTGCAGAGATGTCGGTGAAGTGGTACTCATACGGGATTCCACATGCTTCCAAGGAGTCAACTATAAGTTGAGTGATAGAACCTGTACCGGCTCCAACTTCTAAAAATCGAACGACTGGTAAGGGGAGTGAATTTTTTTCATATGACCGCTTTAAGCTTTCCCACATTTTGTACCAGTACTGATACAAATCGTATTTAGAGTTGCTTCCACAACTGTCGTAAAATTTGGCAACTGAGGGTTTGGATTCATCTTCGGGGAACAAAATCCTTAAAGCCGACTCTGTCCCTGACAAAATTTTGTCGAGTTGCGTGCCAACTGCTTGAAGAAGGAGTAATGGGTTTAAACAAATTTCAATCAAACTAAGCGCTTGGATAATTTCTTCACTGGTCTTCAAGAGGTCGTCTGCAGTTTCTGGGAGCTGAATCACAGACCAGCGGTCCACCTCTCCCGGGTCGTTGATTCTTTTAAAGATTCCTTCATTTTCGAGAATGGCCAAGAAATGGTGGAACAATTTTGTGTGCTGAGACTTCACTCCTAACTGTCTTTGGAAGCTATCCACGTCAATCTCATCGTGAAGTTGTGGAGTCCATCCCAAGTTCACGAGTGCTCTGGTAATGTATTTGTAGGCGATGATATCAAAGTCTCGCCTCAGTTTTACAGTGCTTTGCGAGTAATCCGATTTGTCCGTACTTGCACCGTTAATGCTTTCAACAAGATCTGAAATCATGGAAAAGTCAAGACGCTGTTCACAAGGGCCCAGGCTTGACTTCCAGTTCACCTTGTACAAATCCGGTATTGACTTCACTTGAGTTTCCAAGAGCGCCTGAATGGATTTTGCGTTTGTTTCAATAGTTTCAACTTTCACCAAAGCTGCAACTGGATGCCCATCTTTATCCAAGAGTACAATTGTTTTAGAGTATCCGGTGGAGTAAATGTAACAAAAATTTTCAGAAGAAGAGTCCTTCTCTTCTTCACTTTCTTGCTTCCTTTCACTGGTAGCCCCCTCCACGGTCAAAGGTCGGAACCAAACAAATCTTTCGCAGCCAATTGGAACTCGTAACTTTTTCTCAGAAAAGCTCTCTTGAAAAACGGTTGCCTGTATCATCGCATCGATCAGAGTGGGATGGAGTAAATAGTTTCCGACGTCCGGTGGAACATTAACCTGGACAAGTACCTCTTGTTTTTCGCCACTTCCCTCTTTCCAACCTTTTGCGAGCGTCCTGAACATTGGACCAAATTTAAGGCCCGCATCTGCAGCCCTGTCATAAAATTCATTTGTTGGACTCTGTTCGTTTTCCCTCCGCTTTAGTTTATCGATTGCTTGCTGATAAAACTTTTGATTTTCAACGGCAACTTGTTCATCTGGATCATTGCCTGGATTGTAAGGTGAGAAGGAAGCAGAGGCATGAGATATCCACTTTGAAGCACTCTCTTCGTCATCCTTTTGCTCGTGATAGATGTTCACGTGAAGCCCTCCCGACGACTCAGAATCTCCAGAATTATTAAATTCTGCCACCGTTTGGCATGTGCACCCTGCACCCTCTTCCAATCCCAACGGTGCCTCGATCCTAAAATTTTCTATCTGAATTGGTCTTTTTGGAAAACGGAATTCTGTAGTGGACCCATCCAATGTTACATGTCCTGCCATGAGAAGAGCCTCCATATATCCTGCTCCTGGAAATACCACCATGCTTCCAATCACGTGGTCCTTTAGATACTCCACGTTTTGTAAGCTCAAGCTATTCTGGAATATTTTTTTGTTTGTTGGGTTGGGAATGTTAGAGCCGAGGAGTGGATGAATTTGCACTCCAGTTGAGCTTGTAATTATAGGCCAGTATTTCATCCCTTGGAATGGATAAGTGGGCAACAACTGTCCAACCTTCTTTCTTTCATAAAATTGATCAAATCTCTTCCAATCAATATTCACAGCTCCGCTCACAAACAGTTTGGCCATTGTCCCTAGCATGGTTCTCCAGTCTGTTTCATTTCGTCGTAAGCTCGGTAAGCATGTTAGCTGCTTTCCCTCGTTATTCATCATCGTGAAAGCAGTCAAAACTGGATGTGGTCCAATCTCCAAGAAAAGTCGACAACCCGCTTCGTTATAAACTGCTTTGCTGGCGTTTAAAAAGTTGACCTTTTCTCTGGTGTGCTGTACCCAGTACTCTGGCCAGTCTATGGGGCACTCTGAGACATCTAATATTTTCCCAAGCATGCCAGAGACATACATGCAGGCAAGCTCGGTTTGGGGTTTCTTCCTGAAAATACTTTCCGCAACTGATCTGTACTGTTCCAGCATTGGCTCCATGTGTCTGGAATGGAAAGCGTGGGAGCTCTGCAGCACAGCACATTTGGTCTTCTTTTGTGTCAACCACTCTGAAAACTTGACAATTTTCTCGGAATCTCCTGCGAGTACAGTCTGATCTGATGAATTGACGGCAGCAACATCCAGCCAAAATTCAGGCTCCTTAGTTTCCGCGATGAATTTATTCAGTAGATTGTCCACACTAGGCCTGTCTGCTTTCACCACCAACATTTTTCCTTCAGGCAGAGCGTCAATCAGCCGACTCCTCTCAGCCACCAAGGTCAATGCTTCTTCAAAGGTCAAGATACCAGCACAGACGGCAGCACAAAATTCTCCCAGGCTGTGTCCAAGTACATAGTCCGGCTTGACGCCCCAGCTATCCCACAATTTCATGAGACAGTATTCCACCACAAAAATTCCCGTTTGGCTATACAGCGTTCTGCTAACCAAGCTCTCGCACTCTTCCTCCTTTCCCCAGAATGCCTTTGCAATTGAAATTTTCAGCTTTCTCTTGAGAATCTCTTCGCAGCGGTCAAAGTGCATGTGGAAAACTGGACTAGTTTCGTAAAGTTCCTTCGCCATTCCATAATACTGACTACCCTGTCCAGTGAAAAGGAAGCAAATCTTTCCAGCCATGTCTTCACTCGCAATTTCGCTCTTCACCAGCTTATTTGAGTCAAGCATCCCGACGGCATCCGTGACGTCTTTTGCCACAACGGCAGCTCGCCAATTAAATGTGGCTCGTCCCACGTTGGCAGTGTATGCTAAATCAGGTAACACATTGTCTGGATTTTCTCCATTTGAGAGTGAAGTTTTGTATCTTTCCAAAAGATTTTCCAACGCTTCTTCCGTCCTCGCTGAGATGGTCAAGAGATGCAAGGGGCGTTCAAAACCTTTCAGGGTTATTCTTTGACTGGAATAGTCCAAAGGTTCTTGGAGAATTACGTGTCCGTCTGTGCCAGTGATTCCGAACGAGCTTATACCCGCCGTTCTGGGTTTCCCCTCAACTCTGGGCCAGTTTACGGGCTCAAGAGGCAGTTGTGCTGGAATGGCTTCCAAGTTGACGTTCGGATTAAGTTCTTTGAAATTCCTGTGTGCTGGAATGATTTCATTCTTCATGCTCAAAATGACCTGCAATTGTTCCAAAATTAACGTTAAAATTCATAATCTGTAAGAAAATATCTATGTACATAAGCGATTCTCAAACAACGCTTAGCTATTGTAAGATAAGCTAACCTTCATAATTCCGGTTATTCCAGAGCATGACTCAGTATGCCCCACATTGGTCTTCACTGATCCTATGACAAGTGGTTCTTGTCTTCCTTCACCATACACGCTCCCAATTGCTGCCACTTCCATCGGATCGCCAACAATAGTTCCAGTTCCGTGTGACTCTACATAGCTTACTTGGGAGGGATGGACGTTGGCGTCACGAAGTGCGTCTCTCATGGCTTGTGACTCACACTGAACAGTTGGGGTACCCATGCTTTTGGAAATGCCTTCCTGAGTAATGGCCGTGCCCTTAATCACACCCCAAATACTATCACCATCCTTTACGGCGTCCGACAAACGCTTGAGCACCAAAACTCCACAGCCTTCAGCTCGGCCAAACCTGCAGATGAAAACATTTGTATTAAACATGCATAGAATTGCAATACCGTGGGAATAGTCTATTTTTACTTTTGCTTACCCATCTGCATTGGCATCAAATGATTTACAATGACCATCCGGCGCGGTAACCATTGGCATGATGTCGGTCGTGAAGGGATGAATGAGTAGGTTCACTCCACATGCCATTGCCATGCTCGATTCTCCATTCTGCAAGCTTCTGCAAGCCATGTGAACGGCAACCATGGCTGCAGAACATCCAGATTCAGTGGAGACGCAGGGTCCAGTCAGTCCCAAAAGATGAGATATTCTTGCAGCTCCAGCGCCAATTGAATTTCCCATGTATCCCCGGTAAAACTCTTTGGACGAAGATTGCTTTATAACGTCCAAGTAGTCGTTTCTCCAGCTTCCCATGAACACACCAGCTTGTGTGCCATTTAATTCCAGTGGATTGATTCCAGCATCTTCCAGTGCCTCCCAAACGAGTTCATGGAGAATTCTATGCTGCGGATCAATAAAAACCACTTCCTTTGGAGAAATACCGAAAAACTTTGCGTCAAACTCGTCCACAGGAACATTGAGAAAGCCCGCTTGAGTTTTTCGAGTTTCCGGATTATGAATTATTGATTGCTCTTTAGTCCAACGGTGATCTGGTGGAGTACGAATCCCGTCCCGGCCTTCAATCAGCAGATTCCAGAACTCTGACAGGTTATTAGACGCCGGATAACGGCAACTCATGCCAACAACAGCAATCGGCTCTCGGTTAGATGCTTGGATGTCATCGTGGGGTAAAGTGATACTTTCACAACCTCCGTCAATTGTTGGTTCAATTTTGTCGGTTGTTCTTTTCACTTGCTTCTTGTAAATGTCCAACCAATATCCATAGATAAACTGGACACATAAAATATAAAATAATAATAAAAGGCTGATCTATATACGAAGTTTAATTTTTATCAGTTGCATTGGCTTCGGCTTACTTTTTCCAATACACCAGCGCTCGAAAATCCATTCTTTTCAGGGTCCATTTTATCTGGATTACTGGGTAAATCCACAAGATAGCCAATAGCCAAATTGTCATCGTTCCTGGATAATTTTTTAAAGAGCAATGTAATTATAGTAAGCAAAGGCCTCATTAAGAAATCACCTAGCTTTATTTTTCTTACTCTTGAAGGTGCTTCCCTTGCATCTTGATCACAGCCGAATAAGGCTCCTCTAAAAAGGCAAATGTGTCTTTAGGTTGATTTTGCATCCACTTCAACAGCCCAGATTCCGGGTTAAAGAGTCCATTTTCTATTTTCAAAATAAAATTTCCGTAATAAGTTATGAATACATTCGAATGTGTAAACAGAAATGACAATGTGGTTACATATTATAAGCTCAAGCTTACCATTCTTGTTGGCTGACATGTACGTCATCAGATTCTTGAAAGCATCACGGGAAGGTCGAAATTTGAGAGTAGATCCTTTCCTGTTTCCCGTGTTGTTTCCTGCTTTCTCCGCATTTCCGTTGCCAGCTTCCATGTCAAACAAGTCGTCACAGCTCTTGAGCACCAGAGAGTTGGGAGGCAGATAAATGCAACGGTCAAAGAACGTGAAGCTCATGGCGTAAGATATTGCCAAAGCGTCTGGCGTCATTTTCATTCCTTTAAGCCCTCCACATTTTCCTTCGTCGAGAGACAGAACAAAATCGAAGGTTGCCTCCAATGCATCCCTGTTAACCGATATAATTGTTATTAGCATACAACATGAAGGCATGTACTCTTTGAAGCAGCTCAAAAATAGTATGAATGCCTACCGTAACTCCTCAGAAATTGATGACCTCACAATCACAACCAGATTTTTTCTTGTGAGAACCCTTCGGAAGGATATTCCTAGGACGAGTGCCTTGTCAACACTTTCCTCATCAAGGGCTTGAGTCACCCAAACGCAATCACCCATTGTGTAGTTTTTAAAAATATTTTTATTGGAAACAAGTTAAAGTATTCTTTCCTTCCTCTGACGTTAATTAAACTGTCTCACAGGCAGCCTATCGAAGTGTGACAAATCCTTGTCAATAAGTACTTTGGCAGAAAATCAGGCACGAATGTATGTTTGATGTATGTTTGAAAACCAATTCATAAATGGTGAACACCGACGAATGAGGACGAATGTAAATGAACTGAAATTGTGAAGCAAGTTAGTTTTGAATGGAAAAACAGATTCCAGACCAGGTGTGCTTTTTCTAATCACCGTTTTTCAATGAAAATTGGAAGAGTTTATGTGGCATTAGTAATAACGATACTAACACAACAACTGAATATTAAACAGTGAAAGGCCTCCTTATATACCCTTATAAATACATGCCCGGCATCGGATTTCATTGTTCATTAATTTTTTTCAAAATAGAGGTTAGATAAAACAAAGTTTTTGCTGTGATCCATGTGGGAAATTCCCTGCTACTAGCAAGTAAAGTAAGCAAATATCGGTTCGTAGTAGAAAAATTTAATTAAAATGACAACGGCTTATTAAAAATATTTGGACAAGCTATCAGTTGTATTAGTATTAGCTTGGGCTTTAGTTGTCCATACATTACATTATTATATAATACCTATATGGATTTAGCTGTCAGAAGTGACCAGTCAATAGGTATTACAGTGCTATGATTCTATCTGTTTCGGTATATGTACATATGTAATTATAGGGTGGCTTGTTTCGTGGCATGTTGTGGATATGAACAAAGTGATTTTTACTGTCAAATTCGCACTGGAAATTGGGATGAACAACAAGTACGAAGTAGGACCAGCAAACCTGTTTTGCCAAAATAGTTTGTATCCAGTGACGATGCTCTCCTCCGACGTAGTGTTATGCGTGTGCTAGTCAACAATGTAGTGATACCTACATAGTGACCAGTTATATAGCAATGTAAAATGTTCATAGTCCATACACCTAAGCTACTTTTACGCATAACATTTATCATTATCATCACACTATAATGAGTAGTATTTGTCAATAACTTATTTACTGCCCTTTCGTTTTCAAAGAGGGATGCCGTTTTTTGCGAAAAAAATTCATAATTACAATATTATCATCCCTAACCTAACAACAAACAAACGTGCGAAATGACGTTTTCAGTCGTCTATCGTTGGTTCTTCCAATATGTTAAATATCCTTTTCTTCGTAGAACAGCTCAATAAACCTCATGAGTGCTTGAAGGCCGGAAAGTATGCTAGAAAATACAAAATCTCTAAAGTATTTTAAAAGTATGCTTAAAAGTATTTTTTCTTTATCTTTTGAGAACATGTGACGCACAACTTTGGAAATAAACACAATATTGTGCTGAATTCAGGCAGGCGAATACCTTTTCAAGCAACAAAGTAATAAAACAGTGTTATGCATGCATGCTAATGTCAATCATTAAAAAATGTCCGTTGTCTTATGAATGTACACGTGGAGTGGACTTGTAGTAAGAAATGTTGTCAGAGGGTTACTGAATAATCATACCTAATAGTGAGCTTTCGGTTCACTTACTGTGTAATGGAGTAGTTAGTCGATTAATTGACAACTTGAATCATAAAAGTAGATGCTTTTCGAGTTCTTTCATTGACTCATATAATGTGTATAATATTTATTACCTGCGTATTGTGTATAATTTGTTGCTTTTTGACTACTTATTATAAGTGAAAGTAAAGGACAAGTGGAGAACCGCCGCTAAATACCTATATGTTAACGTAAACGGGAATCCCTTTGTATCAAACAGAAGACAAGCGTCTGGGTATTCCCGGGAATTCGGGAATTTTCTTGGAATTTAATGGAATCGTTCATTGTACCCAGGGACATATGGGAGACTCCCTGCATTAATGCCGACACAAAACCTTCTGTACCTTCATAAATACAAAAATATTATTGCAATGTTGACGATTTTACATTTGGAAATTATACATAGTTTTGATTGATTATATTTTCAGAAATAGATACCGTGCATGAAACCACACAACATTTATTAAGGTATATATATAATTCCAATTTCAACACATATATAAAGACATAAAAACTGCCTACTAATAAAATTGCACACACACACAACACACACGACACAACAATATACAGCCGGAATTTTAGCAACAATTAATAAAATTTAGCAATATATTTTTTCTCTTCTTTGTTCATAAATTTGGGTTATTATACCACATTTCGTGAATGCTATAATAGTTTTACATGGTCTCCAGAATGGCATTGTCAATTTCCTTTGCGGCCTCTGGATTCTCATGAGTGAGTTTAGAATACAACTCACACGTCTTTAGCTGCTCACTCATCCTGAAACACGTAATATCACATATTAACAATGCAAAATTAACACCAAAACATAGTCCCGTAATTCAGAAAAGAAAAGAGTTAGTAGGATCACTTACGATTTTAAAACAGTGACAGCTTTCTCTTTTAAATCTTGAAAATGGTCCACCTTGTCAGCGAAAAAATACAGACCCAGTGTCGCGTTCACATCAAACCACTCGATCGGCTTGTAAATCAGAATTCCCTTAACTTGGTCCTCCAGACTTTGAATGAGATATTTCCGTGCAGCTTGCAGTACTTCAACTGCAATTGCACAGGAATCCAGAACACCGCCTAGGCCATTATAGTAAATGTAGGCCAAAAGCGCCTTAATTCCAGCCACACTCATGTCATCTATCCGGATCCTCTTTGTTGTTGCCTCTGTCATTCCGTTTGCGGAGTCCAGCATCCCTCTGAAAACTTCGCTTTGTGCTGGAAATATTCAGAAGAAAACTTTAAATCTTCAAATGAAACCCTTTTTGGTTTTTTGTACGATTCAACTATTTTTCAATTAATTATACCAACTAAGAATCCACTGTAGCATTTCACCACTTCCTCATTCCAAGCAACGATTTCCATATCGGTTTTTATTTCCTCGTGGAGAAGTTTTCTGTTCATATCAGCAACAGCATCACGATTAGTTTTTTCCGGATCATCAGATATGGACAAAATAATGGTGATTTCTGCTCCAAAAATTGCTGCAGCTCCATTTCGTAGTTCACTCCAGTGGCGGAGCCAAACTGCTGGAAATGTCATCTCATCAATGAAATGTACAGCCACGCCAGGTTCAAATACAATTTTCATGTCTTTTACTACTGCTTCCGCAATTTTAGAATCATTGTGTGCCGAATTTCCCTGTGGATGATAGTGCCCGACTACCGGCATCTCATAAAGTGGGTGGTCTTGTGGAGGGCGTAGTAAAAGAGCACCCCCGATGAACATAGGTGGTGGAATGCGTAGGTACTGCCAAATTTCAGGATCCAAAAATTCTCTGTTGATGGTTGCATTTGATATTTCCACAGAGAGCCTCATTCGATAGCCAAAGAGGGAATGGAGATGAAATAGGATATCCCCTCCAATTTTCACTTGCATTTTGTCCCTTTCCTGCTCAGTCCTATCAGTCATGTTGGAAAATTCAAGGGTTAAGCCAGTCTAAATAGAATTTGTAAGTCATTAATAAAATATGTTCATATTTCACCAAGCCTTTATTTCATAACATGTTAATATTAGAATTACAAATATCAGCTCCTACAGTTAATGTTAACATAGTCAATAATTAGCTATTATTATGACCAAGTAACTAACCGGTGTGGTAAAACTTTTCAGTGCAAGGAAACGGGTTACAGTCGCAAACAACATGGAACAAGGATCCGTCTGCTCAGGAGACAAGTCCCCGTTCAAGGCTCCTATAGGCCTTGGCTTGGCTATAACAGAACATTGTCTTATTTTTCTGGTCCACGACCGGTACATAAATAGTGGGTCCCCTAATGAGACTTTTTCGCTCTTCACTAAATAAATTTCCACGTTGCTTCCCATTTTGATGTTTTATTCAACTACTGCAATTAGTTAATTGATGGTATAATTGTTTTTGAAAATAAAAAAGGACTTTCAGATAAGTTATGCATGTAAAGCAATTCAGCAGATCCCCACTTTTTTAATCCTCCTCTCTGTGAATAAATACCCAAGTTGGAAATGGCAAACCGACACGATAAGATGTGTATATTCAATCTGGACTGGAGTGTAGTTAGGATATGCATTTTTTTATATTTTGGTTTACTGTCTTTCTTTGCAGTTCTGCTTCGCGAGTGCCAATAAGAAATTGACACCACATGTACAATGTACATAACTCATACTTGTATGTTGTACAATTGTACATAGTATGAGTTAAATTAGGTGACAACAAAATGTCTTCCTCTCATTTTCGTGTTGTAAGCATCTTGTACATGCAGCCTGTATGGTTTTGCAGTTAAATGTACTGATGTACTACTACAAATTCAATATATGCTCCAAAAATCATGTAGAAATAACTTTGCTATGTGCAGTGTTTATTTAGGGGTTTTCACCCTTTATTCACATTCTTTGTGTTAGTAGTGGTGCAATAATTATTGCATAGATGATTATGGCAACCTACAAAGGCCAGGAAGAATACACGTCATAGCTTTAGTTGCGCTGAAAATTTTGCGGGATTTAATATGCATACCTAAGCGAGTAGGTTACCTATGAGTATTTGTAGTTGAAAATATATCCTCATTTAAAAATAAAACGGGTTTTACGTAAATTCAATAAAATTGATTGCCCATTTTTATGCACGCATTAGAGATCATCATAATATGAACATGGAATATCTTAGTGACTAATTTCTATGTATTTTAAACTCGCCAAATATTCAGAAATCATGAACCACTTGATGTACATTAGGTTGTATAGCCAATTCGTAAACGAAATGTTCTTTAAGAAATAGGTACATAGGTCAGTATCAAAACGTTATATTTTTTAGCAGTTTAATTTTTAATAAAAAGTAATAATAAATAACAATAAATAAATACACTAATCCGAAACAGTATAATACAATTACATGTCTACTACACTCATGAAAGAAATTCATTAAATAGCATCATTTAATGAGCTAAATAGCTTGTTACTCAAGCAGTACATGTAGGTGGCGGAGGCGAATACATTGTACTACCAAAAGGATACCTTGCAGTCCTTAAACCCGGTATTAAGGGCGTTCTAATGGATCTCGTAGTAGCCCTAAATTTATCAACAATGTTCCCAGTAGGAATCAAACCGCTCGTCGCACCATCAATGATCTCTAAAGCGTGGCCAATCGTCAGAATATCTCTTAGAGGAGGACATGTACTGTCCAGCAGTTTGTAATAAAGTTGTTCGCTTTCCAGCTCTCTTATCCTCTGTGGAGTCCAAGTACCAACGCTCTGATCCACTACACGTGTAAAAGGAAGTCCAACAAATTGCGGATTTGTTGCAGCATTTACAATCCTTTCTTGTCCTTCCTTCGTCCAAGTCATGTTGGTAATTCCGTACCTGGCCATCGTCCGGTCCGTTGGATACTCACTGGTGCAGTGCGTGAACGGAAGTCGTTTGTTCAGAACCGTAAATCTACGTTTTATCAATTTAATTGCACTATCATACTTGGAAGAAACTGTTATGCATATTTTAAAATGGGTTTCTTACGCCATGCACATCTCATCGGTTGTAGCAAACCCAGAGGCAGTGGTGGAGTTCCTTGACGTGGTATCCATCACGCATTCGATTGAGACCTGATCTCCGGGCAGGATTGTGGGCGGTTCCGGGAATAAACGCATTTGCTGAAAGTTAAAGTCGTAATTGGCGTCATTTTGTATCCACGGAAGTTCTCGATTACCTCGGTAGTGTTTTACGGTAATTTTACGACCTATAAATCAGGCATTTATACAAATAATATTATACCACATCTAGCCCATTTTTAAATTGTAATTCATGGTACTAATCAGAGCAGATGTCATCTTACTGGTCATGTGTGCATGAAGCATGGCTGCCACCATTTGCATTCCCGACAGGGGAACCATCCCCCGCGTGCATTCGGGGCTGCAGTGTCCAGCCACGGTAAAATTCTTAGCGTTAGGAGGCAATTGAAAGAGTCCCAAGAGTCCCATAGCTGAAAAATACAATGCTTCCTTCGTTAGGTCTCAACTGTGGGGAGTAGAAAAAGTCTACACCGTTCTCGACCACCAGGTCAGAGCGGCTTTCTGGGTTGTCGTAGTGGGATTCCAACATGAAGAACTCAGTGCTTGATTCTCCAAGGGCGATGCCGACATCGGTTGGAAGGTAGAATGACTTTCCTCCCACAGCCCACACCATCATAATCTCCGTACAGAATACAGATGGGAGTTGATGATTATCTTCCATATAACATTCCTCTCCTGGATGACCTACAAATCTGCCAAAGATTCTTTCGCCATCAAGCCCGGATGGGACAAGACATCGGTATACTAACTTATGATGAACGTGTCGCTGGGAGGTCTCGTCTTTGAAATATGGGGCGAACTGAGAATATTGCAAAATATTACACGACATTTTAAGATGCCATCATAATCACATTTTATAATAATTAGAAAACATACTCCAACAATGTGATGCTTTCTCGAAAGTGTAATTCCACGATGAATAGTGCACCAATAGGAGGTTCTTTGTGATGGAACTTGGAAGGTTCTTGATATCCTCCATGATTGAACCGTGCCATTTTGTTGAGGAACTTCGACCGTGGGATCCAACAAGTATACCTGTATTCTTCCTTCTGGGATAAAAGTCAGAGATCCATTTTCAGTCGTGGTGTCAGGGTTAGTATATCCCCATAGTATTCGTACCAAGTCATTCTGAATTTTACAATTTAAAGAATTCAAGCTATATTTGAACAATGCATCGAAACGAAATATATGTATGCATGTTGGTCACGTACATTTATGGCAAGATCTTGCTCGTCACAGGCGTTCAGAACTCTAGATACTGTGAAGAAGACATGGGAAGAATTCCGTTGAATGGAAATTAGCCTCCAATTTTGTCGAATGTCAGGGACAACGGTGACATTGTCTGCTCCGTACATGTCCACCAATTGTGACCCTTCCACGGTAGCGTTATTCACTGTCACTGCAACCACGTCTGATCCTTCAACTTGACCCGTTCTTGAAAGGCCCAGTAAGATCACAGTATTTCCATCTCCATTTAAATTCGCAATGCTTGTTGAAAAAGTGAAAGTGATGATGGAATTTTCTGCTCGTAGCGAATCCACTTCCCATTCTACAATGGAGCCTGTCGTCGAGTTTAAAATTTCTTTGTGTTTGAACTGCAAACCCGCAGCAGAATGGTAAGCTCTTCGAGACCCCGTATGAGGTCGTGGTGGCGAGAAATTAGAGATGAAAGCTTCTGTTAAAAAGTTGGAGCTTTGAGATATGTAGAATAATAAAAATCCGAATTTTACAAGCAACATTGTAATATTTTAATTGTCAATAGCTCTTTATGGTTAGTTCACTCTTCAATGAAATGCTTGAAATCATACTGAACGCTTAACGGTTAGAGAATAGTAAAACTGGAAGCTTGTATTACCCCAAAAAATCTGATAATGTCTTAGGTATCTCTTATCTTAAAAGCTGCCCTATAGCACATGATACAAGTTATGTTTAGCTTCAATAATAGCTTATCTATGTATATGGTATATGCTTTTACATGTATACTTGAAATGTAAGCTTAAGCCTCGCTTAAGTAATTTAATTATAGGGCAATAATAATCGCCGATAATAACACTGAAGTACTCTATAACCTTTCCTTATTGTTAGAGTGAAGAAGGGTTAATGCAATTGGCTAATTGTTTGTTTGGATGCAGTTTAACTTAATTACTCCATTGAACGCAGAGGACTCAAATGTAAATCGATGATAATTTAATACTAATCGGTCATTTCAATTGAACGTTTTAATTGTTGTGCATAGAACATTGTTGAATTAATCAAGATAATTCATTTTAATATACGTATGCATGGTTGATCACGTTTTACTAATTATTGTGTTTGTAAGGTTGAGGTTCATCTTTAATTTAAACGAAGAAATATGGCGTTGGTTCCAATTGAGTGGTCGACCACCATCCCGAGATTAGTTTGCATGCAATATAAAATAATATTTTATTTGATCTTTTATTAGTTTTATTAATTGAATTATGCTTTGTTGATACACATTTAACAACTGCAACCATTAATTATTTTTTAGGAAAAATACAATTTTATTTATGAATACCACCCAACAAATCTAAGCAATAATTATTACATTTATTTCAATAAAAATATTCCGAGTATAATGATGTTTCATTTGTTATTGATAATAGCTCAAATAATACTATCACGTCACATCATATAATAAAAAGGATGGCTCTAATCAGTTTATTAAAATCAACAATAAAACGGCATCAAGGTAGACAATTATTGAGGTACAATAAGAAAAGAAGTAATATTAAGCAATATAATATTATCTTCCTATTCCATATTGGTAGCGACAAGACCCGGAGCATTATCTGCTTCATCATTTTCATCATCGGCCACTTCCGCCGGATCCAAAACATCGTGTTCTCTTAGTATCTGCTCATCCAACATTTCCGATGATCCATTCGCATCATCAGAATCAGAAAGTCCCAATGTCGCCTTCACATCCTCCTCTTCAATCTCCGTAATTATCATAACAGTTGTGGATTCCTCGCGGTCATGATTCATCTCTTCAATGACATTGTCGATCACTATAGTGCCGGTCACAGCAGTCTCCGTTTTATTCGTCTCGTTATGCTTCCGTATGGTCACCTCCAACAACTCCTTTTGCGACTCATCTCTAATTAGCCAATGCCACAGAAAATAGTCTCCCAAAAGGAACAGGCATATCAGTAACACCAGCGCTAAAAGAGAATGCACATCTGCTTCCAGAACCTTTTTCGTTTTCTCCGCCGTTCCTCCTCGTCCTCCCCGCCCCTTCCCCCACATTTCCACTTGGAGTTGTACTCTGGACAGTGGTGGTATAGCTCCGATAAACGACGATCTGGCGCTAATACGCACTTATCATCAAAGTTCATGCGCATCACGCCAATCACCTCATCCACCTCCTTCTGCATCAGCTCCATTCTTCGTTGAGCAGCCACCTGGCCTGGTGTCTGTAGGAGGACACTGGCACGATCTCCTCCATCCGTGTCGATGTGAGTACTAAAAATTACGTGTTGACCTGGGGGAGGTCCAGTTTGGTTGGAGGAAACGACGTACGATGGAGTGGCTGTTGTAACTTCAGGAGAATCAAAGGGCGAAGGGAGTTGTTCTGCAGTGGAGGATGGAGCCATCGATGGCTTCACAACAGTACGTATCCATTGCTGCTCGGCGGAAACGGAAGGAGCCGCTGTGGGTGGTTGTGTGGAAGGGACAGTTATTTCAGTTCTGGTGACGGTTGTAGTCTCGCTTCGCCCCAAACTGGATGAAGCCAGCGGAGATATTTTCTGCTGGCTGGATGGAGTTTTGCCACTTTCACTCATTTTACAAGCAAAATCAAATTACAACATGTCAAGACAAGGTACAATACAAGTTTTTAATTGGTAAACTCATTATGCATAATAAATGCACAATGCGATTGTTCAAATTATTTAATGAACATAAGCACGTTGACAACGACTCCGGTTTGTCTGCTTGATTGTTTTTTGTGTTTCTCTTCTGCATCCACTGTAAAAATAGGTGCTTAATTATTGGCGACTGATCATTCATCCACATTGGCGGCGTCAAAAGTTTTGATTCATTTATAAAAATATGCAACTATACTACAATTGGATAACATACAAAAACATGAGCTAGTTCATGACATTCATGTGCCTGCAACCACCACACCTTCATGGTATCCATCACCAAGCAAAATAACTGGGGTAACGAAAGTCACTGTTTGTGTGAACCTTTAATATTTTTTGCCAACAATAAAGGAGACTTTTTTTTTAAATTGATTCAAAGCCAAGTTTTGTTTTTACTAAAATATATGATTCCTCCATAAACGATCAAAAACTCATCATAATGATGTCGTCCAAGAAAACACTGTCCATGAAAACCCCTAACGCATTGCTAGTCTTCATAGTCAGCATCCTGTCGTTCGGCTTCCTCATTCCTTCATGCTGGGGTAGGGAAAAGTTACTCAACAATTTAATTAGTAGTAGTATTTCATTAAATTTGAAGTTACATTTTCAAGGATCACTGCGTTTTTACAGCGATTAACTGCTACGTCTGCAAATCCGAAGAAAACTCCGCCTGTACCGCCACCAAGCCATCAGGGGAAGCCAAACCTGCAGCAGACTGCCCCAATCCGAACGAGCTCTTCCGGAACTGGGTCAACAGCCACGATTTTATGAAAGTTGGATTCGGGGATATCAGTATTGAGAAGCTGTTCAACGCTGCAAATGATGAGACCAACAAAGGAGCTGAACTGAAAAGTAACAAAATCAGCGTTCAGTTAAATAAATTTATGTAATGATAAATAAATAAATATGCAAGCCATTGATTTTTAATTCCGTGCCTCCTTTCAATTTCAGACATTACAGGATGCGCCTACATGTACGTCTCTTCCGAAAACAAGGTCACCAAAGAGGTCGACAAGGCCGTCTCCCAGACTCGTAGCTTCTTCGGA
This sequence comes from Sinella curviseta, assembly GCA_004115045.4. Lineage (NCBI taxonomy): Eukaryota > Metazoa > Arthropoda > Collembola > Entomobryomorpha > Entomobryidae > Sinella > Sinella curviseta. Next base: position 42,034,000 of record CM023200.3, read on the forward strand.
GACAAAAATGCCGACGAATCCATCACGATACAAAAATGGATAATGAGGGATTGTGTGACTTTGACGGCTCAGGAAGGAGCTAACGAAACGGTTAGCCGCTGTGTCCCTGTTCCTGGCATCAGTGACGTAGCGAAAGTCCAGTTCTGTACCTGCACCACGGACGAATGCAACTTACCCAATTCAGAGGTTCAAGCTTTTATCAAAGACGCCGAAGCGGGAGCGTACGGACGAACATTATCAAAAGGATTGGGTGTAATAGTTTTGACTCTAGGAATCCTTATGAAATGAAGAATGTAAACTTGACGAATGACAACTACAACAATAACCAATGAATATGAGTAGACTGTAATTAAGTTTGAAATGTAAAGCGTAAAATGCATAAAAAATTATTTTGTACAATATACACAAATAATGGTGGTTGTTCATCTCTGTAAATTCTCAGTAATAAAATTTTTTAATGATGAAAATTGTTGTTTTTATTCATTTTGGTTTACTCTTACATGAAATGCATATTGCAAAATCCAATGAAAGGTTGATGCAGAACGGAACAATGAAAAAATGGTACTTTTAAAGTACTACTATTTTCTCTTTCAAGATAAGGTGTGCTAATCGATTGAGGAAATAATGAGTTCCCAATCGGGCAATACTTTAGTATCCCAAATTGACATTGAGTAAATCAAAAATAAAAGTATTTGGGAGAATATTCGACGACTCATGATAAAGTGTACAATAGGTATGTTGTAAATAGACAGGTCTGAAAGTACATTAATACTCATAATCAATTAGATGTTCATTGTATGGCCATATTTAAAAAAATTAGAAACAATACGCTTTCATCCTAAATGAATAAATAAATAATTACGTTTAATACTTTCATCCGAATATTAAGGCTATTCAAAGTTTGGTGTAGTTTCAAAAGATACTTAACGTAGGTATTTTAAATCATAAAATGGTTTGTTACGAATTCACTCCAGCATGCATGTAATGAAAAATGAATGCATAAAAGTATATTTTCAGGAGCGTTCATAAAATTAAAATAAAGTATCACGCACGATCCAAAATAGAATGAAACCTGAATGCATCTCAAAACATCGGGGCCAATTGAGCAAATGTAAAACACTGGTCAACTTACATAAACAAAAATGAAAAAGTATTCACTGCTAACTCACTGATTTCGATAAATATATGTAAAAATAAATAAATTCAATTTCTAATAAAAACTCTATTAGTCTTGCAAAACGCTGCAAGAATACCAAAGCACATATCATATAACCGCAACTGACTCGTGAATGTAGTAAGATATTTTTATAATGACAATAGCACGGTTTTGAAAAGTAAAAGGGCATTAAAAGTATAAGTGGTTATGTACGTATAATAGCTCCTTCTTGTGCCCTGGTCAAGCAAGGCTATATTTCCCGAGCGGAAAGAAATTGGTCTAAGCATTCTTAAAATTCGTCGAACCATTGCCATTGAAAAGATAATTCTTTCCTTTCGAAAGCGGCTCCACTCCGCAGGCCACTGATAGCGAATGGTTTCCAAGCTTCTTTCGTGCATGCTCACCGTTATCGACACCAACTTGCCTGTAAGAAATTCTGCGAAAGGAGCCATCGGCCAAAATGTGACATATAACGATAAAGGAAATATTTTCCATCCAATCAGACAAAAACAATTGCACAGCACATTCAGAACAAATCCTCCGCCCATTAGACTGAAGGCGAAAGGTTCCAGGAACCAGCTACCACATTTCAGCATTAAGCCTATTTGGGCATACTCCCTAAATGTGAAAATGGAGACAGGTTTCGAACGAACGATAGCAAGCAATCGGTTATATATTTTTTGATGAACAAGTATCAATGACGTATGAAGGGTATTTGATCTGCAGCATTCATAACAACAAAACAGGTACATAACAAATCTGAGTACTTCAACGGAAACTATAACAAGCAGCGTAGATTCTTCATCATCACTACTCAAAAGTCTGACGGCCCCGTTAATAAGGCAATATATTGCATCACTTTTGGCAATTAATGCCACACAAGGTAATGAGAAAGTTAGGAGAAAACTGTAAATCACGTAATTGGATATTACAATGCCAACTAAATCAGTTGAATGGTCTAACCGCAATAGCTTCTGAATTTCTGACCGATATAAGTTTAGGTGCTTTTTAACAGAGTAACGCTGCGATATAATAGCTGTCGCTTTGCCGTCAAGGCGCTTTTCCAAATTTATCAGTTCGTTAAAGTACAAAACAAGCTTATCACCGAATAATCGACCAGGAAGAATTGTTGTTAAAGCCATACCCGCAAACATGAGCAAAACGAGTGATGTCAGCACCACAATTCCTCGGAAGGATTTTGGCTGATGGACGTACATCAGAATGTATATAACGCTGGTTAGGGAACCAAATATAATGACAGCAATTCCAAGATAAAAAGGAGCTAATTTTCGGGGGCTTGTGTTTATCGTCCATTTTCTAGACTGTGGCTCAAAGGTGTAGATGTAGGGATACAAAAAATTGTTTGTCAGCTTATCGTGCAGAGCCAAAGCGTTCCAGACAAGTGTCGTTGACATGATTAACGTGACTAATTCTTCTAGAGAAATCTTTTCTATTCTTTGATATTTTAAAGTCTTTAAATATGAGTGACTGAAGCCTTCTGTCCCATTATTCCTCAAAATCTTGTAGGAACAACGTAGATTAACATTTACGATTTAAATGCTGTGACACAAATATTTGCTGGCGAATTGTGAAATTAAAACTGAAAACCAAATTACGCAAATTGACATTTACTTTTCTGAAAATTGAAACCATTTACGTCAAGCAAAGTAAAGTTTAAAAAATTCATGCTTTCCGATACGCGATCTAGTAGTTTACTCACTACGGCGTCTGTCAGTCCGTCAATATTATATGGTTTGTGGTTGTTGTAAAGGTCAAACTGCTTTGGTCATCCTCAAATTCATAAATAAGTACAGATAAAAGCTTCTCCTGGTTTATTTTCAATTAATAGATTATAATGAAAGTAACCATCTCATTATAGAAATAGAATATTTCATCCATTCCCCTCAGCCTGTTTTCTATTTCTGTTTCCTGCAGAATACACATTATTTTTTACGTATTTACGAACAATCAGCGCACACCCACCTAGGTAATTTGCTGCCCAGTGCATCTACCAATAGGAACTTGATTGCTCATTCTACGGAAACACCGAATTACAGATACAAATTGCGTCCGTGCCCACTTATAGATTTTAGTGTACCCGTAATTTCAATTATTATTTTCAATGGCTAAAAACGTTGCAAGTCATTATGCTCATCTCTCTTGCATCGATCGTTTTGTCATAAGTCATAAGAATTTCTTGTATCTATCTATCTTGTCCATGGAGCATGTTTTTCGGCACCAATGTAGCATTGTGTTATACTCATCTGTTTTCGAATTTAGTTTTTAAAATTCTATAATTGTACAATTTTCCTCTTCATGTGTTTATGAAGTCTAACAATCAGGAAACTATTTGGGAATATATTAACGTTTCGCGTTATTTTTATCAAAGTTCATGAAGCATGAATAGCATGTGCACGTGTAACGTTGCTTGCTTTTGATTTTTGGGAGTATCAAGTCGCCCCTATGATGATCGCTAACATTTTCGTCGATACTGTTTAAGCAAAATTATTTGATACTTTAACTACTTTACGGAAGCATTAAATGCTATACAGATTATTTTTAATCTTGGTCGGTCCAATACAAATTGCTGGTAAAATCAACTTTTAGCTGCCACAAGATACGTAAAACCGTTGCAAGGTCAAACTACAGAGATCGCAAAAATGCTTTCTTCGATTTGCTACATTTCATAAGCGCAAGTTCCATACTCCACTTACATTTTCAATTGATTACGAGTTACGTTTTATTACAAAACGTGTCAATTTACTTTTTATCACATCACAAGCTATCATGACATAAACCAATTTGTTATGCTGCACTTGATTGATTTTTTATTAACTCTATGACATACCTGTTTATTAGGATCGATGTAACAAGAGAAAGCGAAATGAATTTCTTTTCCATTTCAGACGACACATGAAATTAAGTATTTAATGGAATAAAAAATCGTAACCTAATTACATATTTAAAAAATACCTTTGCTCAGTTTCAAATCGTACTTGTTGACATGACATTGGCACCTAATATTTTTACAGACTTTTTTGGTTATCGGTATCCCACAGGAAGATTCTTTTAAACGAAAAACGGAGAAAAGAATTACTTACGAGCGGAACGCAACAATTATCAGACCGACCAAATGATATTAACGGAAATAGTAACGAAGTTTCGTGAATGGGATGGTATGGAGATGTGCAATGTGCACATATCCAGTAACCGTCAAAATGAAATAAAATGCCAATGAAATACCTAACCTATTTTTCAGTTCTTATATTTTAGAACTATAGAATAAAGTTATCCCTGCTAACAAGCAAAGTAATTAATTTGTTGACTGCGCTAGTAATCACTTTCAGTTAGCTTTACTTTGATAGGTAGCGAATGTACATGCAACGTCTTCAAGTGAATAGTATTATACACACATATATGGAAAGTTGTTAAAAGCATGGGAAATGCATGCTTTGCAAACGGTTATTGGCCTAATGTTCACCAACAAACCTGGTGTGGTGGAGACATGTTTCTGTAGTAATTTTTAGTACATCCTATCATAAATAACAACTTGTCTTGGCGACTTGGTAATGATAAACTGATAATATTACTGGCCTGCGTTTCTTTTTTTAACTTCTTTAACTTGTTGTTACTGACTTTTCAGGCTGCATGCAAATAATGTAGCCGTGCTATTTACATATAATGGCTACATGCACATTTTATTTTGCTCATTGAACAATGACATGCTTTGATTCTTTCCGTTTTCCATGCCATATCATCATCACATCATATTATAATTTAATCCATCACAGTTCACAATCCCAAGAATAACACGAGTAATAGTGACAATTTGTATAAGATGCATACGAACGAATGCTCTGCTGACTGGCTGTTATAATTACGGCTGCTGCGGCCTCACGTTTGGTTTACACCAACCAACCAATTTCCAACTATGCGTTTCCAAAACACACAACACGTAACACAACAACAAGTGCACTTAAGTGTGAAGTGGGAGCTCGCGGAGGAGAGAAGAAGAAAGGCAACGGATAAGACAGAGAGCGAGGACAAGCTTATTAATGGAAAAAACTACATATAAAACTATATATCTCATCGCATCTCAAGTAAAAGCGAATAACAATTAGGTTTAAATAAAAACAGTTAGTTGCGCTCAGTGGGTTGATTATAATACATCGTGGTTAGAGGTCAAACCACCAAGTTGATTTTGCATTGTACGGAATCAAGCGTCGGTTTCAAGAGTGTAAGTGAATTGCTGTGTTTGCTTATCTTTGGCAGCTCGTGTGTGAAAAAATGTACTCATTTACTTCCCTCCCTTAATTGTGTAAATCAAGGTTTAATTGTAGTTGATTAATGTATTTGAAGGAAGGGCTGCACTCAAAGACAGTTGTCAGCTTCAAGGATGGAGTCATATCAACAGGTGGAGGGTGAGGAGGGGATGGAGGAAATGAGTGAGCCACTACAAGTGTTGGATGCAGATGAGGAGCCGATTATTGTGACCATGGTGGACTACTGCTTACTCTGCGGTCAAATCGCAGTGCTGTACGATCTGGAGGGGAAAATCATCAAGAGGGAGATGGTGGATCAGAGCAACACCATGACTTATCAGGATCTCTTTGACTGCCTCTGCGTTAACCTGGGAATGAGGAAGAACAGCAAACTGAAGAAGGACTGGGACTTTTGTCTGGGACCATTTCCCTTTTGCGTGGAATGTGAGCAGTTGATGCAGAATCTCATCGAGATTTGCAAGCAAGTTGATGGCTTAAAAAGCAATATCAAGAAGAGGATCACGGAGGCGGAAGATAAGTATGTGAGGGAAGGGTTGTACGAGAATCAGGACCATCGCTATTTGAATTTTCGAAAAAGTGCTCTGGGAGGTAAGTTGATAGAAATGTATCTTTTGCCATTTATTCAATTATTAAAAGTTATGCTTCGCTTCCAGAGTTTTCATATCATGCTTGTGTTCTTAAATGTGTTTCAGAGAACTTCAAAGGCGATGTCCTCATGTCCAGGGAACGCCGCATGAGTCGGCGATCATCCATGCATCAACAATCAAATATAAAGATTGAATCCACAAAGACTATTGTCAAGCCAGAGGAAAAGGAGAAAAACTCTTCATCAACACCAATAATCACGCTAACTGAGGATCCCCAAGAACCTGTGTCTTCGTTTTCCAACATCATATCTCCCAGTGTTCTGGAACTTTCTACTTCCCAAGCAAGTTTAACGGAGTTTCAATCACCTACTTCTCAGGAAGCCTCATACAGAAAGTCTGAACTTTCCATTTCCAAAGTATTCTCACATGAGCAGGAACGGTCAACTTCCAGGGCAGCATATTCCACTGCAACCACACCTCCAGCTTTCAAGACAGGTGGATCAAACAAAGAAATTGTAGCTTCCACTTCATCATCTCCGAATGATACAAAGCCATTGTCAGTGTCTGGCGGAGCAAAGAAACTTAACAGACACGAGTCCGAGCCCACTCCGCAAGTTCGACGCAGCCTTCGAGTTAGGAATAAAAGTATCAAATATCGGGAGGAATCTCCGCCTCCAGAAAATAAACTTGGTGCCATGGTGTGCGTTGAAAATTTTAACACAGGCATCACTTCGGAACCTGTCCTGATTCTTGATGACATTAAGCTTTCTGGTGACTCTGTGACTACAGGACGTGGCAGTCGTCGTGGCCGTAAACGAAAGCGACAATCTGATGTCAATGCAACTTTTGCTTTCGAAATTGGACTCGCTGGAAACGACGAAAATGCCAGGTCACGTCGTGATGTCAAGCCGACTTATGACATGGATTGGAGTGCGAGTGGCGAAAAGAAAAAACGAGGAAGAAAGAAGGGCTCCTCATCCAAACACACAGTGGGATTAAAACGAGAAGTGGACCAACGCCCACGAAAACGTTACGCGGAGAGAAAGCTCAAAATGGACGTGGATGTCAACAATGGAGAGGAAGAAGACACGGGACTGTTTTGTGGTGGCAATAACGTGTACAAAGTGGCTCCCTTGGTTAAGGATCCCCTTTCTGGAAATATTTACTACCGCAATATTCAGTTTGTGTGGATCAAAGAGGCACACTCATTCCAGTGCTCAACATGCTGCTCTTTTATTCCACATGGTATGGAGTACGCGTTGAAGGAAAGATTTCACAAGCATTACATTAAGGCTCATTCAGGTAATTGGTGGAATAAGGGAAGACTTGATGATTAACATAGAAATAGTTGAATGTAGAGTAGTAACTGATCTCTTTATTGATTTTTAGACCGCTTTATGTGCCGACTTTGCCCAGGATGGAACCGATTCCAGAATGATTTAGAACTCCACAACCATTTCCGAAGCTGTCATCCGGGACATTGGCATATTGAACCACAGATAGAGCGTCGACCTCGTGTAGCAGTGTCTGTTCCCATCGCATCTCATGCCAGAAAAGTCTCTGAGCCGAGAAAGTCAAAGAACTTTCGACCAAAGCCGTGCGCAATATGTCAGAAGCCAATTAACACCAGGGACGAGAGGGTAGTTGAGGAACACCATCTAAGCCACATGAACGCTAAGGAGATTGCAACTTTTCTGAAAAATAAGGAGCGTTTCGACAAAACTCGGAAATATTCCAAAGAAATGGGGAAAAAGGTTCTGAGTCAGTTTGTATCAAAGGGAAAGAGGTCTATTGGAAACAGTAGATTAAAGGTGGAAGCACCGCCACCATCACAGTCAATGGTCTGTGCAGTTTGCGGGGAAAATTGCTTCAGACAGAGTGATTTCAAGAAACACAAAATAACTCACATGGGCAAGATGGAAATCGACGAATTTTTAAAAATGCATGATACGAAGGTATTCCGTAAACGTACTAATAAGCGATCAAGAAATACCCTATAGTAATATAAAAGGTGGGCATGAACTTGTCACCCATGCCGGTTGAAAATTAAAAATAAATGCATACAGTTCGCAGTTCATAAATGCAGTTCGCATTTCAGTCCTAGAGACTCAACTACTTTTTGTAACCAAAAACCAAGATACATCAATACTTGGTCATATACGTCCTACTTTTTACGTCCACATATTCTACTTTTTTAGTTGTTAGTGCTTATAATCAAATATGAAATCGTACATATATGCATTATTCTTTGGTAGAGATAGGCATTTAATTTTTATTAATAATTAAGGTTAGTTTTGGTATATGATAACCAGTTTAATATGAAATAATATATTATGTATTTCACCCAATATGTATTGTACACATTATTGTCAGTTTACAGTTTACTTTGTTGTCTCAGTTACATTAATTTTTTTAAATGATTATATCATACTATAAAAATATAAAATGTGAATTCAATGGATGCTGAATTATTTATGCCAGCATCGCCGAAAGTTTAATAAAGTTTTACTTTTAAAAAGTATTTGATTATATTTATCAAAGTTAATAGACTTATGACACTTCAGTTTTAGCTGAGCCAGAGCTAGATAAGTTGACATTAACATGACGCCACCTGCACTGCACAGCGTGTTCATCCCACACATAAACTCATAAACTTCTTCAAATGTACATTTAACGCATTTTACTATTAGGGGTCTTCACGGTAACAAAAAATAAGCGCTTATTTGTCTGAAACTTGTCTGAAATTTTTAGCCTCCATGGAGAAGCTAATTTTTTCTGGAAGTTTCAGCCACTTTTAAGACAAAAATGGCTTATTTTTGGTTTGTACCGTTGTACTGTTTGTACGTTCTTCTTCATTCAACTTTACTGTTTCCGTTACACCATTTCTTAACGTGCGTTATCTTAAATGAGTAAATAACAAAATATGATGACTCATTAGTTTTTCCATTCATTTCACTATTAGTCGATATTGATGATAACACCAAGGTTAGCAGTTAGCAAGCAAGAAGATACTCTACCAAGAAATATACATGACGAAATAATACGCAAAATTGCAGTTTTTTATGCAGCGACCTCGACAACGTTTTATTTTGTGGGAACGAGAATAATAGGTGATTGCGTTGTCAGCAAATCAGCGTCAGCTCAGCAGCGTTTAATAGCAGAGGAGAGCAACAGCGAACAAAGTGCAAAAAATGCACAAAAAAACACACCTTGTTCGCTTCTTCACTTTTATTGCTCGTTCGTAATATATTATAATCTGTGCATGTGCTAGCGCTTCTGCTTTTTGGTATCCCGTGCCGTGCTGGCAGCTCTCTAAACAAAGCAGGATATATCAACAGGCCATAGATGAGTTGAGGGTGAGCTGATCCAGTCGGACGATTTAAACTTGCTTGGGTGTTTGTTCTTCTTCTCCTCATATCATAAACGTAATCCCAGGTCTATGGAAAAAAAATATTAACCTCTCCCACAAATTTTAATTAGCTAGTTAAATTGAGTCGAGTTTTTACAGTTTTTATATGGTTAAGCTATCACGAAGATAAAGTGCAGAGCCCAGAAATGTGACATTGTGTGGCTGTGTGCAATAAAAATTGTGAATAGAAGAGAGTATTTTTAAAGATAATTTTTTATATCGTTTTTAATAACTACAGTGAGTGGTTTCGGAGCGCAGCTCCAAAGTATTAACGCGATGGCTACTCGTCGTATGCGAATCAAGGCGACAATTAATGTTCCTCGCGGAGGAATTAAAGCGGAACCGCAGGAACAGCCAGCGCCGTCGCCGGCAGCGGCGGCTCCGTCTCCAGCTCCTTCAGTAACGCTTCCGGAAACCAGTGGTGTTCATTCTTCTTGTTCCTCTTCGTCTGGGGCGACGACGACGTCTGTGCCTTCGTCATCATCAGCGGGCTTTTCAGGTAAAGTGTCGCCGTTGCCAACAACGGTAACATCAGCAACGCAGAATGAACCACCGCTGGATGTGCCGTTGAGTCCAGTACGAGCAGTTGGTTCAAGGGCCTGCACTCCTCCCGTTTCATTACCTGAAAGGGTCCCACCGTTAAGCCCAAAGTCTCCGTCGCCTGCACCATGGCAGTCACTCCATCAGCGACCATCTCCTTCAAAGTCTCCTGTTGGGTTACCCCCTTCAGGATCCATTCTCAGACGATCCCCATCGCCGGCATTGTCACGGTCATCAGCAAACTCGCCAGGTCCTCCACTGCATTATCCTCTGTCTCCAGTGAAGTCTCCGGTTCCTACTTATGCACCACCTCATTCTCCAGTGAAATTCATTAGCAGAACTCCAGTGGTTGTGATTCCCACCTCGTCTGTGTCTATTCAAGGCGGGGGCGCTGTCAGATCTGCTGACCCGGTGTATCCGAGCTCATCAGCGTCTCTATGTCCCATTGCCGACGTCAAATCGCCAGTAGTTAGTTATCTGTTTAGACCACCTCCTTCGCCATCCCCAAGTCATCAAGACTTCCATTCTGTCAAGTCGCCAACTTTTACGCCCATCAGTGGTGCAATCGCCATATCCCGACCCTCACCCTCACAAAGCCCTGTATACGGAATCAGTCGACCATCATCCACCCCGTCGGCCTCCAATGTTTTAATCCACCATTTTAATTCCAACTCAAACTCTGCAGATTCTCATGAAGTCGCTGCTCTCATGAATGTGTCATCACCTGGAGGACCCGGTCTGTATCCACCACACAGTCCAGAAAAGAGACCAAGCTCATCAAGTGGCAGGGATTCGGCATCCAGTCGTGGATCACATAGTGGAGGTCAGGGTGCCTTCAGCAGTGTGTCCAGCAATGTAAATCCCTCCCCATCTTTTGCAAAGACAATGTTCGAAAATCCGGATAGCCTTAAGAAGCGTTCTGATGAGACTCGTAAGAAGGAAGGAGCACAACCCAATCCCACAAAATTTGCTACGGCAAGAAAGGAATTTTATGATAAACTGCTGTCTGGACAAACGCCGGAACGCAACAAAATGACCATGCTACACTTTACATTTTATAATCCGCCGTAAGTAGTACAAAACTCAAAAACATTTAGGAATATCTTAGTTTTATTGTGAAACAATTAGAAGTAGAAGCTAATTTGTCACTATTTTTTACAGAAATTCCGATGGGACCACTAAACTTGCCTTGACCAAGCGCAAGTCTAGATCACGAGCCTCTTCAGTTTGCTCTGACGCCAGTAGCATTACCAAAATAGAGAATGATGGAAAGAATGATGAAAATACGGCAGAAAAGGCGAATTCGGCTCCATCAAGCATTGCTGGAAGTAGAAGAACCACCGCAAGCTCAGTGGGTTCTGGAGGATCGTGTGCTGTTTCAGAAGCGGGTCATTCTGATGCGGGATCAGTTGCCTCCAATGCTTCTTCCGGAAGTATGCCAGGCCCTCGTGTTAAAGTGGGACCAGATGGGCAATTGATTATTGACGAGAAGAGCTTGGTGAGTAAAGAATTTGAGCTTTTGCTAAATTACACGCACTTTTACGTTTTAGTTTGTCAGTTGATTAATATTGCAAGTTGCAATTTGCAACTTACTTTGCTTCAGGTTGTGGAAACGTCAGAATCACAACGTGCCCGTCAGCAAATCGAGGACATGGAGGTAGTCTCTGGAGCAGAGTACGCCGTGGGATCATCAGGCTTTTACCGTTACAAAAAGAACTACCGTCGTGGTCAGGATTGGAAGGAGAAGGAGACAATTCGGTTTTATCGAGCGTTGAATCAGTGCGGCACAGACTTTTCCATGATGCTGAATCTCTTCCCCAACCGAACTCGACAAGAGTTGAAGGCGAAATTTAAACGTGAGGACCGCAGAAATCCAGATATGATCAGCAAGGCTCTTGCCTCGTGCATTTTTGATCCAGACGACGGAATCTCTTCAGATGAGGAACTCTCACAAATTTACTCAAAAGGTCAAGGCACGGAAAAGGAGCGACTATTGAATGAAGAAAAGGAAGTGGAGGAAGTGATTTGCGCTTCAAAAGAGTCACAAGAAGAAGGTTCAAAGAAAAAGACCAAGGCGCGGAAAAAGAAGCCTGAAATTCAGTTTTCCACTGTGCAAATGCAAGAGTTTAAAGCGTTCACCTCGACCAAAAAAGCTTCCGGTACGGGAAAGGGACGAAAGTGGAACACTCCGGTGGAAGGCCTGAAGAAGGGCGAAAAGTTAGTACCTTCAAAGGAAAAGGCAGAAAAGTTGGTACCGCCAGTACCTCCTCCGTCTTTGCCAACATTTCAGCCAGTATCAAATACCAAAGAAGGAGAACGGGAATGTAAATCAGAGCCATATCTATATCTTTGCCCCTCATAGTTTTAAATGATTATTGCATATTTTAAAGTTATGTTTCGTTGTTCCCCATTTTTATTCGACGAGGCGTCAGTGCGTGTTTGAATGGCTCAGAAACAAACAATGTTACTAAATTACTATCGAAATAAACAATAAACGACCAGCAGATGCATTATTATGTACATTTTTAATTTATTGATTCCCAGCAAATTGTTTATTTATCATAAAGATTTTTTTAAACAAAAAAAACATTGCCATTTTATAATACATTTGAACAGGATAAATGTACGCATTATAGGCATTCATTTGGGGATCATTTCCAATTTTTTCGGTGAACACAGCACTGTCGATAGCTCTAACTGATTAAAAAGCATTTAAGTTCACTTTGTATGTGCCCTTTTGTTAGCATATATACATACATCTAAATACTTTTGCACCAAATAAATGGAGAAGTTTATACAAACGAAAAGCCGAAAACGCAAGCTTCGCGAGTTGGTAGGGAGGATTAAAAAGCTGAGCAAGGAAATAGCTTCTGTGCCACCTGTGATTGGAGTCAATCGAGTAAATGATTGCAGCAGTGATGAAAATGAATCAAGATCGTCAAATACTAATCTTATCAGTAGTAACAACACGGTTTCTCTCCGAAATGAAATTTGCCGATTGCAAGAGATCACCTACTCTGTTCGTTCACACAAATACGGCAGACAGAAAAGAAAATGGCCAAACGCCTGGTTTACTTCCCTGAAGAAGTTTGTTCGTTCGGAAGTGATAAGAAGACAGCTTCTTCCAAGAAATGATTTAATGGCTGGCGAAGAGACGTTAACAAGCAGTGTAGAAAAGCTGTCAATTGAGGAGATTGCCAATAATGATGAAGTTGAAACTATTGAGGTATGCCTCACGGTGCCCCAATTTGTCTCAAGTATTGATTTCTTTTACAAGTCATTTTAATCGTCAACTTCAACAGGATCCAAATAAAACGTTACAAAAGATAGCGCAGTTGCAGGCACCTCAGGTAAAAAGCGTCTTTGGATTTATCAACGCTCTAAACTGCCTCGGACCGCCACTGCACCTCACCAAGATTTCTGTTGGATTCTCCGATTGCTGCTGTAGCTTTGATGAAAATGGTAATCAAGTTACCAACCCAGAAATATTTCCTAGATTATTCCTCTCGTTTAAGCAATTTGCCGAGAGTCTGGAGACCTTGGAGCTGGATCTAGAAATACTGAATGGGACAGCAGAATTGAAATTTTGGCAGAGGAAAACGGAACTCCCAAATCAGTCGTGGATCTTGGAAGTGAATCTCCCCAAATTGAAACATCTCACGATAAAGGACCACCGTGGTCCATGGGGCTTTCTTTTGTGTTTGCCATCACTGGAATTGGTTCAGCTGCTTCGTTGTACTGTTGGCTGCTTCCATCACGAAAAGGTGGTTCAGCTCTCGTGGAACACCGAAGCAATGTACGAGAGTAGCATTTGGAAGTGTCTTCCAAAACTGGACAGGCTCCACATGGAACGGCCAAAAGACCAAAGATACCCAGTCAAGTGGTTCCCTCCATTGTACTTGCAGCTGTCCAGACAAGATTACCAGCAATTTCTAACGGAAGATGAAACAAGAGAGATGAAAATCATTTGGGATACACCGAAATTAGACCGGAGACGTTACAACGGAGGAGGGCGCAGGTGGTGGCGATATCGAAAATATTGACATAAATTATAGTACTTTTGCATTAATGGATTTACTCTTGGAGTTCAACAGTTTCCAATTAAAAAATGAATCGCTCAAAAATACTAACTTGAAGTTGAAACTCATGAAACTAGATATCGGCAGTTTTTCATTGTTCCATGTCCTTGACCCTTTGTTGTTATTTGTTTCATTATTGAACAATATGCATACAGCATACTTAGGTACATGTAGGTAGGTATTCCTAGTTTCACTTTTTATTTCAGTTTCGCTTTGTTTGATTTGTTTAAAACGATACCTACCTTTACCGTACCTTACACACTTTGCTGGAGAGAAAAGGTGGGTGGAGGTTTTGTGAGAGAAATATTGAAAAGTGAAATCTACAGCAACACTTTACTTTGCACTTTGTTGCATTTCAGCAGTAGCAGTACCTTTTCCTGAATCCCACAAATACCTTTACCTGCTTGTTGTTTTTGGTGACCTTAAACAAAATAAAAATGCTCCGCTTTGCTTCCTCCGCTGGAGAATCGCATCCATTGTTTCTTTCACTTTCATGTTTGTATTACCCTTCCCATTGTCTGCCTGTTCATTGTTCGGATACTGTTTTTTTACAAAACGAAATAAAAATGTGAAGTCATCCAGCAATAATGTAGGTCATGGACGAAATTCATAAAAAGGACAAAAAAGTCCTAGATCCTTTCCGGCATGTATGTACCTTGCATGTCTATTTGTACAACCTGAGAATTCAACGCTTTTCTTACATTTTCACTTTCATTTTTGGCTCACCAAATCTTTCTATTTTATCTCGATTTCACACCAATTTTGCCTCAGTTTTTAAGAGACTCTCGAACAGGAAGAACAACTCAACTCGTCGTTTCATCGTTGCACTACACAGGTGTTGTGGTCAGGCTTACAATTTTAAAGAGTGTATCACGTCGCCCCAAAGTATTCCGCAATCTATTTACTTTGTTGTAATACCGTCAGATCTTGCCGTTAACACGTAAAAATGCTATTTTAGTGTTTTTCTCAGAAGTTAATAACGTTCAATTTGCGTAACGAGATTTAAGATGCTCCAGGGAACTAGATTGGGATTGTCCTTGGGGATTTTGCTGATCCTTGTTCAATTTCATTGGAAGCCGTGTTCTGCAGGAACTTCCCCGGCGACAAAGCTAATATCAGGTTTGTTTTTTAACTTACGCATTGCTTTTATTTTTGCAAGTCATGTTTCGTGGTTTCATTGAACCGTTAATTGATTCTACCCATTTTTCGTCCTCAGGAATATGGACTGAAGAAGGCTGCATTGTTCCCCATGAAGACAGAAGCCGTAAAATTTGGGGCGTTGCAACCCTTTGGTTATCCGAGGATCCTGTAGAACCCTGCAATTCACCTTGTGGCTGTCCGCCGGAAGGACTGAATCCTCCATATGTGGTCAAGCCAAGTTATAATGTCAGTACTCCAATCACTGCCAAATTGCCGCTACTGGTCGAAATTTCTCAACCACCTCCCGTCAGCAGATTACCAATAGCACCGCCGTTGGTACCTCCTCCGAAAGTAATTCCTGGAAGCTTTCCCGCTGACTGTTTTGTTCCTGGAATAGGATTTTTAAATCTAACACAACCAAGATTTCCAGTTACACCGGTTCCTCCTTTCATTGGACCCCGCCCCGTACCGCCATTCGTGCCACCTTTTATTTTGTCACCAATACCTCCACCTGTAGCACCTCCATATTATGGCCCACTTCCTCCGTTTCCACCTCATTTTATTGGACCGCTGCCGCCTCCACTGCCGGTTTTACCTCCTCCAAGAATCCCACAATACCCCACACCTCCTATTGTCAGGCCTACATTTGACAAGGTGCCGATTGATTTCGGCTTTCGACCGGTTCCTCCGACAAAGCCTGTTGTGGTAGCACCAGTTGTTGCTCCACCTCAGGTGGGTATTTCAACGGGAAGTACAACAGTTACCCAAGAAGACTGGGACAAGGAGAAATTTAATGCAAATTATGATAAGGATACGGGCAGTAAGCACACGGTAACCACAACCGGAGGAAATGTTGGCGTTGTTACAGCACCGCCTTGTAAAATAAGTGGAGCTGTACCACCCCAGGTGATAAGCGCACCAAGCACTACCAGCGTTACACAGGAGGATTGGGATAAAGAAAAATTTAATGCCAGTTATGATAAGGACACAGGGAGTAAGCATACGGTAACAACCACGGGAGGATCAGCGGCGTTGGTAGCAGCTCCAGCGCCATGCATATGTGCAACCGGAATCCGGCCTACTTTTGGAGGAGTGGTCGGTGGTGGAGCGACTACGGTCACGCAACAAGATTGGGATAAACAGAATATGAACTTGAATTATGACAAGGACCATGGTTCCAGGACGAATTTCACCACCGTTGGAGCTGGAATGGGATTGACCGGTGGCATCTATCCTAACCTATACTTACCACCTCCACCTTTATATGGACCCTTGCCACCTGGTGTCTCACATGTCGATGTGGGATTACTTATTCCACCTGTACCGCCACCTCAAGGTCCTTTTGCAGCAATTATTCCACCATTACCGCAACATCCACCTCATGTGGGAACTGCGGCAAGCTCTACGATTACTCAAGAAGATTGGGACAAGGAGAAGTTTAATGCAAATTATAATAAGGACACAGGGAGTAAGCATACGGTAACAACCACGGGAGGATCAGCGGCGTTGGTAGCAGCTCCAGAGCCATGCGTGTGTGCACCCGGAACTCGACTACCTGTACCCCCACATCAAGGTCATATTACACCAATTGTTCCACCAATACCGCAACATCCACCATTTGTGGCACCATCTGTACCTTATCCACCTCCAATTCCTCCGCATCATGTCTTCCCCCCTCCTATTCCCACACAGCATGTATTTCCACCTTTCATGCACGTGGTTGGATCCCCACTGAAACCAGTAATGGACCATGTAATTCTTGACTTTGGAGATAACACAGAAGGAGTTAAACCGGATTTACCACCTTCATCCAATCCTGCCCCTTGCTCCCTCCCATCACCTCCAGCAACGAACTTGACACAACCTGCTACTCCTGGAGTATTCCCATCCATTATTTCCAAAATACCGATAGTAGGATCCTTCCTGAAACCATACCTGGAACCGGTGGCTGTAAATGTCGGTGACACTCCTGTGACATCTTCAAGTGGTTACCCGCATGGACCACTATATCCCCAGGTTCCAGTTCAATTTGGAACAGTGTCCTTACCACAGCCAATCTACCCTCAATACCCACCCATTCCAGCAGGTCCATGGGTGCCCCCCTCTTCATTCCCACCAGTGAATGTACCAACGCATATCCTGCCATCACCACCCGTTAGTGGCGTGTATCTTCCCAGTCCACCATCAGTGCTTCCTGCTGGAGTACCTGATGAAATACGCGCACCTTCCTTTTCCACTGTCCCAGTTTCGGCACCACGCCCCTCACACGTTTGGGGAGTGTATGCCCCTCCACCATCTGTAACTGAGCTTGGTCCTCCACCATCGTTGGGCTTACAACCCACAGGTCCACCACCGTCCATAGGCCTACAACCCTCCAACCCCCCACCCATAATTGAACTGGGTCCTCCACCATCCGTAGGACCTCATCCTCAAGGCCCACCTCCAGATTACGACTTTCTTCCCAAAGAACCCATCTTATATCGTCCGTCCACCCATTTTGTCTGTGGAAGATCCCGGTCTCGTTGTTTCCAGCGGCAACAGAAACGTGTTGGTGAACCGATACGGTGGTGGACTTGGAGTGATACGTCCTCGTCCTGGAAGCGTGCAACCGCAACCGATAAAGTGTCCGCTAGGCAACGGCAGATGTGGTAGGGACATGAAAGATTTAAAATCTGTTTCGGGCGAAGACGTTACTCCAGAAAATCATCTTCGCTCAACAGAAAAGGAAGATGCAGTGGTAACACAGACGGTGCAGGAGGAAACTCGAAAAACACCCACTGAAGAAACTGTGCCCTTGGCTTCAAACATTTTAACAACTCTGCAAGACAACTAATTACTAAAAAACATGATTACTCAAGATATGTTCTCTCAACCAACATGACAATCTTTTCCTGATTTTGTACCTTTGCCTCAAACAAAAAATGTAGAAAATAAAGTTTCGAAAATAAAGAATGTAACATGTTTTACACGACCAATTTGATTTTTTATTTGAAACAGTGCAACATCCAATACGACAGACGAACACATTCTCTCAGCAACAGTACTTGTATTCGCTAAATATTACATTTTTCATAATAGCTATTTCTGGCTGCATAATAAAACCACATGCACGTGTACATACATCATAATATAATATTTGATATTATCCATTTATTGCATAACATGCTGGCTGGCTATTACCTTTAATTAACTATAAACCGACAAATTCGTATGGAATCATTGTAAAACATTTTTGTTATGTTAAAAGAGACAAACAACAGGCAATTGTCTACTGTGTAATATAATTAAACACGCCATATAATTAATAAGAATGACACAACTTAAGTTAAATTACAGATAAAGGTAAAATGATAATCATTGTAAGAACAATAAATAAAATTTTGATGGAGTTGTTGACACTGCCTTTAACGTGACGTAGCCTTTTTCAGCGACGCTAGGGCCTTTTCTCGTAGCCGCCTTTCTAGGTCATCAGAGCTAGGCTGAATGCCTCCAGCAGAGTCTACATACTTTAGATAAGACGTTGCCGAACTAGATCCTCTTCTTTCAGAGTTGTGGTCATCATCATCGTTGTCACTAGCACTATTTTCTTCGTCTTCATCCTCATCCTCGCTGGCACTGTGACTCGCGTTTCCATTCTTGGATTTTTTCGATTTTTTAACCTTCTTGTGTTTCTTGTGCTTCTTCTTTTCCTTCTTGCTCTGAAAAGAAATGGACGATCAAAACAAAATGTACAAACTACGCACGCAACAAACATCATTCCCATGAACAACTGGAACATAAATGACGATTTAAAACTCTTTCAAAGAGCGTACCTTCTTGTCCTTTTTAGACTTTTTGGCCACTGGCGAGTCGTCCTGGGCAGAGTCCCCACTTTGTTCCGAGTGTTCCTCCAAAGGCTCCTGTGGTGGTGATCTTTCTCGCCTTCTCGCGCTGATGCTCGTATCTACTTCCCTTTCATTTGACCCCGCTCTTCTGCTTCCGGAGGCACCACCTCGGAAATCATCCTCAGGGGGAGCAACGCGTCTTGGCTCCTTTTCCCTGGATGAGTTCCGCGAATGTTGAGGTGGAGGTGAGGGAGGATGACGGAATTGAGATGAAGATCCATTTTGAGCGTAATCTGAATCTCTTCTTAGGCCTCTGCTTCTGTCTCTGTTGTCCTCCCTGGATCTAGAGCGCCTACGGTCCCTGTCTCTGTTATAATTCTCCCTGTCCCGATAATCTGAATATCTACGATTACCGCTACTTATAGGAGCACTTGAGCGCGAATCACGGTCCCGGGAGCGAGATCTGTGCGATGATCTAGATGCAGGCCCTGGAGATCTACGTAGTTTTAACGGAGAACCCGAACGGTCACCACGACGACGGTCACCACCACCGCCTCCTCGGGGAGGTGGAGATCGATCCCTGTCCCTATCTCGTCTATAGTCCCGACGGTCACGGTCTCTGTCCCGGCTTCTGCTGCGGCTGCGACGAGATGGGGAGGATGGGGATGATGAACGGCGGGCGCGATAATTCCTTTTCCCTCCATCATCCTTCCTGCGGTTTATAGTGGTTGATGCTGAATCCAGGTCCCTATACATACAATTTATAAAATTCAATAACTCAATCTTTAATGAGTAAAGAACAAATTAAAGTAGTAATATGATTGATTCAAGACCTGTTTGGCTCAGGTGAAGTCTTTTCTCTTTTGATATTGAGAGTGGACGAGGAGCGACTAGGTGGAGATGATGATGAGGGTAGATCAGCTGCAGATCTGGAGGAGGGCAGGGGTGGAGATGAGTCCCGATCATTTTTCAACTTCTCATTGAACCGGCTCACCGTCTTTTTCAGAGTTTCGTTGAGTTTCTCTTGTTCCTCCTGTGTGTTCCATCATTATTTCAAAGCAACTACCTTAGTGGCATTCAGTATATAACACATTAAGTTTCCTTCCCCTTTTCAATTTATATTTATCATTTGCACTTGCACCATCTTAAATTTTATCTACCTATTTTTTCTACACTACATTTGGCTCTCAAAATTAGGTCAAAGTTTACGCAAAAATGTTAAATTTACATTTGCACGATTTATCGAATGAAAAAACTACTACAGGAAACGTTAAATTGTTAAATTCATGTTAAATTAGATCAAAAGGGACATTATATTTTTTTGAAATGCAACTACTGGCCATTGTAAGTAAATTAAAGAAAAAAGGTAAATACTCGAAAAAACCCGTTATTAAATTCTAGAGAAAAAGCTTAGATATGCCATATGCAAAAATTCATCTAATCTATATTTTATTTTTACATACTTTCAACAAACAACTACAGTAAGGGTAAAAGAAGCATCATGGATTAAATTGATCCAACTGTAACTTACGTTTCTCTTCTTGATCTCTTCCTGTTTCGACTCCAAAATTGAGGCAGGTATTCCAGTGGACTGTTCCTGAGCCGAGAGCAGCATATCCCACAATTCTGCGGTAAAAATTCGTGCGTTTTTCCCGTTCAAGAAGCCAGTCAAATTTATTTGAATGCGACGACCGTCTGGAAACTGCAATGCAAATTAAAGAAGTATAAAGTTAGCTACCTCTATCTACTTATTCAAAAAGACTAGTGATTATTAACTGCTGTTGCGAATTTTTTACTTACTTGGTTTGCTTCTAGCTGATTCACTACAAACTCCTCAACTACATCGTCCTCCATACCAAGCAGATCCTCCACACGTTTACTTATCCATGGCCGAAGAACATCCACCTTTATTTTTGACATGTCCACCTAAACATTTAAATATAACGCAAGGACAAATTATGTAGTCATTCAGCAACCAAATAGAAAACTATACTTCCCGTGGAAGCAACAACTTAGTTTGGTTAGATTACTTTTAGTTTAACCTGTCACTTACCTTTTTTGAGACATTTTCTCCAAATTTCATAAGCTTCAGGAGCTTTTTCTCCTTGTCACTAAATCGGTTATCTTGCTCCGCCGAAGTGCCCTGAAAATCAAGATGAATCCGAATCCAGTCAGTTGAATAAAGACAATATCCAAAACCAGTAGAACAATGATGATGAATGATGTATAAGTGTACATGATAAGGAATAGCTAGTTACCCGAAAAAAACCGGCGTCCGTCATTCTGATCAAGAAGGTTTATTCTCCTGGGATGAATAAGTTGTGTTAAATTAAAAATTAAATAGTGCACACTTAACGACTCGTAAAAACTTGCAACTTTGGAAAGTTAAAACTTTATAATACTGATTACAACTACAAGTAACAACTATCTCTAAGCTATTTGTGCCCAAAATGATCAACTATTAAAATCTCTCTAAAACACATACAACTAAAAAAATTACATGATAAACAATCAATCAAATTTAAAGAACTGAAATCACAATAAATATGTTATCGTCCCCTTTTTTCTCCTTCGGGACAGAAAGCACCACTACCAAAACGCTTTACTACTACTACTACACCTTCTTCCTTCCACTTTAATAAAGTGACTGTATTTAACAACTTTCAACTTTACTTCAATCACTCATTCCCATTCAGCTAACTGGGCTTTGATTTAAACTATATTATTATTTTCCGTACAAAAAATCAAGCTCTTTTAAGATAACCTACATAAACCACATATTGTAGTCTTCCCTCGCCACTTGCAACTTGTGCTATCTGCTACAAGCGTACAAAATGGTTAAAGAGTATTTAATTAAATATATTTAAAATTAAACTATTGACATTTTTAGTTTAGTTTTTCAGCTGAGCACACAAACTGTTGTAAACACGGCTGCTAGAAGAGAGGTGTTCAAAACACAAACACAAGTACATACACAGAAGAGCCAGCCACAAGCTTTCCCGATAGCCGTCGTAAAAGTCAGTCAGTCAGTAAGAATATTTTTCTCTCGCTCAAATGCACCGCTTGCTCCCTGTCTTTTCTCTTGTTAGACAAGTGCATCTGGTTCTGGTTTCATACAAGCAGCCTGAAAACTCTTACCGGCATCCAAAATCAAAGGATTTTTTAAAACATCTCTCTCTCTCTAGTTGCTAGTCTAAAAACATCACATCTTTTTCTTTCATCTCAACTTCAAAGGAAAAACTCTCTCTGTATTCCCCTTTTTGTCGTCGTCGTATGGTTTGGTTTAGTAAGCGGAGCAGTACATAACTTCAAAACTTGATTTACATTTACATTTTTGCTTACAACACACACACGTGTGGGGTCCTACTCTGATTTTCAAGTGCGTCCACCGTCCCGTTTTCTCTCGCAGCTAGAGCACAATTCCTCACACCTTCCCATGTGCCAAGCTCCGCCTATCCTATCCAAAGCTCCCAGTCGCCTACTGTCCATTTTTTTTGTTTTCGTCGGCAGAATACACTGAGCATTCAGAGCGGCATTGCATTTGATTCTAGTTCCTCTCTGCCGATCTCAATTCTTGAATCCAGCACACAACAACAGCAGCAAAAATTATTCCATGTTAGCCAAAAGGCACTCTCATACTTTTTTTATAAATGACAATGCACACCTATTCACTCTTATTGCAAATTTAACAACAGAAGCAATCAATCAATCTGCACCTCATGATCAACGGTGTCTCAAGCGCTATGTAACGCGTCAAGTGGGCGTTCAGTGGAAACAAAGAAAAGTTGGGGAATGTTACAGAATAATGTGACTTGCCATTCATCAAATTTGTCACCTGTCAAATAGTGAGGAAGGAAATTTGTTACTGTTTCCACACCGCTAATTGTGCTCATTTTTTGGGGTGATTGATGGGTATTTAGTACAGTTGATTGAACCGTTAGTGGCACTGAAGTAGTGCATGCGTGAGTTTGGAGGTGGTGTCAGTACAGTCAGTAGAGGGTTATCCAAGTCTAGTGCCAGCTGAGCTTATCTTTCAATGGTTGGGGTGCTGGACAGCGTTCGGTGGAGTTGTTAATTGTGCTGCAAGTGGATTTAAGAGGAAAGGTTAACAAGCAGCCTTTCGCAGGGTGGAAATTTGCGACAATGATCAAATTTAAAGTGAGCCCTTGATCACTTGCCAGCAGTATGTGCATTTGTGCGGAGGAGGCAGCTACATCAGCCAAAAATGATGATGGGGGAAGGAGAGCAGTTATGCTGGGAGAGGAAGAATGTGGGGAGAAGGGGGAGGTGTTGATGGGGAAGGGTAGCGAGAATGTGATCTCACAGCAGCACGTTCAAAACCAGAGCTGGGAGAAGTGCAACTGGAGGAGGGACGGAGAGCAGCAGCTTCATCAACATCAGCACCCATTCAAGAGACAACCGGTGGTAACTCGCTTTTCCACGTTTAAGGGGAGGAGAAGAGAAACTCCAGCAGTTGGAGGAGATGGAGGGAGTAGGTGGAGATTTTACACGTGTTCTGCCATTTCACCACCCACAAAATTTCTTTGTAGTCCCCAGCGCATTCTAGTCCTTTTTCTACTTATCATTGTTCACCATGTGCCTTTCACAACGCGTAAGTTGATTTATAATTTGATTGCATATTTACTACATTTAATATGAAAAGTAATAATTGGTATATCATTTTCGTTTATTCAGAGAAAGGTCAAAATCCGTCCGGATTACAATCATCGTCGTCATCCCTTCCTCGACTGATTTTTGCCAATCGGAGGGACATTCGCATCATAGACTTTTATTTTCGCGGAAGTAGCTCCAACATTCGAGGGAATACTTCCGTGGTTGTTGGAGAGTTAACGGAGGCTACTTCCTTGGATATTCACTACAAGGCAGGGGTTGTCTGTTGGTCGGATATTCAAAGGGAGAAGATTGAATGCAGCTCTTTCAATACAACTGCCACACAACAACATGCTAATCCATCGTTGCCTTTCACTAACAAAAAGGTACTGCGTTATAGATAATAAAATAGTTTTCGTTTTAAATGTTTGGGTAAATGTATTGAAATCTAATTTCCGTTTCATTTTTCCAGACGACAATCGTTTCAGGTGTTGAAGCTCCAGAAGATATTGTTTGTGATTACGTGACAGGTAATTTGTACTGGACGGATGCGCAAACGCATCGACTGGAAGTTGTTTCCATTTACCCTCCTTTCAACAGAAAAGTTTTAATTTGGGATGATATTGACCAACCAAGAGCACTTGCCCTTGCACCAAACCTAGGGTTAGCCAATTTATGCATTAAAAACCTAAATCTAAATTTTTCTTTCTAACTAAAGTGATGAGCAAACAGCTTGTGGGAATCTCACTGATAACCGTGATTACTAAAAGTTGTGTCCGTCTTCTGATTTACATATATTCCTATCTTTTGCAACACACTCCGAGCATTACAGTTGTAATTAAATTTATTTGATATATTATTTTACAGATATTTGTTTTGGAGTGATTGGGGAGAGCATCCAAAAATTGAGCGTACCTCAATGGACGGCAGCCTTCGCAAAGTGATTGTAGGTGATAAGGACGTTTTCTGGCCTAATGGAATTGCACTCGACCTTTTCCAGCAACATTTGTACTGGGCAGACGCCAAGCTTCATTACATTGGCCGTGTTGACTTTGAAGGTGGCGGGCGCATCATAATCAACAAGGAAGCACCACAACATCCATTTGCCTTGGTTTACAATGCAGGTTTCCTTTTTTGGTCAGATTGGCGTACAAAGTAAGTCGCATTACTCTACAATACAATTTGGCATTTTTTATGGAATTTATTAATTTACCAACTAAATGTTAATTACAGTTCCCTCCATGTCATGAAATCGGATGGAAGTAACTGGAAAACTCTCACTCACAAACAACCCCTAACTCCCATGGATCTGGTCGTATTCTCCGACCAGCTGTATCCCCCTCCAGTTTGGAATGGTCGTTATCCCGTGAGCCCTTGTGCCAGTGCGGGTTGTAGCCACTTGTGCCTTCTTCACTCCGTCCAGCCGTACTACAAATGCGCTTGCCCGATTGGGATCAAACTGCTTCCAAACAGTACAACTCGTTGCTCACCAGAGATGACAAATTTTTTGGTTGTTGCCCGAGGCGCAGACATTCGCCGCATTTCCCTTGACACAGAAGATTACACTGACATTACCATTCCACTCTCTGGAATCAAGCATGTTCTTGCTGTCGACTATCACGTTGAGTCCGGCTACGTATACTGGACAGACGATGAGGCTACTCGCATCAAAAGGGCCAAGTTGGATGGAAGTAATCAGCAGATTATTGTAAAGCACGAGATAATTCACCCAGACGGACTAGTTGTTGACTGGGTAGCTAATAACTTATATTGGACGGACGCTGGCACTGATCGCATTGAAGTGTCTCGGCTGGATGGAACATTCCGCAAAATTTTGATCAGTAGAGGTCTTCAAGAACCCAGAGCGATTAGCGTGGATCCTGGAAAAGGTTTCCTGTTTTGGAGTGATTGGGGAAAGAAGGCGAAAATTGAAAGGAGCCTTCTGGACGGATCGGAACGTTTTGCAGTGGTTAACGAAGAAATATACTGGCCCAATGGGATCGCCCTTGATCTGCAAATGGAAAAGATTTATTGGAGCGACGCAAAAGCAGACAGAATTGAAGTCTGTGGGTATGACGGCTCTGGGAGGAGAACCGTTCTTCAGGATGATCTTCCCCACATATTCGGGATAGCTCTGCTGGGTGACCACATTTACTGGACAGATTGGCAACGTCGGAGTTTGGAAAGAGCTGATAAAAACACTGGGCTAGGCAGGATGAACATCAAGGAACCCTTTATGGATCCCATGGGCATCAAGGGGGTTAATGTTGGCGACACGCAAATGTGGAACATTTCCAATCCCTGCAAAGGCGACAATGGCGGTTGTGAACATATTTGTTTCTTCAAGCCAAACGTCACTCAAAAATACGTGTGCGCCTGTTCATCTGGTTACGAGCTGAGTACTGATGGCCGCTCGTGCACAATTCCAGATGCCTTTTTGGTCTTTTCCCGAGATGGCGACCTTCACAGAATCAGTTTGAACAGAACTGCAAGTACAAACATGGACGACGTAATTCCCGTGAGTAAAGTGAAAGCTGCAAGTGCCCTGGACTTTGACACTGTCGATTCGAGAATTTACTGGTCAGACACCAAAATCAAAGCAATATTCCGTGCCTTTATGAATGGCAGTGACACTGAAAAGGTTATCGAGTTTGGAGTTGCAACGCCTGAGGGAATCGCTGTGGATTGGCTCTCACGAAATATTTACTGGACGGATCTGGACAGGAATCGGATTGAAGTTGCAAGATTGAATGGAGAGCATAGAAGAACGGTCATGTGGTTGGACGTTGATTCTCCAAAAAGCATTACGTTGCATCCAGCCAAAGGTTGGATGTACTATGCCCTGTGGAGAACTAGTAATCCGACAATTGAAAAGGCAGCTTTAGATGGTACGAAGCGAACAACTTTTGTCAATGGAGTGGGCAGAGCAAATGGGCTGACTATTGATTTAGAAGACAACTATCTGTACTGGACAGACATTGACGCGCTTATTATTGAACGATGCAGTTTGGACGACCCACAGAGAACCAGATACATTGTTCAAGGTGCCCGAGATGGTTTCAAGCCATTCTCTTTGGCTCAGTACCAAGAATACATTTACTGGAGCGATATGACATCCCAAACGATTCAAAGGGCACACAAGAGCGTCAGTGTTTTTCATGACGGTGGCGGCATGGACAGACCCCAAAGACTAGCTGCTGCACAAAACGTCATTGATATGGCAATCTATCATAAATTGAAGCAGGTGGGATGGAACCCTTGCGCGGTGAGCAATTGCAGCCATTTGTGCTTTTCCATTCCTGGTGGAGGAAACGGTGGCAATGGTAGAGGTGGTGGAGGAAGTGGAAAGGACGTTGGAACCGTGGCTCAGTGCGGATGCCCTACCCATTTCACTTTATCGCCAGATGAAAGTTACTGTGTACCTCCAAGAGAATATCTACTCTACTCCAGTGGGTCAACCGTGTCGAGACTAATCCTTGACACAAATGACTGTCCCGATACCGTTGTGATGGGTGGTCAAACACAAAAGCAAAGGGGTATTAGTTCTGTGGCATGGGATGGTCATTCCCGAAGTATCTATTGGATTGATACCAAGACGCAGATTAAAAAGGCTGCTGAAAACGGCAGTGGAGCAACCATCCTATTTAACTACGTGGACGAAACATTCAAAGCGTTTGATTTGGTTTTCGATCCTGTACGACAGTTGCTGTTTTGGACTTGTGAAAATTACAACTCAATCAACGTGACCGACCCATCGGGAAAACATTTGGGGAGCGTCCTTAGCAGTGCTAGTGTAGTTGGCGGGGAAGGTGGTGACAATGGAGATGATGATCTGGAAATTCGTCCTAGGCTACTGGCACTTCATCCGTACAACTCTCATCTGTATTTTAGCAATGATGGGAAAATTGAGCGAATTAAGGTGGATGGTATGCAAAGGATGGTGATTGTGCAAGGAACGCATTCCGTAGGTGGTATTGCAGTGGACGTGCTGGAGGGAATGCTGTATTGGAGTGACACTGGAACCAGACGGCTAGAAGTGAGTGACTTGGATGGGAGAAATAGAAAACCTTTGGTAGTGGGACTGGACTCACCTACAAGTATAGCTGTGATGGGAAGGTACGGAGATAAATAATAAATGTTACATATGTATTCTATAATTCTATTGTATTTGCAGTGGCAGGTTGAAATTAACTAACATTAACTATTTTATTAATTGCTTCAGATTTGTGTACTGGATAGAAGAAAGAGGAGGTGTGGAGCGAGTGAACAAATATACAGGAGAGGAGAGAATCCGTGCCTTACCCCGGACTGAAAAAGCTAACGATATCGTTTTCATCAATGACACAACTTCTGATCATGTATGTAGTCGAGTATTTAAATTTATTTTGTCAAAACTAATTTCTTGTTTATATATTATTAACATTTAATAATTGCTTTGCTTCCTGTCTGTTTACAGCCATTCACAAATTGTGAGAATCGGTGCACCCAACTCTGTGTGGATTCGGAATGTTCCTGCTTCGAAGGTTTCGTGTTGTCTATGGAAGATCGACTAACTTGCGGCTACCGTCTTCCCTGTGGTCCTCATGAGTTTGCCTGCTCTCGTGGCAAAATAGGCTGTATCCCCCTCCAGCTGAAGTGTAACGGGAAGGCAGAGTGTGCCGATGGTTCAGATGAGTTGGACTGCGCCGAACCAATTTGTGACTTTCACTGTCCCTGCGAAGCCGCCTGCTTCAAACCAACGTGCCTGAAAAAGCATGAAATTTGCGATGGCAAGGCTGATTGTCCAGGCAGCGGCTACGATGAAAGTGAATTGGCATGCTCTGTAGCATTGGATGGACGTACAAATCCCCCGGATCCCCCCGGACCCAGCCCAATGACCACTGTGGTCATGCCAATAGTCATCATAATTTTCGTTGTGGTTGGAGCCGTCACCTGGTACTGTGTGAAAACCAGAAACAATCAGTTTTCTTCCGAAGGAGATGCTTGCACAGATCCGTTGAATGCTCCCGGTACAAACATGACAACCGTCAATACAGCCGAAACACTTCATCAATTCGCCAGTACAAATGGGTCTTCTTCCATTGGATCGTCGCCCTACTGTGAGCTGCTAGTGCCACATCCTTCACCTGCGACCGAGGTGCGCAGCTATTGCTGCCATGGCAACTACGCCATGTACTACAAGTCTGTGGAACCTGCCCCTCCTCCAACACCGTGCAGCACGGATGTTTGCGACAATTCAGACATTTACGCTTTCGCCCCACCGCCTAGCCCCCATACTAGCAGTCCGCATTCCACAATCAGGTCGTACCCACCTTATCCTCCGCCACCGTCACCGGATCTAACGTAGCATGTCATATTGAAACAAGGCAATCAATCAAAATAACCGTGTGCATAATATTTAATATTTATCATCACTAATCATTACACTTATTGTAACTTGTTGATACAATTTTTGTTGCATCGTTCATTTTATTTTATTTTTGTTAACCATGATCATTAACAATTTTAATTATGTATTACTTTAATTACATACCTACTTACTTTATTAACTTACATTTTTAAGAAACGGAATTTGTTATGTGTTTTTATGTTAGTATTAGATTTAGTGGTACCAGTTTTTAAGTAATTTTATGCAGCTTTTTTGGCAAGTATTTATGATGAATCTAGAAAATATGAATGCGATCGTGAGATAGATCAGCTTTTTAAAACTTTTTTAAATGAATGAAACAAGCTATTTTAATAAAAACCGCGAAAGTGCTTTAAAATACTTTTATTATTTCTGAGAAACTTTTCTGTGTCGAGCTTATTTTATGATTATGATTGTCGGGCTGCCGCGCGACATACGTGACAAAGAAAAACCGGCATTTCAAAAGGCAGACCACTTTGAACTTCATCCAAGAAATAAAAGTTCCAAAAGAATCATTTGTTCATCATCTGATACGCTCATCGGGCGGAAGAAAGTCAGTAAGGTACACTTGCTTATAGTCTACTATTTGGTGGCGGTGGTTATCTCTCTTCTCTTTCAAAAGAAAAATGTGACCGGAGGAAATTGACCATTGCCATTTGAACCAACCACAAAATATTGGGATTTGAACTTTTAGCAACTTGACTTCCATGAACAGTGCACGAGGTTCAGTTTCTTTTATTTCACATTTTTTTTGGCTCGTGACTCGTTCCACAGGAGCAGAGGAGGAATAAAAGATGCAATTTTTTAAAAGAACGACTGAGAAAGTATTATGCGTGCGTATTATCTTGTGCTGCTGCTGATTACCATTTCTAATTTCATTTGGAATGGTTATTGGTATACATTACACAAGCTTAAGATATGGAGCATTATGAAAATGATATGATGATGACTTGGGCTGAGATGAAGAACAAGAAGACATGCATGTTTTTAGGGATTGCCTTCTCTGAGCCAAAAGAGCAATGTAACATGACGATCGTCTCCACAGGCTAATAAATCAACAAGATGCCATCGTCGTCGTCAGAATCAAAAGCCAGGGAGGAGGGCATTAGGATATTAGCCTGTGTAGTTATGTCTTATTATCGTGTATCTACCAGCAGTACTAGCAGTGCTATATTTCAGGTCCAATGACTTTGATGTTGGCCGCATGTCATTCTTCTTCAACAGTAACACCAGCAGTAGCAGTAACATTTTTTATGATGATGATGATGACGCTGCTCTCTGCTCCTCTGCTTTCCGAACACACGGAGGGACAAAAGCGTTTCATTTTTTAATGTATGTGTAACCGTTTCGTCTTATCAATTTATTCACTTTTGTCTTATCGAGACAGGAAATCTTGTAAGATTTTTAGTGCCACCGTGTAGACACAACTCGGTTGTCTCCCGCGAGAAATAATAATTAATCACTTGTCTCCAGGCATGACCCGAATAATTATTTTAAAAATTACACGCGCATATTTGCCTAAAAACTTGTCGTAGGTAAAAAAAAGAAACTTTTTTCTAAAAAATGATTATGACAGGTTGACAGGATGGGAGGGGACCTGCGTTTCATTCAAGTAATTATCCCGTTTGTCAGTTGGAGATGCAGAGGGTGTGGAGGGACAGAGAGAAATAGAAAGGATGGGGGAGTTATTTGAAAATGAAATTTTGTTGTCACCAAAAACTCTAAAGATCTGAGAGTTGTTGAGAGATGATAATAATTACAGCATCCACCTGGGTTCTCATTCATGATACGATCCAGATTGCTTTAAAAAGTCATGTACAAAGAGATGGGGAAGTAGGGGCAAGAAAACGGTGATTTTCACACGACAAAAGATTATGATAATGGAATGGTGAATGGAATTTCGACAACAGAAAAGTATTTCATTGGTCTGTTGGCTGGTGCTCGCAGAAAAAAATAACCGTTAAAAACCAGACAGATATGAGTTTTTGAAACGACCTTTTCTTGCCGTTGCTACTGTTGCTCCTGCTGCAGAACATTCTTTTTTACAACCTTGATTATTGACTTTTCCCCTCAAATTTATGAGGTTTCCATCTGCTCCTCCTGAAAATGCTCGAGAGCGTGCCGTTGTTGGGAGCCCCATGCGCTCCTCTCCTGCCTGCTTGCTTCTATGTCGCTGCCGACGCTGTTGATCAGGCAGATATTTCCAAATTCCGACCAAGAAACGCAAGCGGCGATACTGCTGAAAAAATCTTGTGTTTTCAAAACTATCATGTTACTCTCCTGCTTTATGAGTCTATTCTTTGAAAAAAATATTTTGCAAAATACCTACATATAAGTTGGCATGCAAAATATTACGGCGATGAAAACGGTGATTGTAATTAATTCACATATTTTGCTATTCCAAGAAAGTTTTTGTCTGCTGCGATAATTATGAGTTATGAATGACAACTAAAAATGCTGAAAATAGTTTTACTTTTTTCATACGCATCTTAATAACACTTTGCATACATTTCTTTATTATTTGCTTTCTTTTTATATGTTTCTTTTTCCGCAAATCGTTTTGAATAAGTGGGTATAAAGCAGCCAAAAAAATAGATAAAAAAGTTTATATGGGCGATCGGAACATTATTATTACTATTTTCTAATGTTTCCTTTCTTCTCGTTTCCCATGCGCATGCATGCCACACTTTATTATCATGTTGTTTGTGACTTGTGACTCATTCTTCATTTTGGAAAAATGTAAATTGATCCGACGGATTTTCACGGCTTATTTATGAGCTTTGCATTAAATTACAATCTGACAGGAGAGTTGTGTGAGCGAGGCGAGGAGGCCACTAGTGCAAAATGTTCCAAAGTGCACCTTCTGCTGATAATTTGAGCATGAGACTGAGACTTTTTTTCAAGAAATATATATTCGAAATTCTTGTAAACTGTGAACTGATAATCCGGGACTAATAATGTTTATCAGGAAACTCGATCAGTCTGTGCGACCGACCAGTCGTCATTTCTCAAAAAATAATTTGAAATTTTATATATAACATTTTTCTATCTCGGTAATTGGAAACCAGTTAGTTAGACGTTAGAAACGCTAGCCTAAGTAATGTTCAAGGGGGCAATCTGAGACATCTCAAAATTATAACCACAATAAGCACAATAATAATAAGAACAATAAGCAACCTGTGCATAATGCGAATGCCTTCATTTCATCTTCTCTTTAAATGGCTTTAATTAATGACACCTTTTAATCATGCTGTTAAACAAACTCCGATTTATTAATTGTGTTTGACTTATTCTTTACGGGACCCCCAGGAAAACACCCGGTAGTATGTGTCATGTGCATAAAATACCAAAATGCCAATGCAGAAACAGCGGAAAGGAATTTTGATGGGCTCTTTTCTGCAATCAAGGGAATCCGAGTGAGAAGATAACAACCGGCTTGTTAGCACAAGAACTACATTACTTACTATCACTAAACCGTATATATTTTTTTCGTGCAATTTTTTTCATGATGGCGATAACACCGCCGCTATAACAGCAGGAAAAGCATCAGCAGCAGCAGCAAGCAAGGCAATAATAATAATTCAATCGCAAAATGACAAGTGTCACGATCACGATCATGGAAGAAAAAACGAGTGTTTTTAAAAACGCTTCTCGCCATTTGTTGTCTTAAATTCAAATCGCCGTTTTTCAGTTTTCTCTAGTAACTCGATGCAATCCTTTTTACAAGGAAAGCGCTTAGACAAAACACAAAAATAATTGCATGGCATCGTGTTTTTATTGCTAGTGCCAATAATATTAAGTTTTTTAAAAAGTCCTACTTTCAGTAGTACAAACATTTTTTTAGAAAACATGTTTAAAGAGAGCAGCAGAGCAGCGTTTACTTTAATTAAGTTATGTTATCTTTTTCAATGTCAAGTGATTCTCTTTTGTTCCGTCTCAAACATGATCCATTGATGTTTTTGTAAAGCCGTTGCGTGAATCATTTAAAAGACCTTTGCAAAGGAAGAAACAACATCAAGTTCCGCCCACACCACCTAAAGCGAGAGAGAAAAAACATGGAAACCCTAAAATATACACAACATGTATGTATATCCTATCCCACTTCATCTTTCCTTCATAAATTAATACTCGAAAAAAAGTTAATGAAATGCTGTGACTTTTTTGCGGTGGTGGTGTTCGTGTCAGTGTCAATCTGTCAGTAAAATCGTGTTGATTCCGATGATGATGCTGTGTTGGTTTCGCTATTTCATTGACGAAATTGGCAAATTTTTTCGCATTCAAATCCTAATATGTTTATGTTTACCTCTCTTCTTTCTTCCCCTTTCATGTCGTCGTCGCAAGAAAACAAGTCGTTAAAAAACGTCATCCCTTCCTTTTGCACAGCACAGCTATCACGGCCAACAAATTCCTTCTTAAGGTATTTTTGCCGTTGACACTACTGAGGATAAAGAAATTGAAAAGGTGTGGCGTGGCGTACCCAATCACACGTCATCATCAAGATCAAATGATCAAATCTTAATAGTGAACCAATACATACTCAATATTATTTTCAAATTCCTTTTGCATACACTGCTAACAGTAATTATTATCAAACGTGAATGAAAACGCTATGAGATTATTGGGTGTGTGTAGCGTACAAAGTTAGTTAGAAAGCACACACGACGACACGCAAATAGGTTTTGCTTTTCATCTGCCTTTCTTCTCCAATAATTCATAAAGTTCATCTTTCTCAGGTTCTG
Organism: Sinella curviseta; assembly: GCA_004115045.4. Taxonomy (NCBI): domain Eukaryota; kingdom Metazoa; phylum Arthropoda; class Collembola; order Entomobryomorpha; family Entomobryidae; genus Sinella; species Sinella curviseta. The sequence continues at coordinate 42,067,775 of CM023200.3, forward strand.
GTTCATATGACACTGCACAAGGATGGAGACGACGACGACGATGATGATGGAGACGGAGAGTGAAAAATATGTCGTATTGGTGGTAGTGGTGTTGGTCTTGAGATTTTCTGTCTTATTTTTTCTTCTTTATAGAGCTTCCCCACAAACAGCTACAAAGAGACAAAGTTTATTTTTAATTTTATTCCAACCACTTACTACTTTATTACACATTTTTCCCCTACTCATCATCACACGAAGAAGACGAGGAAGAAGTATGAATTTGTTGAAACTGCTGAAACAAATCCAACGTTCCTTCTAGTGCTCGGCTGCATCATCTTTATCATGGCATCATCATCATCACAGCAGCAGCAGCGCAGCGGTAGCACACATAATAATATTAACATAATTATTACCAAGAACATGCTATGCAGATGATAAAAAGGAAAGATATGAAAAGTACAAGATTTGTCAATGTTTGCTGCGGGAGAATTTGGGAACTTTGCTACGATGGACGATTTTGTAGCAAAATCTTTTCAAGCGATTTGAATATTTGGGAAAGTTGAATTTGGGAGCGGAACCGCTCTAACGTCTGCTGTACGTGTCCATTGACCAGTGTTCCGAAAACCTCTCAATTTTTTTTGCGCTCATACTCCTAAAGTCCATTCGGAAATGTTTCAAGAAACATCATGCTCATGATTTTCATATAAAACACTGCATAAACACACACAAATGTCTACCTCCGAGCATGTAATGGTTGCGCTGCTGCTGAGAAGAAATGTTGTAAAAAACGTTGATCATCATGATCATCATCTTGCGTGGCATATGGAGATATTATTGGCATTTTGGCAGGAGTGCATGCATCATCACATGTGAATTTGTGAATATTTGAAAGATACAAGTAAAATTATTTTACTTGCTCTTCCGCTGCTCCTGCAAAAATAATATTCGCAGGAAAAAAATATCTCCCCTTCCAAAACAACCTTATGTCTTTAGAGTATATTATCCGCTTTTCCTTTTGCATAACATTAAACCATTTGGCCGTTGTAGGAGCATCACTGAGCAGAGAGCTATAATCGTAATAATAATAATAAATGAATCTTCCCTGCTCGGTAAAATTGTTAAAAGAAGAAGATGAAGATCAACTAAACTTTGTTGGTTGGTATATAGATAATATACCTACCCACACCTATCCAATCCACATCCATCCACCTTATCTCTTTCTCTGTGTCTCTAGGAAAATCGGTATTTTTTTCTTGAAAAAAAAATTATCACAGGAGGGCGACTCGACTACTACTTACTGCTGCTTTATGCTTCTACACGGGACAGGAGAAATAAGCCAGAAATACAACAACGTGTGGTTGTGGTGGTGGGGGATAGGAATGCAATGTTAAAACCTTTAAAAATACGGATTAATAATATAAATGCATACAGACATACTAACTTAGTTACATATATTTATAAAATGTAATAATATTTTTTTGCATACAACTTTTTCTTCTTTCTTGGATGGGCACGGCCCTGGCCCTCATCTTCAGAACATGAAGAGAGAGAGAAAAATCATCATCATGAACGTATAATCTTTAGCACATCAGATTATATTCCTTCCGCTTGCTTCTCGAACAAATCATTTTTATACCTACCTACTTAGCAAAAGTATATATTCCAGACGAGGAGATCAGAGAGGATAGCCGAATAGGAGGAACGGGCGTATGGATCGCAATATTATAGGCAGTGGTAGGGATATTTTAGCTAGGTTTGTAAGCAGTCACGTTGTTCGATTGGAATGTATTAAAAATACTACAGCACAACATATCATAAATATACATCTTCCTCCTCATCATCTCAACATCATCATATTTATATAGCCCATAATAATATTCTATATGGAACCTATCTATCTGACTACTCCACAAGATATTTTCTGAAAGAAGCGCAAGAAAGGACGAAGACTACGGCAAAAAGAAAGGGGAAAATCACCAGCACACGATGATGATGTGATCCCTTCATAATAATAATCATAATCATATACAATTTGCCAATCCCAATCATATTTCCGTTCGCGGAACATAGAACACAGGAGAGGTATGTGTTTTATATCGCTCCCCTCCTCCTCCCATCATCCCATCACGTAATATTATCATAATCAGTTTGTCTTGAGTTGTAAATTCTCCTTTTTTTGCACCTTCCCAGCTCAAACGTTCCGAGATTCGGAGGAGTTGCTGCGAGATCAAAAGGAGGAACAAAAGAGTTTTCACTTGTGATTGTCCCTCAGTTGTTTTCCTTACCTCAGGGGAGTCAAATCGAAATCGGAGATTTTGTCCTGCTCCTGCTTTCAAAAAAAAATATTTTCTTTTCAGTTTTTCAGCTCAAGTGCCGAAAAAAGTAGTCATTTGCACCTTTTCTCTTTGTTCTTCTTGGAATTCTGCTAAAGAGCTGCTGAGGTTGGGCAGCCAGCCAGTCGTGCTTCCATCATTGTTCTCGCTGAGTGGAAAGGAGGACGCGTCCTCCATATTGATTTCTAGACAGACAGAGAGAAAGGGAAACAAGAGAGAGGGAGACAGAGAATTCACCGTTGTTTTTTCTCAGACGCTTTGCTCAGTTGAAAATAATAAAAAACTCTTTCTGAACAAAAAAGTTTCTATTCTTCATAGTCGTAAAAGAAAGCATCAACATGTCCAGTGAAATTACAGTTCATGGCGATGGGATGGAGAAGGGCTATCTAAGTAAGTATGGTATACAGTGAAAGCGGTGATGCTGCTATATTCATTCCAGAATGAGGGATAAAAAATTTGCATTTAAATTTTCTGTTTAAATTAGACTGGGCAAACTCTTTCAAAATCGAGCTTGGTGGGCTGAATGTTTCCAAAATGATGGTGGACTGCGACGGGCCGGGAGGAGTAAAGCCTGAAGTGAACCTGAACGTGAAGGATGGCGTTATGAACTGTACATACCATTGCAAGGTGGAGGGCGACTACAACTTCTCTGTCCAGTTTGATGAGGAGCACGTCGTAGGAAGTCCGTTTACCGTCCACGTGGAGGGCGAGTTCTTAATTCCTGTCGAGAAGGTGATCATCACCGGAAATGGGATTAAGGAGGGTCGCAAAGGGCAGTTCAACGAGATTAACATTGATCCGCGCGAGTCTGGAATAACTTGTAAGTGAAACAAAGAAAAATAGGTAGTAGCACTATTTATTTTTTACAAGTTTGCTAAAAATAGACAAAGGATTAGTTAATTGAGCGGGAGCGGTGAGCGGAGGAGATGAAATGTGTGGATGGTGTGTGGTGTGATGATGTTAAAAATAACTAATTTTTTATTTAAAAAAATATTATTTATTTTTGTTTGTATTGAGTATTTTTTCTATCTTTCTTGTTTTCCTGGACTTTTGCCAACAGTTCCATTACAGTACCACTTGGAAGGAACCAGCAAGCCGGATATTAATTTGCGAAACAACGGTAATGGCACTTGCACGCTTAGATACAAGCCGTACACACCGGGCGTCTACAAGCTCCAGTTGAAGTACATGGAGAAGCACGTGCCCGGAAGTCCTTTCCAGATTCGAGTCAAGTAAACACAAAGGGGGAAAGTGAGAGGAGAGAAAATACTACGTAAAATGAACATTTTAACACTCAAACTACAAGACAGAAATTATCATTAAATAAAATAATTAAATATAAAATATAAATAATTCTTATATGATTAGTTGTATAGAGAGAGGTTATTAGGTAGAATGGTAAATGGATAGGTAGGAGCTCAATAATTATTTATCCCAAAAAAAATCAACACTTTGCAATAAATTTTTCAGGGTAAGGCTCAAGTTTGAACAAAAAAACTAGCAAAATTGATATAATGTCCACAATTAAAGTTACCCATCATCTCTAGTTCATCTGGGTGAATCAATGTTTTAAAAGCAGCCATCACCGTTAATTATAATAGTCATTATATTTGGGGAAAATGTTTAACTGTGCTGCTGCGTCCTCCTACCTAAATGCTCATCAAAACTGCCTGTTTAATAATGTAATCTTGAATTTTAACAATTTCTCATCATCATATATATTTATCACCGCACAAGAAGCAGTTTTTTGACGAGTACAGGAGAAAAGTATCTAAAAACATCAAACTTTCAACTGTCTCTAGTCCGATTTATAAAAGTAGACATATAAGTCATGTCAGCCAAAGGGGTGGTAGGGACAAAGTAAGAAAAATATATAGTGTTCATTAATTAGTCGCCACATCATCACCTATTATACATCTTACTAGTTTAATTTTGGAATTTATTCTAATAAGTTATCCTTGCAATTCATAACATGATCTTGATAAATTGAAAGAAGGTATATTTAAATCATAATTGAAAATCGACATTTTCGTCATCAACAATCAACAGCAGTGCTAATACTCAAAAGGACAATTGAAAAATTTTTCAAGCTTGGAAGGAGTGTGGAAAATTATATTGAATTTAAATATTATCTTCTATGACGTGTTATAGTTAAGTAATTAAATGATAACGTTAATTGTATACATAATTGTACTTTGCATGTATTACTATAAATAATTGTCGTGTTTATTGTTGTCGACAGAGAGAAATGTTTAGTTTTGTTGTGGTTTTAATCTGTAATAAAAAAATTTTATTGTAAAAAGACGGAATTAAAAAACCGCTGTCATTTTTTCACCCAAATGGTGACGTTGTCCGATGTCGTCCCACCCAGTCGTCATTGTCAACGTTATCTGGCATACTGATATATACTCCAACAATGATTTTCTATAATAATATCTTGCAAAAAAAAGTAGCCTTCTGTTTTGGCACTTTGGAAAAATACAATTAACGACACAACCTCAACAGGAATCCACCACGAACGAACAGCAGAAATCATGGCTTTTGAACCGTATCTGATGAACCGGAAGCAAGGTTGCTACCGTGCTCCCCTCTGCTTCTCATATAACCCCCGACTTCCCCGTCACGATCCCACCTGTACCAGCGACAAGTATACAACCTACTTCCGGGATAGATGGAAGGCCCTCTCCCAAAATGTTTGCAAGTGTAAAACCCCCAAATGTCTCTGTCCCATGAATCCTCTGCAGAAATCGAAATGCAAGGAGGAACGAACAGAGCCTGTTCCAAAGGATCCCCTGGAATTTAATGACATTTGCGTTCCGCAGCTGTACGAGCGTGGCGTGACCCAATATAACAAGACCTATCAGTATCCCTGGTCTCACAATAATATTGATGACTGCTGCAAGCCCGAGTGTCCGTGTTTGGACCGCTTCCCAGATCCTGTGGAAATGGATTATGTTTGTAAGGGCAGCTTCCCATGTCCGCCAATGGAAGATTGCACCACGTACAAGCACTTCTTTTACGCGAAACCGACACCGCCTCCACCTCAACGCTATCATCCGCTGCCATACGATCCCTGCGAGTGTCCATTGGAAAGCGCCACATCCTACAGACTAGATTATGAGCTGAAGGATCCTGTGCCAAATGGGCCAGCTTTAGCTCAAGCCATCAAGCGTGGAATGTGGTCAATGGACCAGTTTTGTGGGGACTTTAAATCAGATACTGAGTTCGTTTCGCAATTCCCACGCAAATGCGCCGTCATACCGGCTCCAATAAAAGCCCCAGACAATCTCAAGGTCGGCGAGGGTCGATTTGAATCTGCAACGGAGACTTGTAGTCAGTACGGTTTCAAGTGCGCGGAAGATCGAGTCTGCTATCCGGACTGGATTCAGAATGACACTTGGATTCCACCGGACACCCCGCTGGAACAGTGTACAACATACAAACATTTCTACAAGCCACATCCCCTCCGACTTCCACCAGGACCGATGCCTCCAATCCAGAGCCCAGATGCCATTCCGTTCTCCAGCATGAACAACATGTGGTACACATGCTGCGACCCTGAGGTGGATCAGAGGGTCCCTGTCGAAATGCGGGATCAGGATCCTTGGCCAAGGGTTATCACAAAACCAATAAGATACCAGGATAATCTTAAAACTGATCCGTGTGCCCCATTCCGAGATGATACTACCTACAAGGTAGATTACTTTGCCAAGAAGCGTTGCGCCCCCAACAAATGGTACGGACCTGAAAGGGGCTACACGTCACCAATTCTGCCCTTTAATGACAATACCACCAACCGCGTTAGTTATGTGGCCTACTCCAACGATCAGCGGAAAGGAGCCAAGCAAAATCCCGGTAATCCCAATGGAATCAAATGGGGACCTTACAAGTGTCAACCGGAAGTGGACAAATGTCGGCCACGATTCCCGCCACCATATGGACATCCACTCAAACCGTACACGAAGCAATGTCCTTGTGGCCAGTTTGATGACCGTTCAATGTATCACAAGGATTTCAAGTTTTGGACTCCAGAAATGGTTGACTCTGTTATCAATGATTACTGCAGACCTGTGGGGTTACCGAAGGGTGTCAGCTTGTATCGGGCTAGCTACAATGGTCAAGGTGGGAAAAAGGCCGAGATTATGCCTCCGCCAAAGTCTAAAGGCCAGAGATGCATGAATCCTTGCGGATTCAGGGATTTGGACTCCCTCTATCGACTCAGCTTCACGGACTTTTGGCAAGCGTAAGAGTCACAATTATAAGCCATTTTTCAACCTTTTATTAGATCACCATTATTTTAATGTACTTATTATCTCGTTTATCAGGATGCCCCGCCAAAGCCTGGAAAAGTACAGAGGCAAACCAACCATCAAGACAAGGAGGAAGAAAACTGGACAAGATGGGAATTGTGAGGATGAAGTCCAACAGGATAATATTGAATTGTTCCAAATGCCACAGGGCACAACAGTCCAAGAAACGTTGCAGTATTTGGAGCAGCAACAGCAAAGGAAAAAATAAAACTGTTTAAAAACCCATTGATAAAAATTGTAACCTTTTTCCTAAGACTATAATTTAACAAATAAACGAATCAATTAACATGACCTAAATATTGTATTATCTATTCTATCAAACTCAAAGATTGTGCTTGATTGTTGACAATGAAATGAAATGGTACAAAATCTGTTCACCAAATATGTACCCTAGTTTTAATATCACAATCATATAACAAAATTATTTCATCATCCCACGGTTCACTAAACTCAGCAAGAGTTTCTGTAATCAGTTAAAAGACCGCAAAGAGGAAAGGACGGTTAATAAACAGACATTATGAGGTACCACAAAAGTCAAGACTTCAAGATCAAGATTTTTCAAGCTGGGTTGCTTTTTACTACAGTGCATTGTGATAGATGTACAGAAGCAATGAATATGTAACCTAATCTAAAACATGCTCATTCGCAAATATTGTTTGTCTAGTCAGGTTCATTTCTTATTTTTTAAATCAAGAAAAAATATACAACAGATTTATCCAAATATTTTAATTGGAAAATGGAAGATAGGTATGTATACCAGCAATAAAAAATTCCACAAAATCTAATTTTCTTGGAACAAAAAGCCGCACAGAAGGACAGAAGGACCATAAGACGCATTTATATGCAAAAACCTAGATTCATAGTTCAGATAATTGGCCAATGATTTCGTTATGTCGCAATCATCATCTTCGTCAGGGAATAATACTTGGTCATCTTGCTCCATTATTTTTTTGGTATTATTTGCAATGTATTTATCAAAAATGCTAGCAGTTACTGGTGCTGTTACCACTTCTACATACCTACGTCGCATTTTTTGGTATACGATAGGGACAACTGTGGAGGAAGGAGATTACAGATTAGCATGAATCCGTACAACTTTCAAGGAAATTGTACTCAACATTTAAATGCTTCTAATTATCTTCTTATTTCTGGCCAAATCAGTATACCATATGCAATACGTACATATAATTACTGCATCGTGCTTCAAAAAAAATTTCCAAAATCTTCAAACCCCTTTTAGTGCTCATTTGCTGTAGGTGTGGAAGCTATTCTGTCTTTAAAATGCGGTCCCTTCAGCATGAACTCAAGGGATTCATTTTCGGCACCCTTCTCTGGATCCCCATTGCTTATCTGTTTGTCCCCCTTGTCATAGTTTTCTACATCGCATCCAGAATTGTCCACCTGCTCGTTAAACTATTTCATCCGGAATTAATCCCCATTACAAAAAACGACGCATTCACCACATTTGCCCCCAGCAATACCGATTCATCTTACGTGTACACTTGTCAAATATGGCGTGTCAAAGGATTCATTGAGGTGGACGCCTTCAGGAACCATTTTCAACAGTGCTTCTTGTCCACGGAGGAGGATCGCCAAACGTACGTTAACCTCTACTGCCACTTTGTGGAGTATCTTGGGTTCATTTTTAAGAAGAGAGTCAGGCAGATTGACCTGAAATGGCATATTCATGAACATCTGCTGGAAGACGGGGTATCAATAGAAGAATTCATTGGCAAGTGGATGGTGACCCATGACCATGATAACTCTACTGACCCCAGCTTTGGTTGGTCGTCAAAGACCACAAGAGAACGCCCTACCTGGATGATTAAAGTTATCCCAAACCAGCGCATCAAAGAGACCACAGTCGTATTTAAACTGCATCATGGAATTTGCGATGGGTACACAATTGTCCATTTGTTAGATAAGCTAAGTGGTCAAAAGTCTCCATACCTGTTCAAGGAACCTGAACCGCCCTTTCTGAAAAAGGTCAAGTGTTTTATTCAATTTCCATATATTATGGGGGAAATCTGGATAAAAAATTGCATGTTGCAGAGACAGGGAAAGAGATTTGTGGAAAATCCAACAAAAAGAGAACAGGACAATTGGCTCATATCATTTTGTACCCTTGACCTTGAAACATTGAAGGGGGTGCGGAGAGTGACGGGAACCAATTTTGTGTCTGTACTAATGAACATTCAGATGGGTGCTTTACGAAAACTCTTAAAGGAAGTGAATCCAAAGGTTAAGGCGCTCAAAGAGACTCCATTGGAAACTTATATTGGACACTCGATGGGAATGCCACAGCATCCTGTACCCACAAATGGGGGCGGGATGGCCAATCACTTGTGAGTCATGAGCTGCTACAAAAAATAGAAATTTTCTCATCCTTTTATGTAAATATGTACATAATGTCTATCCATCCGTTAAACAGAACGTTAAACTCAATTAAGGCCAACTTTCACTTGGACGACCCCTTGGAAAGGTTAATGGACTTGGACAAAAATTTCCGGGAATCAAAATCAAAGGGATACCCAGTGTTGATTTACTACATCGGATTCAATTTGATGAAGCATTCACCTGCATGGTTTACTAGAATGATAATTAACGCAGAACTGAGCTTGCTTGCTACTGAAACAGGATTAAGCACACTTCTTGCCTCTGAAAAACGACATTACTTGTTGGGTCATCCTGTGGAAAATATCTGGTTGCCTGTTGTAACCCCTTCCATTTTTCCAAAGATGAGTAAGAAAATGTGATTCAATCTTCTACTAATTTAATGCCCATTCGGTTAATCAGTTGCAACAATTTTCCTTACATTTCTTCCAGAACTGATGACGGTGCCTGTTTCGCACTCGGGAATGTTGGACATTTGCGTTAACGCTGAAGCCTCTCTTGTGAAAAATCAGCAAATGCTCGACAAGCTAACCAAAGTATATTTTGTTGAGGAGTTGGAAGCCCTGCGGATAAGATGTAAGCAGTTGGTCGAGTAGAACTAGAAAAGATTACTTTTATTTATATTCGAATCGTGAACAATGCAAATTTTATAAAAGTTAATACTTAAGACGATGCTTATATCAATAAACTTTTAAAATGACAAGCAAAAGGAATTTCATATGCGGCAGCTTTCAGACATGTGAGTCTCACAATGCCCCAAACACAAGATATCATAAGTTTTATAGTGAAACTCTGGATGTGATATTTGTAGAAAATTGAAACTTGTCAATTTTTATTCATTTTAATTGCAAATTAGCTTGTCAATACATCCTTATTTGCAGCAGTAACCGCTGCCTTCAATCCATCAAACATGACTTTCATTGAGCGACAAGTTTCGTCGAATTTGGAAATGGTATCATGATACCGAATCTCCTGCCGATGCAGCTTTTCCTGTAAACTGGAAATAAGCTTAGCCTGACATTCGCAAGTTTCCTCGAGATTGTTAACCTTGCATTCCAAATAGTCAACACGTTCTTCCAGACATTGCAGTGATTTTGAGGAAGGAACGGTACCTCCACCACCCACAACGTCTTCGTATATTATCGTTGTTTCACTTTTCACTACCGACTCATTCTTATCGTGCAAAACGGTAAGATTCGGTTCCTCCACCGTGTTGGTGGCTTCGTCCACTCCATCACCTTTTGCCTTACTGCTTTGAGAAATTTGATTTGTTGTCAGTTGACTTCGTAGAATGGAATTGGTCGCACGTAACACTTCATTTTCCTCCCTGAGCATTGCCAACTGACCCTCCACTGCTTCGTTCAGCTTTGTAGCGGTGTCGTGCAAAAGAGCTGCGGTTTTTGCAGTGTCCCCCAATTCCTTACTACATTCCATGATACGAGCACCTTCTTTTAGAAGATCCACACCTTCTCTGACCAAAGCGGACGTTGTGGTATCCACCTCACAAACAGAAGTAGATGTCTCCAATTTATCATGAGGAGATGGAGAAGGTTGGCAAATCTGATGAATTGTTGTAGGTTTGCGGCAATTTTTTCTGGGGGCTTCAATAGAAGAGCAATCACTGGGCGTTGAGGTGAGAACTCGAATGTTTAGATTGACTCCGGAGGCTGAAGCTCTAGTACAAACATGTGGCGATCTGCAATGAGGACCTTCCAAACCGTCCAGGATTGTGGCGTGCTGGGAACAAGGGCGAAATCTAGACACGAAGGGCCTTGACCTATTTGATTGTCGTTGGTTATGATAAGGAGGTCCTTCTGGACAGCAACAGCAAGTGCAGCAGCGACAGGTACTCATAACGCTACAGGTTCTTGTAAGAGATGCCCTCTGTCCTAGGGATCCTGGCCCACCTTCTGGACTGACGCTGTTGTGCATAAACATGTGGGCTGATTGGGTGGGGTTCTCGTATAAACCGTGAAGATCAACACAGGATGGGATGCGTTGGTGGCAATGAGGATGACTATTTTGCTGTTGTTGTTCTCTCTCTTCCTCGTCGCACTCACACCCTGGAAAACGTATGGGGAATAATTGATATCTAAGTTGAAAACACCTCCAGGTGGCATCAATCGCGTGTCTCAAAGAAGGAATCAAGTTGAAGGGGAAGACATCGTCGAGGGAGGCAGTGTCAAAATCCAGTAAACGATCGAATATAGAAGGGGAATGTGATCTTGAGCGGTGGTGGTAATCATGGAAAGGTGGGAATGCCGGGGGGTGTGGGTGGTTGTGAAAATGACAATGGCGACTATGATGAAAATTATGGTGATGGTTGTTCATGATTGACGAGATTTCAAGTTTGGTTTATACGAATTCCTATTGTGTCGACTAGTAAATAAAATTAATATTGACATGTGTAGTCTTAATATAGCTAATTCCGCCATGTAGACAACTTGACAACGGTTTTTATTAAAGTATTATGTAACGGTAAATCTACAAATAAAATAATATGGATTCTGTAGACCTGACTCGGTAAATGTTCTAAGGGGTATCGTGAGAAATATTCATGGATGCAGCAATTTGGTATTCTTGTTACTATTACTAATTTATTTTTTTGTATAAATTATACTAAACCCCCGCCTTCTGCCTTTTGATTTATTTTGGCACACGACGACTCAAGCTTCCTTTTAAATTTCTAGCAAATTGAATAATGAAATAAGTAAATGGTATTTTCCAAATTAGTACAATGATGTTATAAGGACACCATGCTGAGATCATGACATACTCTCGATAAATAAAAAGCTAATCCATTCAAGTGATTCTGTCGCAACTTGAAAGAGTTTTAGCTTCATGTTGAAAAATTGGATTTTTTAAAATGATACACTTTATAATTGAATATATTTGTTATTCATATGGAATGGATACAAAGTCAACTGCGTGTGCATCGTGCATGCGCGTGCCATTGCCGTGTACCCGCATACAAATTTTCCAGAGGAATGAATAAATACAAGAGTAAATGCTTGGCATTGTGCAGCAATATGGGCAAAACAGCAAAAGGCAGGACGGCATGAGTCTAGAAGTGTGAGAAAATAGGGAGAGGATCAAGGAAATTGAATGTGGGAAGGATCCCCATCCTCAAGTCCCGATCCGAGGAGGGAGAAAACTGTATTTTCAGGGAGGATTGTGCAAGCCAATGTGATTGTTGGCTGGAGCAGAAGAGAAGAGAGCAGCAGAGCAAGTGTGACTGTGAGATGGACTAGAAGAAAATCAATTTCGTATTACCTTTTAATATAAAAAGGAAGGGATGATGAAGATTTTGGCGATGATTTAAAAGAGTCAAATTGTTTCCTTTACAAATGTACATACTCGTTTCATATTAATACAGCATCCTTTATAAAACTGTATAGTGTGATTTGTCAGTTTGTCACCTCTAAACTCTAAACTAATCCATCCATGCTAAGCTTGCCACTTGCCAGCTACCCTATTTTATTTTTACTATTAAATTCATCGATGATTACCACTTACTTTCCTCTCGTTTACTGTTATTTGTGGGCAATGAGGAAAGACTGCCGTCGTACTTTCATATAAGCTGATTTTACGACTTAAAACTTTTCTTTCCCTATAATAAGTTTATATAATATACATCTATCCAGTAGTATTGAGTGAAATATCCATTACGCGTATTGGGGTAATGGAAAATGTAAAGAAGCTTTTCACTCTGGTTGTTTAGCTCTTATCTCGAGAAAACACTCATGGACTTACACAATGATCATCGTCATCAACATCATCAGCTTTATGTACAACGAGCTTGTCTTATGTAAGGTTGTGCAAATGTGCTGCACAGTGCTTAAGCATTTCCAACAGCAGCACCAACAATATTGCAATATAGATTTTGCTCAGAAGGGACTTTTATCCCCGGAATTTCATGAATTTCCAAAAACTAATCGGGGGAAAAAGGTGATACCGTTTCCTTTTCTATTTCCAGTGCCACTAGAGACTCCATGCAAGATAGTCAGGTTTTAATAGACTGAGCTTCTCAAAATAGAAATGAACTCAGATTTCAATAAAAATAATAATCATTGTCAAATGGGGCATTGTGCAACTTCAACAATAATCATCATCTCCAAACAAGTCATTTTTGTTACTAATGAACTTATTGATACATTTATTTTGTCTTACGTCTTAGTAGGTGACATAAAATGCTAAATACTGGTGTGCATTTGCCGTATTCTGTCATAGGTAAATATTTAAACAAAATATAATACTGACTTGCCACTTAACTTAACAAAATATTATTCGATTGGGTATAAGAACACTTGTAGTCTGTTCTTTTGGAAATGGATCTAATCTAACAAGTCAAAATTTTATATGAAAAAATAGCAATTCGTGTTTTTCTGTCTGATGATCAATGTATTGTAGTGTAATTATTGATCGAAGCCAAAAGTACAAGATAAGAACCGACTTTTCTGTGAAACGTTGTTCAATAAGTTATGTGGTTGTAACAACTGTAATAACTAAATCAAGAATCGAGCACCTGCAAAATTATCAACAAATTCCAAAACTAAATTTTTGGTTGTGTCACGTAGTTTAATCTGAGTTTCTGGAAGAACCCAATAGACAAATGAATGAAGATTAGTGTCAACCAGATGTTACGAATACATTAATCAATTTTGAACTGCTATAGATATTTATCGGTGGTTGTTTTCCGTTTTACTCCAAATCGATACTGGCTACGAATAATACTGTCTGGAGGCCAACAGTCCAAGAAACTTGTCAAAACAAGGACGGAAGCAGCAAAAAGGAGATAAACTTGTTCCTTGTAATTTTTCTGTTTCTCAAAGATTCCACAGACAAAAACACGAATAAAAAGAAATTTCAGTCCAGTCCAGTGCGTAAAACAAAAATATAAAATCATGTTGGACCCTTCAAGGAGTATCACAGTTTCTCCAGACCATTCGATCTGTCAGCAGCAGGACAGTGCTCCTCATCCTCCGCGTCAACATAATCACCCCAAACCTTTTTCATTACTACCATCATCATCATCAGCAGTAGCAGCAATTCATCGCAGTGCCAATTCTTTTTCATCGTCTTCAGAAGTCACTGCACTAATTAGACCCAATTTCATCACCACTACCACCAGCGTCAGTGCCGGGGGAGGCGGTGAGTGTCGTAGCAATAGGGGTGGAAAAGCACCTTCAGTTTGTTCGCTAGAAGACGACATGCTAGATTACTCTGATGACGAGTTGGATTCCGATATTTCAATGGACACGATGGACTTTGACTTTCCTGGGGCGACGGGAGACAATACCAGCGACCGAAATTCCACCTGGAACTGCGGAAGCAGTAGCAGTGGCAGCAGCAACAACAAAAGTGGAAAGGAAGATGGGGCTATGCGAGATGCGAAATCTTCTGCAACAATGAAGGAACACAGCAGCGGTGGCGAAGCAAATTCTATAAAGGTAAGTTAAATTGACAGTTATTTACCTTTTTGGGTGATAAAATTACAATTCCGTAAAAATTCTTTGGAAAAAGTATTGTATTAAAAATCTGCATTTCGTGTAGGAGGAAAGTAGAGATGCAAACCACGAAGGCGGAGAAAACTTGATTAAACAGGACATGTCGTCTCCTTCCCTACTCCTGTCGGGCAGCCCTTCATCATCTTCCCTTGCTCTCCAACAAGATGGAGGTTCTGGATCGGATTCCCTCCCACTTCATTCCCAGAGTTCACCCCGTCTCCCCCGCAAAGTATTCACCAACACGAGGGAACGCTGGCGTCAGCAAAATGTTTCTGGAGCTTTCGCCGAGCTTCGTCGACTCGTCCCAACTTACCCCCCAGACCGGAAGCTAAGCAAGAATGAGATACTCCGTTTGGCTATCAGATACATTCGTCTTCTCATGTCTATTCTCGATTGGCAGGATAAGTCAAACAACAACAACAATACCACCAGCAACAATCGAAATAATAGAGTTCCTGTGTACACAAAAAACAACAACAGTAGTGGTTCTTCAACCACATCATCAGTCTATTTTGGACACATTGGTGGGGGTGGTGGGCGCAGCGAGATGTTTGGCAACAATTTTCATGAAAATGGGACCTTATCATCGTCGCCATCGCCGTCGTGTACGAAAGGCACCGTCGCCATTACAAGGTTTTCTGGAAGCAACAATAGCAACTCGGCCAGCAAAAGTTGTACTGGAGGTAGCCGGGGTGTGAGCAAACCCAAGAATAAAAAGGGAAAAGGAAAAGGCAAGAACAATGGCAAGTCTGTTGTTGCTGTAACTAACCATCTTACCAAAAAGGAATGTGAGCAGCCACAACAACAAATTCACACCGATCATCATCATCATCCGCAAAAGAATTATCAGCATCAACACCAAAGTCATTTGTCATCATCCGTCATCATGCTGAGAATTAAAGATGAAGTTCACTCGCCAACCTCCTCGTCTAGAACATCCTCAAATGGAAGTTGTTCCATCAGCACTTCTCTGGCTTCCGCTGGCTCCGCTCCAGATTTTGACACTCTTGATCCTTTCGAGATGATGGAAAGCGGTGTCGGTGGTTGCGGTAGTAGAATGACTGGTCGTGCCGATAACAATAATCCTTCTATCACCACTACCACCACTATCACGACTTCTTGTGCAAGAAGAATTGGACAAAGTCGTAATGACAGTATTATCACTCTAGTTGATACTGCTGCTGACAAACAAATTAATTGATTGGGTATTGTGGTGGATTTGTATATTAGTACAACAGAAGCATGTAAAGTTTGTTTTCAGAGTAGTTTTTTGTATTAATACTTAATACGTAATAAGTAAAAAAATAGATTCAACAACATTATAGTGAGTAATTCTAATTGATTAGGTACGTGAACATACTGTACATATTATGTAAAAATGCTAAAATTGAAATAAATCTACACGGGAGTAACATGCTTGTCGTCATTAAAAATATTTTCTATGGACCTTTAAAAACCATACTTGATTTCTACGGAATTACATATCTACATCTAGATTTGAGTTGCGCATCTTATCTCTAAGCATTTTCCCCCAACCAACTTAGAATTTTTCATTGCGTCTTATGTCTTATGTCATGCGATGTTCAATTAATTAAACCTTTAAAATGACGTACGTTTGAGATTTTTGAGACAAACTTCATAAAAGCATAAGATACTAATACGGATCCAAATATTCGCCACTACCCAACATCTACAGTCTAGTGGTTTTGTAGATAGGCTTGGTTCCATATTGACGGTTAGTTGATAACAAACGGCAATGCTGATCACATTATCATATACCAAAGTACAAAATTGTCGTGTGAATTTCAAGAGGCTTTTCCGGTTTCGATAATTCAGCTATTAATACAAATTTAAAGATTATTTATGTAGTTCTACTAGTAGTTGTAGAAGGGCCTAATTTTTCTTTACGTAAATACATACATGCATATTACACTATTGAAAATGACTGTGTGGTAAGTTTTTAAACTCCTTGCTCACGAAACGAAAGATGGGTCATAGAAGAGCAACAAGCAATTGAAGCAATAGGAGTGAGTGGAGTCGTCCCCCATAGTCTGTCCCGAAACTTTACATGGGCCGGTCGACTATGTTGCGCGACTAATATCCGGCTGCTGTGCACCGGCGAGCGCTTCCTCTCCTTTTCTTGCTCGGCGTCTCTCATCTCTAGCACGCTCAACAAAGCACGCTTGAAGCGTAACGCTTCTCTCTGCACACCTCGCCGTTCGTGTGCGGCAGAAAGGAAGATTTTGCACTTGTACATGATGTGGTCAGCATCTTCTCCGTTTGAACCTGACCTGACTCATGGATGGATGAAATGGAGAACTCCGTCAAGGACGACATCCACACAACCAAGCAGCAAACAATGGTCGGGACTCTGGAACATGGAAAATTCGGGCTCTTTCACAACCATTTCTCGTAGCTCTCTTTGCACTTTATAGAGAAGAGTCGTTCGTGGTGGTCATGAATTTGTGATTGAAGATAGCGATTTAGCCAAGCCACAAAGCTACGCTGGACACGAAGATGTGATGTAGCCAGAGAAGAAGAAGCCACAGCCGCTGGACAAGCTGGACTGGACAGCTGTATTTGCGTTGTTGTTTGCCCCTGGAGAACTGACACTTGCTCAATTTGCTCTGTGTAGTTAGTTAGCAGCATCATTTACACACTTGCGCCGTATCCACGAAACTTGGAACAGAGACGCGTGGAGATATACGAACATACGTTAGTACAACCACATTATTATTATGAATTTGTTATTTTCTTCCTTCTCATCCAAACGCTCAGCGTCCACTTCGGTCATCATTAAAAATAATTTTTCCGCTGTGGTGAGTGTGAAAAACTCGATGATATTGATATTATAGTAATTGCCATTTTTAATTTATATTCGTGTGCAATTTTTTCGAATCATTAGTAATATTTCTTTGATTATTTTGCGGATAGCATGAGGAGCTGAAAGTTCTCACTCTTCTTTGGTGCATCTTGTGTCTTGTGGCGTCTTCCTCTTCTACCTCACCGACACCCTCGCCCTCGTCCTGTACAGGCATGCCGACTGCAAAGTGGAATGGCGTCGTGCTGGCGGAATCCAATGACATTGTGGAGGTCGAAGGGAACAAATATGTATGGAGCTGAATTAAGAATTAAATATGAAAAAAATAAGGAAACTGTACAGATTTATTGGGGTTGAATGTAATCGTTGTTTTAAAATAATTTTGCTCTTTTGTTATAATCCAGTTTCCCTTGTCTTCTTTGAAAATGGACTACTTCAAGAAAAATAGCCAGACCACAACTTGTCCATGGAAGGGAACAGCTAATTACTTTGACATTGTTGTGGATGGTTAGTCGATTACAAATTCCCAATGACATGATTTGCATTTTGCTTTTAAAGCGAACAAAATTGCACAAATTATGGACGCTTGGCTTAAAAATATTTCTTACTGATTTTAGGTAAAACAAATTCCGGAGCCGCTTGGTACGTCATTTTTTATTCTATTTCATTTTCATGATAATCATTTGTATGTATGTGGCTAGCAAAACAATGATGAAACCGACAAAGCTTCCCAACGTTTAAAGATGTATTATAATAATAAAAATTCTCTCTCAATTCAATACAGGTATTATGCAAACCCCAAACCGGAAGCTGCAAAAATCAAAGACAGAGTTGCATTTTGGAAAGGAGTCAGCGTTAGCTCGTAGGTGAACCTGAAGGAATGCAGACGAATTCCTAATTTCAATCGAAATAAGAATAAAAAGTTATTTAATTGTAAAAATGTTTGATTCAAGTTTCAATCAGATCAATCATGACATTATCATATAAATTCGGTTATAAACGCATTCGCCATGTATTTTAAATTGTGACACAATACAACATAGTATTTGTGAAACGATGACCAAAATGACCACAGTAATAAAAATTCCATTATGACCCATTGAATTGTTTGCACAATAATTTTACAGTAATGAGAACATCCGCTGTTATTTGTTCGCCAATTAATTGATCCACAAAAATTAATTTTTGGATTATAATAATGGTTTTAAAAACACATTTTTTTAGTTAGTTCATATTATTACGTACTTATGAGCAAGCATTCAAGTTAGAACTGGGGCACTTTGTTACACGCGCCATCAATCCCATCTGATTTTCATGTATAATTTCTCTGTTGTTTGCAAGGTCAATAATAATTCACGTGCGTGTTTTTCCGTAGTTTTAAAATGTTAAAATTAGTGCACATTGTAAAAGCACGAAAAGAAATGGACGCATAATTAGTTAATAGATACATTCACAACAATTTCGGGATCTCTGAAAGAAGCGGAAGTGAAAAACAGTCAATATTTGACATTTTTCAAGAGAGGAAAGAGAGAGTGTGCTGGATTCAGAATGAACTCTGGAGCAAGTCGTCGTTCTGTCATGAGTCTTCTCCAAAATTTCGTGCTCAGGAATTCAATTGATCGCGCATTGTTTGGAAGTGGGAGTAGCGGCGCCGCAACCGCAACCGTTATAGCCGGGCAAAGCAACGGGCGTCAGATTCTGCTCGGGAGCAGGGCCTTCTTCCGTGGCTTGCAGCAACAACGGGAAATGTCCACTGGGCAAAGTCCTCCGGATGTACCCTTAGATCCAGAGTCAGTTAGTAAATTAAATCAGTTGAAACAAGGGCTGCAGTCGAAAAATGAGTACTTTGAAAAGTACAAGGATAAATTCAGCAAGTTTGAGAGGTGAGAAAACATTTCAGCATGGACCTTGTAATTTTTTCAGAACTCATGCCTGTTGGTATATTATTTTTGAATTAATCATATATAAGCAGTTAACTGATATTGTGTCTACAGCACCTCTCCCAAAGAGCTCCTTGCCAGATTAGAGCAGTTGGATGACCAGAAGAAAGACCATCTTCAACGGTTGAAGACGGCTGAGAAAATTTCACGGAAACCTAAGGTGTGTAGTTGCATAATGTGTTGATTGACATCATTTATGCATTGTTGTTAATTAGTGGTAATAGTAGGTTGGCGTTTAATTTTTAATATACATGATTTAATTTTCTTTCCAGACCTTAAATGACGTGATGCACATGGACTCGTTGAAGAATTTAGAGAGGGATGACGTAATTCATGTAAGTTTGAAATTACATTCAGATTTGGTTTCAATTAAATAAATATGTATACTTGATTAAGTAAGTTTAAATTAAATATGCATTTCATTGTTCATATCTTGTTTTTTATTAGCTCTGGCAAGAGTTCCACCGACACAAGGAAGGTCTTTTGGCTGCCGTGATGGCGGGCGCTGTTTATGACAAAATGGCAGAGTTAGCAACTACCCATAAATTGGTAACAAAATACTTTGTACTATGTGGGATTATAATATAATTTCTGCTTGGCGCAAGCTAAATTGTTTGCTCTCATTTTTCCAGTTTGTGATGCCATTGCCCCGAACAGACGGTTATGAATTCTTTTTCATGCAATTTGAAGAAAACACATTTCATTTCACACCTTTGATACTGTACCAGACTCACAAGGAGACGGCTCCCGTTGCCCTGAAATTGATTAATTACGTCGATCTAAAGAGTAGTAAGGATTTGGTGTTGCTGCGAGGAGAATACGATTCTAAATGTTTGGTATGTACTATAAAAAACCAAATCATGTTAAAAAAATCAAAATATTGCCAAGTATTTTACAACATTGTCATTTTTATTTTCTTCTCTTATGTTTATAGAGAGCCGAAGACGCCCATTTCCTTGCTGTGCAAACGAATTTCTACTTTGGCGAAACAAATGAATCACGACTGAAGCTGCTAGAAAGGTTTAGCAAAAGTCCTGATGATTTTAGCCATATGGACCTGATCGATGAGTTGAAAAGGATTCAAGAAACTCACGCTCAGCTTTTTGAATTTGAACCTACTAACAAAGCAAGTTCCGGTTAGAATATTTACGTAAAAAGTAATCATGTAGTTTTCCGCGCCCCACAACTAGTCTATTCTGCAATTCAAAAATAAATGTGTTAATTATAAACAAATATTAATAATCATTTGGATTCACTTAATAATACAGTGTGTAACAAATAATAAAAGAAGCCAGAATTTTGTTCAACTTTAAGCAGTAATTAATTAATAAGTCAACATGAAATCAATAAATGTTTTCGCTATGTTATAATTTAAAATTAAATGCATACGCAGCCACGGGCCATATTTGATTTAAATTGACATTATTATTACAGCAAGATTGCTTGGTAAATACGTTTTTTATAGATTTCGTGCACTTTAAGTTGCTTGGTCAGGGTCGGCCGCTAACATCAACCCTTTGCTTCTGTTCAGTCCACTACTTTTTGTTTCGAGTCATGCATTGAATTTCTGCATCTCCGTGTTCTTTGTTCGATGAAGGTGAAGGATGCACATCTCGGTTCATTTAACGACCTTGAATCTTGATACTACAAAAGATATATGACAAAACGAATTCCCTTCCTTCCTACTTCCCGGTTTGGTTGCTGTTGTAAATCAGGCTATTCATGAGTTTGTTTTCAGGGATCCGAATTTGAAGATGGTACAGAAAGTCACACACAGTACGATTAACTCTGTAAGAAAGCCAGCACATAAGAAATTGTAGTGCGTCTGCTCCGCAGAAAGCCCAGAATCCCATCCCATTGTTGCCGCTCTGAAAGAAGTAAAGTGAAAATTGGGTTAATGTTGGCCCTTATCGTGCAATATTCAATCGGACTTCTCCAGGCAATTTCCATCCTCGTCACCATCATGTTGGCCAGTTTTCACCGAAAAAACCGAAACGCATCAACCATCATCTACTTCATAATCATATCCGTTTTTCATGAAGTGCAAGCACACGGAAATGGAGCACCGAATAGCCGTTGTGACAGCATGACACCTGGCCACTGGGTGAGCCCGCAAAAGTCTCTGTCCCCTTACCAGATTCTAGTTGATAAGACCTTGATTGCCCCTGGAGATCGTGTAAACATTACTCTGAAGACGATTCCAGGGCAGACAGGATTCAAAGGATTTTTTGTGATGGTCAAGGAAGTGAATGCCGACGGGGGGACTGGAAGTGACGCTGCTCCTAGCAACAATAAAAACTATGGCGTTTTTGATTTGGCGTCCAGTGACATGAACCATGCGCAACCTGTGCACTGCTTCGAGCAGCGGAACAGTGCCATGACTCATGCAATCAACTACGTGAAGGACTCGGTCGAGTTGTCTTGGATTGCCCCAAACTTGATATCTGAGAAAGAAGGGACGAGAACGCAGCAGGGACAGAAAAACGGAATGGAAAAGGAACTGAAAGTTGTGTAAGTGTGCTGGTTTATTGGCGATAGAAGTTCAAAGGTTACACCTAGCGCTTTTATATGGAGATATAATATTATTTTGATTATTTCCGTAGGGCAACTTTCGTGAGGGACTTCTGGACATACTGGTCAGACGTTGTGCCAGTCGGTGACGTGACGCTCCTCTTGATTGACATCCACCAACCACACGGCCAACAATTTTCTCCAAAGTTCCAAACTCCATCGCCAACACAAACGATTCCAGTATTTCGGGGCAATACAATACCTGTAGTTCCTGCAAATAAGGAAGGCGCTTCGTTGTCAGCTCCATTGAATGGCGACAGTGGCTGGGATCATTTCAAACGTGCTTGGAACTTCATGGTCGGTTTCTTTGGTTCATCGTCATCTTCTACTCATTAAGAATTGGAAAAGCAGTCGTCCTTACCTATCGCATCCTCCGTACAATCTGTCGTGGCAAAGTAAATACCTTAATAATATAGTGTATATTGTCAAAATATTTTAAAACTTTAGTATTGCTGGTCAATACTAATTTCCTGCAAAGCAAAACTAGCCTTTATAACTTCTGCAAAACAATAATATTTATGTGCCTGAATGCGCCATTATCCAGTGATATGAATTGAAAAATTAGAATAAAAAAGTTATTATGCAAATGAACATCATATCTAATCTAAACTGTCATGAGTTCAAGTTGACAATAAATCCCTATGGTAATTGAGTGTTGAGAGATCAGTACATCCGTCATATTATAACCTTTAGCGCAGTAAAGACTAGGTCAGTGATAATTATATGCACTTGTTTAGTAGTGGAGATAATTTTTGAATTTTTTATCCACAAGCAACAAATAAAAATGTCCCTTTTTATTCAGTCCTACTATTTTAGTGCATTTGCAATTTACGAAAGACAGACGGTTCATGTAGTGTAGTCCTTTTCACAGTTAGCTGACTAAGTAACTAAGACTTTTACTAGGTAAGTAAGTGCCATGTAAAAAACTACTTTTTGCAGTGTACAGTGTAAGCATAGTAGGGAATATAAATGACAAATCATAACATAACATAACATAACATTGCATTCATATTGTTATTATAAGTTCTAAATCGGCAGTCAACTTTGGTCGCCACTCACAAGAGAAGACATGCCCAAGTTTCGTTCATTCATAATATTTGTTGGGATAGGGAAGATAAGAATTTTTGCTTGGTCCATGAATCGGATGACTCATCATTCCAAGAACAAGATCAGAATCAAGCAACAAGAAAGTAGTGTAGTAGTATGATTCTACTAGTAACCTTGTTTTGATAATAGTTAGTGCACTTTTCATAAATATAAACGTTGAAAAATGTTCACAGGACAGTATATACTGTAAGAAGTGAACAGTTAACTATTTCATTATGCTGCACATTTCGCATTGTGGAATCCACAATTTGTCCTAGTAATCATAATCTTTCCTAACTCCTTCCTAATACAACGATTTTCTTCCACTTGACTAGTTGCTTTCAATTCGAATACTTTCCTTTGTGTAGTAAAGCCTCATAAAACAATCTGTGGCCGAAGCACAAAAAGAAATTGTCCACTCTGTCGTCGTTGGCCAAAAAATAAGGCATGCATACATTTATGTATATGGAAAAGAGTATTCATCTCTTTAAAGAGGTTCATCATCTTTAAGCAAAATCGAGCATACTAAAAGAAATGTAAAGTACAACTACTACAACTTATGTAGAAGAGTTGAAAACTTGAAGAAAGGCCAGACCATTTTTGTTACATTCAACGTTGCAGTACGAACGAACGAATAGCAACGTGTCACCACAAAGCATGCATTTTTCGTTTTTAGTTTCACTCACAAGCTAAGCAAGTGGCAAGTTATTAAAAGTGAACTTTTAAGTGCAGACTCGTCTAGGAACTGGAACGTATAATTATCACAGTCGCACGTTTGTCATTCCACATGGCACCCGTCGAATAAAGTGACTGAAACATAAAAGGTTCGCTGTTCCAATAAAAATACCTTATTTATGTGAACTGTGTACCTACCTGTAGTTCTGAAATTCATTTGTCAATACGCTCTGTTGGTGGAGTACAAGTACAAAATACAGCTGTGAATTTTAAGGTGTTTAATTTTATGATCCTTAGATTGAACCAAAAGGTCCCAATGAGATATATGAAACGTGTGGACAGTTTTTATCATTTGTCCTTCTTTCTAAGTCGAGGCCCTGCCGTGCCAACGAACTAGTCAAGTTTTTCCGTGGAGGTTGTTCTATGTCTATGTCATTCACAAGAATAAGCAGAACGAGACTGGTGAGTCAATACTTGCGCATTTTTAATCTTCCAGTGGAAGACTTCCAGTAGAAGCCTTTTTTGCGCGGTGATTGTCATTGTGCTTATATGATAATAATCATTTTTTGCATTGCAGTGTTTTATTGGAGATTTAAATAATGAAGTCGATTTGCATCAAACATTTGGCATGGAATTGCAACGAATGCTTTCCAATCCCCACTCCCAAGAAGAAAGAGGGGGTGACAGCTGGAGCTAATCAGGTCCCAAATACATCGCAGCAGCAAAAAGTGCAAATACCACCGAGAAAGATTGTAAGAGCCTTAAAATATTTAAGTGCATTTTTGCATGTGCTGTAATGTTTTTTGATAAAAAATATATACACTTTTTCATTGTAGACTGTGCCAAAGTTCAGAGGTTCAGGTTTACCTCCTCCAGCTTTACGTCCTACTGTTCCTCCATCGGCAAGGATCGCCCCAATGTTTCCGAGCAAACGTGTGATTAGTGCACCCACATCTCTCCCTGCCCCTACCAATGCTCCAGGTGGCACCGCATTCACCTCCAACTACACAGGACCCTTCACATCTACGTTCGTGTACCCTCGGACTACTACACTGTCCACCCCAATTTCTCATAGTGGTCCTATTATCACAGGAACTATCGGTTCTTATCGACCTGCTGCTTCAACTCCATCCACTTCAGTTACCAATCCTTCTGGAACAGGTTCCACATTTGCATCAAGTTTGGCACTAGCGCAACAGCAACTCCTTCAAGTTCCACCTGTCAGCAATGTTCCACGTGGTCCAGGACCCACTACATTTATTTCTGCTACCCCAGTCCGCGTCCCCACTGCGTCACGGATCATGATTCCATCGGTAATTTACCCTTCCGCCACAGCCACCTCAGTTCCTGCTGTTAGACCAACTTACTCTGTCGGCACAAGCGGTACGAAACGCAGAGTACTTACCGCTGATAAACGCATGGCTGCCGCAAAGAAAAAGAAAACCATAATTGACGACGAGATCGCTATTGAAGTATTTCGTGATCTCAAGTTATCCACTACCTTTCTCAACTCGGGTAAGGTGCTCGCCTGGGCCCTGCAGCCGGACGACGAGGCCTTTATAAACATTCACGACTACGTTGCTCGGAGCCAGGAACACGGTTTTGGAGTCAAGATCCTCACCATCCTCCGTGTCATAGTACAAGCCGACAGTTTGACATCAACCGCCCCTCTGGACTTCAAGGATGACCCCAATGCGGAAGGCATGTACAGGATGATGCTTTGGCACGGTACGAAGACGGACGCCATTAATTCCATCCTGGAAAACGGGCTTAAACTGCCCATATTGCAAAGACAAATGTTTGGCGCCGGGATCTACTTTGCCGATCGCGTCTCCAAAAGCTGCCAATACTGCGACCGAGCATGCTACAAACGCTATCTCTTCCTGTGTGATGTCCTACTCGGTAACATGTACAAGTCAAACCAAGCCCTGCCAACTACCACCACCACTTATGCATGGGGAGGAGGCGATGTCCAATACAACAGTGTCAAGGGTTGCGGCCAAAATGTTCCTGACATCGAGTGGCAAAAGGAGATTGACGGCTGCATATGGCCTTTGGGTCCCACTGTACCAAATAAGGAAGACGCTGGACCATTAACGCTTAAATACAACGAATACATTGTCTACGACACCATCCAGGTGCAGCCCAAGTATTTGGTCCAGGTCGAGTTCACCCAAACTCCAGTTTACGAGAACCTTTATTAAAATTGCCAAAGTACCTACATAACATGACAAAGACTCAACTATAAACATATTTAGGTAACTGAACTGATTTACTTAATGGTAATCTCATTTCGTATCCAAAAATTAGTCAAGCTTAGTATACAGTTTTAGTGTCTAAAAAGTAGTCAACAAAGAGTCCAATGAAGTTAAGAATAAAATATATAAATGACGATTTACCTTTTTTTAAATAAAATTCATATTTAAACACAAAACAAAGCGCATTTTTACTCGTTTTTGCTTTAAATTAATGGTTATTTTAAAATTCATACATTTTGACGCATCCATCTAGCAAGTAAGCTATCAATGATAGCCTATCATTGCATTAAAAAAATTTGCCTTCATGAAACCTGCAAAATGTGGCGTAAGGAACGGTACTCGAGCAACAGCATAGTCAACTGAGCAGTCATTGAGAAAGGAATGTTTTGGTTGGAGGCCGCGCGGACACATCCCTGGCATTGTTGTCCCAATCTGCCCATCACAACAACAGCTCATTTGGCATGAAACAGTCAGCCCGCTTTTTTGCCCCTTTCTCTCGATATGGAAAATTTGTGTCAATAGGAAATTTGTAAACAGACTGACTGATTGGTTAAGTTTAATTTTTTTAAACAGTTAACTCTGTTAGTGTTAGCGATCAAAAGTGTCTTAATATTCTTATCGGATGGTTTATTTTTATCGTTGAAGTTTAAAGTGATCTCACTTCTGGTGAATTGAAGTAGCAAATATGTCTGTACTAGTGGAATCGAGGGTGGGAGGAATGGAGGAACTGTGTTCCACCACCTCCGCTCCAGCAGTGGGAGGTGGAGAGGTGGATGTAAATGATAAAGAGTTAGTTGCTGATGAAAACGCTGCTGTTGTGGAGCCAGAAGGGGATGAAAGTTCTGAGGTCAAAGAGGATGAGGGAAAACAGCAACAGAAGAAGGTGATGGATGACCACCTCCAGAAAGACGCCGAGTTGGAAGACTATTTGGAGTCGTTGAAACCGAAGCCGCAGCGGAGGAGCATTAAGGAAATACTAATGTCTCTTCCGACCTACAAGCAGTTGGCAGCAATGAAGCCGAAGCTGGGTGGTGGAGGTGCAGACGGGAAAAAGGAGGATGTTATATTTTTCGATGACGATAGCAAAAATCGGAGGAGGACCAGAGGTGAGGTTAAACGGCAGCAGCAAATTGAGGCGCTTAAGGACAGATTTGTGAGACATTGCATTACAGCTCCTCCTAAAACGGGGAAAGGCGAGCATGTCAAACTGAAGTAAGTGAAGTTATTTGTTCGCAAAAAACATACATCATTCTTATCTGTAGTTGATTTCTAAATGATTAATTAACTGTTTTTTTGTCATTTTTTGTAGAATTAACAAAAAAGAAGAAGACTCGCAAGGCATTGAACATTTGGTGGAAAATGAAGTCGACTACGTCCGAAATCCGTTGAATGATGGTGAAGAAGCTGTGAACTTTCTCACGCCCAATCAACAGAGTCCTTCGCCAAAAGCATTAGCTCCTGGAGCTAGTCGTCGCCGTCTTCAAGATACACTTTTGGAGCAAATCCGAGCTCGAAAGCTGAAAGAGCATGAAGAGCGAGTTAAGGAATTCAACATGAATGAGGACGAAAGGGACGGAAATGAGGTGGAAGAAATGTCAGACGATGAGGAAATTGTAGAGGATGAAGAACTCGAGAATGAATCAGATGAAGAGAATGAGGACCCTGGCGATGATGATGACGGTGATGAAGATGATGACGACGAAAGCAAAAACGAAGATTCAGAAGATTCTGACTCCAGTGAGGAAGAGGAAGACGATGAAAAGCAGATAGATGCAGATTTAGTTAGCATTGGAGGATCTGAGGATTCGCTTCCTTCAGCTCAAGTTGCTTGTGATAAGGTGATTCTTTTTTGCAAGCAATAAGCTTTATGGTGTTTAAGGTGGTAATTATAAGTTCACAATATTAATACATATTCATGTTGAATAGGTTACACCAATTACCCCAGTCAAAGAAGCAAATGATGATACTCAGAAGAGCATGGACTTTGGAAGCGATTTTACCCCAAAAGTTACGACAGCCGTTTTAAACCAAGAGTTCAAAAGAGTAAGAAAGGCTTTAAAATAGACAAAAAAAATGTGTTACTTGTAAATACATATATCATTTGAGGAATGTTTACCAAAATTCTTTGATTTTTTCTAGACGCCCTCAGACTTGTGGATTCCAGCAAAGTCAAATCTCAGCGGTAGACAAGTTGACGATCTTTCTCCAATAATACCTCGGATAAGCAAACCAGCAAGCCAGGAAAATAAACAAACAGATTCAGATTCAATGCTGCCAGAGTCATTAGCCAATGTTATTTCTGATCCGAAACCGCACTTTGATGATTTGGTTGAGCTTTGCTCTGGGCGTTTCGTAACCCAAGCTAATGCGGACGCTGCTGAAAGCCAGGAGGAAGACGAATTTGATGGATTTGATTTTGGGGACGATGACGGCGCATGTGATGGAAGTGGAGCCAATGACAAGACAGAGGAAATTGCGAAAACGCCCAAGGCAGATACTAGTATAACAGCAGTTGATGGTATTACCCCAAAATTGGGCGAAAAGGTTCCCAAAACAAGACTCCTCATGCAATTTGATGAACAGGCTGGGAAGAGTAGCCAAGAAAATCAAGCAAAGGATCCGATTGAGTCCCAAAATAATCAAGAAGATGACACAGAAGAAATAATTGGTGTTGGGATAAAAAAACGAAAGCAGAAGAGGTTGCAATTTTCAGGTAAAGCTTAAAACTCTTTTTCCTCTGTATTTTATAATATGTAGTAAGTATTATTATAGATTGGGAATTTAATGCTCCGATTTTAATTGCAATGTAGATGACGAGGATGATGATGATGATGGGCCAAATGATACGCTTAACAGTTCTCGGTCAGATGATGCAGGTTCTCCGGAACTAGAATCAGAGGATGAAACTGAAAAGATCATGGAGGAAATTGTTCAAGAAAAACCAAAGGGTCTCTTCTATGACAAACACGGTCGTCTAAAACGAAAATTTGTTGAAGACGAAGCTGAGCTGTCAGGAAGCGAAGAAGGCTCTGGTAATTTTAGCAGCCAACCCATTTTATTATTATTATAATATTCATTAAAAATAATTTTTGGACTACATTCGTTTCGGTTGTCTGTGTAGATGATGAGGATGAAAGAGGTCTAAACCATTACGAAATGGAAGAGGGAGACGACGAGGAGCTCGATGAAGATGAAGTTAAAAACCAAGTTGAGCGAGCTCATCTGAAGCAGCTGCTGGATGATGACGATAGGAATGTCCGGATGTTGCAAAACCGTTATTTAGAAAATGGCGAATTCCATTCTGATAAACAGAGAGAACGGAAATTCTCGTGGAAATTTAATTTGGATGGTACAGTTTTGTATTATTATGATGTTTTATTTATGTCCTTTGAGTCGCCGGTACTAGATAATTCATCATTTATGAATGGCATTTTTCTGATCCAATCCTTCTCGTTTGCAGACCTGAATGACGATGCCAACTTTGGAGATTCAGATGACGACCAAGTAGAGGAAAACCCAGAAGATGATTCAAAGAAACAGGCATGGATAGAAAAAAGGAAGTGGATGTCCGAAAACTCTCATTTACTGGAAGCTGGCGAGGAGGAGTCTCAATCCTTACTGAGCAACAGTCGATTTTTGAAAATTGGCAAAAACACCATCAAAAGACTAGAATCATTTGTTGATACGTCAACATCAGAATCTAGTAACGTGGTCTTCAAAGAAACGTCCATTCAGCGAAAGTCCATCTACGAAGAGATCATCAAGGCCAAGAGTGTTGCTAAAAAGAAGGAAAGTGAATTAACATCTTGTTCTGAAGGAATGACTTCTACTTCGGACACCAACGACGCTGACCAATCAAACAAATCCATGTCTCAGCCACTCTTTGGAGAAATGAGCTGGACAAAGGTAGGGTTTTCCTCTCCGTTGTCTAAATTGGAGGAACATTTTAATTTGTTCTTCATATTTTACGTTTAATCTTATATTGTTATTTTATTTTGAATTAAAGAGCACAGTAGGGTCGAAGAAAGGATCATTTCTTAGTCGCGGAGGAATGATGCTTGCTAAATTGGCGGATTCATCCAAACCTGGAGATGCCGTCTCTAATATCAAAAATAACTCCCGTAACTTTGTGTTCCAGCATATTACACCACCAAATCCAGAAAAAACAGACGGAACCACTAGTAGGGTGAAAAGGGTAAGTACTTGTAAAATCAAAAGCTGTGTCTATATTTTCTACCATGTCATTACAATGATAAAATGTTTGACTTTTCTCGTTTACACATTCTAGGCTCCTGCTAAAGCTGGCAAGCAAGCTCCTGCAAAGAAACTGAAAATCGATCGTTCTTTCAGTAATTTGGATGAAGCCAGCAAAGGCGCAAGTATATTTAAGTGGTTGTAAAAAATTATAATTGCTACGTGCGTAAGGTTTGTTTTATAGTAGTTTTATTTATTTATTGCTGTTGTACAAGTATACACGAGAGTATTTGTGTTGGCTGCTGTGCGTTAAATGCATGTAATAAATTGTAAATAGTCAAGATAATTTACAGATTACTGTTTTTGTTTTATAACCGCATACATTGTAAGATATTATGATTTACTTTATTATCGGTGAGCTAAGCTAATTCGTACTTTTATTATACTTACGTGTGTAATTTTACTATATTGAATTAAAACTTCAAATGAAAATTTTCCAAGTCATTCGCATCCGTTTACATCTGTATGGCAAAGCAAGTAAAATACCAATACCTAATCGGATTTTGTTCCAATACATCTATAATTCAACATCAAACTCAACTCATCCTTGTGATTTCGCACGTCCCCCCATTATTTTTCATTGTGAAATTTTCCAATTGTTGTATACCTACTCTAACTGCTTCGATATACGTTTGAAAAGTTGAGATAAGGAACGAATATGTAGTTGCAAGAAAAGGAGCTTTGGAATATTCTCTTCTGCAAGGAAAGAAAATTAGGTTTTACGCATTTGGTACTTGATAGAATCTACATTGGATAAGTAGTAATTCATGAAACATCGTATTTTGCTTAAGTCGACAAGGTATATCGTCTACCTTACG
The DNA here is from genome assembly GCA_004115045.4 of Sinella curviseta. Lineage (NCBI taxonomy): Eukaryota > Metazoa > Arthropoda > Collembola > Entomobryomorpha > Entomobryidae > Sinella > Sinella curviseta. The sequence goes on from CM023200.3 coordinate 42,098,721, forward strand.
ACGGCGCTATATTTGGTGAAAATATGATGGGAATTTCCATTCATTGTAATATGCATAAACTTTAGTAAAAAACAGCGAAAAGTTAGGGACCGTTGGCATCAAAAGAAAAATGAAACGAAGAAGACTGATTATTCCTCATTTTCCAGTTAGGTTACTACTGACATATTCCATCGGTGATACCAACACAATCTTGGACACTACTACTATAACAATGGTCGAGGTCTCATCATATATATCAGTACGAGTAGTACGCAGGGTGGAGGAGAGGACTTTTTAAGGTGACAATATTTTTATGCTCCACTTTCCTGATCGACAAAGCAAAGCAGCAATAAAATATTTGTGGAGCTGTGTGCGTAGAAGCAAAAGCCAAGCAAGGACTAATACTACGACATCCTTTCCATCGTCGTCGGTTTCAGTAATAATAGGAAGGCAATTTGTTTACCTTGCTTGTTTATTAGCATTGGCGACTTTGTATCCCTCTCCTTCCTTCTCTATTTCATTTTCTGATGCTGTGATACCGATACGACTAATACCTCCAAGAAAACTACCCAGCCAACTAGAAAAATGAGCTTATGTATGCAAAATTCTTGGTAGATACATATTATGCATTTAGGAAGTTAGAACAAGAAAAAATGTTTTAGAAGACAAGAACAAGAGCATGGAAGAGGAATAAGATTATAATATATCGTGAGCAAGAGGTTTGACTTTTATACATACATACTCTAGAAAAAGAAGGTCTTCTTTCTTCTTAAAAATACTGCCGTACTAAAATAAATATATGGCCATTCGACATGATAATGCTTTTGTGGGGCTTATTTCTGCTTCCTTTTGCTAATAATACCTTATGGATACTTAATGGGTAATTACCTGTGAGCTTGCAAAGGAATAATAAAAATTTGGAAGTCGTAGCGTAGCTCTAGTTAGCTCTTCTACAAGCTTACATGCATATGCATGCGTAAAAAACGTACAACGGTTATTTCTATACTTTACTGTGCTACTAAATCGGATACATTGTTTGAAGTCTAATAGACCACAATGGATTATTGACACATACACAAGTCCAAATATATGCTTGGGTATAGAGGTGTTCTTGGAAATTTTTAAAAATACATAGATTTATGGAAATTAAGTGAACGTGGCCTTCCTTAGCGGCTTGTTACAGCGTCGGACAGGTATCAAGACTGTTGCAGTTAGCGAGTTTGTGACAAAAAACCTTGTTTTACGGCAATACTAATCACAAGCTCGGTGGTGACCGTGGAGCGGACGAGAAAAGTTAGATGATTTTGGGAGGTGGACGCGTAAGCAATAACGGAAAGAGTAGGACCGGACTTTCAGTTTCAGTATTAATTTCATAGAGGAGGAGTTTTACGTAAAATAAAAAAATACTGAAGTGCTTTTTAATTAAAGTAAAGACTATTATCAGTCATTAAGGGACCATAATTTTAAAACCAGGTAGGTTGGCAGATCTCAATTGTTGTGACTTTTTTCAGTATTTGGATTTTCATGTTGAAGGTCGATATATTGGCATACATTGAATAAATTCATTCTTTAAGGTGCAAATATGGAGTGTTCGCCCGTTTCTTTCTTGCTCGTCGCTGTCCTTGCCACTGGATCGTGGGCCTTCCACACTGGAGCACCGGATGCAGCTTGTTCCACAATGCTGCCTGGCCATGGGCCCTCCCCACAGACGGACAAGTCCCCGTATCGAGTTATCATGCAAACTACGGAAGTAGGTGCTAATGAACCGGTCGACATACTTTTGACTGCTGCCAGCTCTGGTCCCCCATTTAAAGGATTTCTTATTGAGGTTCATCCTCGGAATGGGGATCAGCCAGTGGGGCAATTTGATCCTAGCTCTGATGAAAACGCTCAAGCCAAGAATTGCGATGGAAAGACCAACTCTGCCATGACCCATAAGGACCTGAATCTCAAAACTCAGGTGAAGCTAAAGTGGACGCCACCGGGTGAAGGAGAATACGTGCCTGTGTAAGTCACATTCTTCTTAAAACAATCAATGCAATTTCGTAGAAAAATTTTCACCGTTGAATGGTGTCCAGAGAAGAATGATAATGATGTTCTTGTTTATTGTTTTCCAGGGTCACTTGGGTTAAGCAACAGGACACGTTCTGGGTCAAGGAGATGGCCGACAAAACAATTAAAGTGAGCGGAGCTTCAGAGTCCAGCCGAACCCCCGGTGGTGCGGCGGAAGAAGCAAAACCAAAACAGGAAGGCAACAACAGTTCCGACAACGCTGACGGTAGCAAGAAAAATGAATCCTCAGACACTTCGGGTCAAAGTCACGCAGTCTCCTCGCTCAACAATATTTCCACCTTTACAGTGGTCACCAGCATCATTGCTGGCACGCTCGTCATTCGGAGGCTATTTTAATCTATTTATTCGCACACTCTTTTTCTCAAACAAACAAACGCTGCTTCCTTTCAATAAGTTTTGTCATTTTATACTTACATATCTCCAGTATTGCTAGATTCGTTAATGGTAATTTTTTGTCAATATTGGAATGGGAATGTGTGTAATATTATTGTAAGCGTGTAAAGCGTGCGCCCTTTTTATCGATATACTATATTCGTCTATTAGTTCATAAGTACGCATTTACGTACAAAAATATACTACATAGTGTATAATAAGTAATAACTTAATTTTATCCGATTCCGTCTTATTTAACACGCAGTAAAAGCGCAATACTTATTTATAACAAAAATTACACGATGTTTTTTAAAATTTATTTTACACTCAAAGTTGTCGGTGCTTCAATTTTGTCTCAAACTGGCACAGACTACCAACATTATTACCCACGACCACAGTAAACAGGAAAAGTTCACAGAATAGTTATTTCTGGTAGCCAGTCTGATGTTTCAGGAAAATTTTTGCAAGGAAAATGTTCCACAAGTGGCACTAGCCATATTAATATCATCAATATGAAAGAATTTCAATGTCATCATGAAATATCCCCATCCATCATCACACCACAACATCCAAGATTTTCCTCCACCCTTGAAAACTAAATGCCACATCATTTTCATGTAAAGTAAAAATATTTAACCGGTCTTCATAAAACTCTAGCCATTTCAACAAGACACAGTATTTTTATATCTCGGCTAATTTATTAAGACCAAAATGAAGGGCTTTGTCATCAAAATCTTTACGTTGCTTCTACTCTCATTTTCTCGCATTACCCCGTCAACCGGATATGGGAGTGGAGCCCCGTCTGTTGCCTGTGATAACCTAATTCCCCAACATGGTGTTCCTCCTCAGTCCTCCCCCAGTCCTTATAATGTTCTTTTAGAGCGGAACATCTTGCAGTTGAATACTCCACTAAATATTACGCTAACATCGAAAAATGGTCGGGATGGATTTAAAGGGTTTTTGGTGCAAGTGAGAAAAGTAAGTCAGGATCAAGCAGGAGCTGGACGCGACAACGCGGCGTTGTTTACTGGAGGAACTTTTGAGGATGATACCAAGCACAAAGATGCGAGAGTGTTGGCGTGTGGGGGTAAACCAAATTTGGCCATGACGCACAAAAGTCCGGGCGAAAAGAAGACTGTGACTGTACGGTGGACTCCTAGCACTCCAGGACAGTATCGCGTTCAGTGAGAAAACACTAAGAAATTAATATTTTGATTTATTTCATTAAAATCTATGACATTAAAAGACCATTGTGGGCATACGTAGCACGACATTTGTCAAGGAAAGCAGTACATTTTGGGCTAACCAGGTAGATGACCAGGTTATTGAAGTGCACCCTCAAGGACATCAAGATACGGATCGGAATCAACAGTCCTCATCTTCATCACCTTCTCCCAGCAACCCGCGACCTTCATTTCGCGCATTACCGGGCACAGGTGACATGGACGTGGCCACCATGTGTTCTACAATGAAACTAAATGCCTCCTTAAAACCGGAACCGTTATCTGACAATCCATATCTGTTATCGGTCAGCCCCAAGGAAAGGTCATCCTCAAATGATCATAATATTTACCAGAAGGAGTTGATGTGGATAAATGTGACCTCTGAATATGGCTCGCCAATTTTACAAATGTTCATGCAAATCCGTTCGCAACGGCCGTCCACTAATGGAGTTCCATTGGCAGTTGGAAAATTTATCTCAGTTTCAACTCAGTCAGAAGACGAGCAGAAGGGACTGGATGTTAAACTGGTGGACTGCTTTGGGGGAAAATCAAATGCAATTCTGTTTACCAATTTGAAACATGATCACAGAAGTATTTCGGATGCAAGTATTCTGTGGCAAGCACCCCAAGATCAAGTTGGAGATTACCAAGTCGTGTAAGAATGAAAATGCGTGTATATATTTAATATGGAAGGATAATATTTGTAACAATAATAAAACACTAATTACTTTACTTTCCCACCGTTTTAAACACAGTGCAACAGCTCTCAGCCAAGAAGAATCATTTTGGGATACAATCGGAAATGACCCAGAGGCTGGGAAAATTAAGGTGCTTAAAAGGTCAGCAAAAGGGGAACGTGAAAAGGAGACATCAATTTCTGCTGTATCCTCCTCTGCATCCTCCACCCAGTTTTTTGGTGTGGATATAACCATCACCAAGTCAAACGGAATCAATGGAACAACGAACACTCTGTCATCATTCATTTTTGGAGTTGTAAAAGTATTGTTACTTCTTGCAGTGACAATCGCGCTATAGAACTCATTGATCAACAGTAACATCATCATACTATGAATTCATTTTTAAACACTGATAACAGATAATAATTGTAGTCTCTGTAATCTCAATATCCTCTGACGCGCTTCATTTGTAATGCTCAAATTACTAATTAAATTATCCAATATATTGTGCATCCACTCCAAAAATGCTATTTAAAAAGCTTAACGTTCTCCGTATTTTCTCATTGAAAAAACATGCATACGAATTTATATTGCATTTTGGGTCCATTACAAACCAGGCCGTCACCGACCGAACTTATATCAGCACTTGCACTACTCATTGCAATGAAAATCCGTGTTGACGAATGATAAGATGATGCCATTGAATTTTCTAACTAAAATTTTGTAGTGTAGGCAGATTCTAAGCAAGACTGACGCTATGCATTTTCAAGAGAACTGACGTGAATGAACATAGACACAGAGGCTGGGATAGAGATTCGTATTTAAACAAACAACGCAAAACGCAATATATGTATGTTCGCAGGTACAAGTAAGCCAGGTAAGCGCTAGTATAGTAGGTAGGTATATCGCCGTAGTTGATTTTGTGAAAAAGTTCAAGCGACTCATATTCCAAGTTCAGTTCACTCTTTGCCGTTTCCACGAATGGACTGATATACAGAATAGCAGTGCGGTGGTGTATAATACTATCCTGCATGCGTGCAGGCTTTTTTCATTCAAATTTTGGACTTTGTCTTTCTACTTCTGCTACCGTATACAGATACTTTATAACCGGAGCATTTTACATTTATCGTATATACAGTTGAATGTAAAAAAAAGTTTGCTAAAGCTAAATAGTTAGTGAGTCCTCGTGGTCAGCATCACTTTCATTTCAAAGACCATTTCAATTCGGTATCTTGAAACATTAATTTTTGTATATCCGTTAGAGCGATTGATTTATAGCAGCACTTACCGTAGTTGCAAATTGCATTATAGCACTTGCAAAATTTTGTGTAATTTAAATTTTTGTAGAGGGTTTGATAAGCTCTATTTGATACTTTTAACAGTTTCATATATTAATATCATCACATCATCATAAAATCCAAACCTCACCGACCAACCACACGACAAAGTTTGTAAAATAAACAAAAAGGAAAAACCTTGAGCAACAAACACCAGCATCATCATCACCATCTCTCGCTCTTTAGAAAATAAAAATACCAAAAAGGCTTAATCTTGAAACTGTTGCTACTTCTGCTTATCGTGAGAGTACTTTTATTCATCAAGTTGTGGATTTTTTTTGTGGATGTGGCAGTGGTACTGCTGGTATATATGCAAGCTGACAAGGAACCACCAGAAAAATTACGAGTAAAATAAGAAACATCACCAGCGTCATCATCGTGAAACCAACTGTTGTTACTTGAATTTTCCATGTAACATTCCTATCTACCACTATACTCTTGTCTGTTTTTTCCAACAAAAAAGAGTGCTTATTCATCGCCATCATCATCATTAACCATCTTACTGCTGCTGCTTGTACTGCTCCGTCAATAATATTATTATTATGAATGATGGCATGACGGTCATCTAGTACTGCGAACACGGCGCTGCTACACATTAAAAATATTATTCGTGGTACAAGTACAAAAGTGCAATCTAGACTTCATAGGGAGACATTGCATTACATTAAAGTATACACACATTGCGCATGCATGTGCGTAGTTGTGCATTGTTGCGGAGAGCTCATTATTGCAGCATTGCAAGATCAGCAACAATTGAAAGGGTTGAAGTGAATGCAGATCCACTACAAACACACGCTGCTCTTGTTGGAGGAATGTTGATGCAAGTATAATTTCACAGTGCATTGTGTGGTGTGTGTGCGTATGTACCTGTAAAAACGAATATACATACATAATTTCTGTGTACTTTCGATTTTTTCGTATGTAAGTCTACGGCAGTGTGTAAAACAGCAAAAAAAATTTGAAGGGAATAAGGACGAGAGCCGTGAATGTGAGGGAGGAGAAGGAGAGGATATTTTTATACCTACTTGTGTTACATGTGCATGGGTTGCATGAATTGAGTGTGCTGATCTTCTCGCCTATTATCTGACAGAGACGAACTAGAGACGGTGGCGTTTTGGATTGCTACTTTGCCTGCTTATTACTACGGCAACAGGTATGTACATACATGAATGAGTGTTGCGATAATATACAGCAGCGTAGTACATCTCTGTCGCTGTCTATTATAAAATGCTATTTTAAGAATTAATCCCAGTCAGAGCCAGAGTGAGTAATTGCTTGTCTCAATAATTGAAGCTTGAATTTGTGGTGAAAAGTAAGCCAATGAAAAGAGAAAATACATTTTTTACACACTTGCAACTTATGTTCGATCAAATGTTTGGTTTTTAGCTGGTTCGAATGGCATATTGCACGTTTTAAGCACTTAAATACCACTTGTTTGCATCAGCAGAATTTCATTAAATGAACTATACAATTCGAGTATTATGTATGTAGATAATTTGGCAGTTACATATATATGCACAACTGACTATTAATATAACAATAACAATCATGTACTTTCTGTTTTTGATCATGAAGCAATTACGGTAGTAAAATAATTAGTACGAAAAAGTGTATGAAACGACAAAAAAGAACAAATTAATTAAAATGGTAATATTCGTAATATTTTATATTACTATTATTCTCCGCAGTTTAAATTCAATGTAATGTTTTTATATAAAAACAAGTTAAACATTCTTGCGATGATAAATATAGGAAAGTAAGAGAAGTGAATTTAAAAATAAATGCATAAACATAAATTACATTACTAAACTTGTTATCACGATGAAGATGACCGCGGCCACCTTGACGAGAAGTTGATGAGAATATTGTAAGCAAAATGTGAAATATTATAGGAAGACTCGCATAAATTATGTTATCAAACTAATGGCTTCGTGGTCAAATAATAGCCAGTGGAAGTTGTATGAAGTTAAAAGATGATGATGGGATGGGAATTAGGTTATCATTCAAGAAGCCATCAAAGATATAAAAATGTACTGCAAAGGTCAACATTAAGGTCTCTATCGTCTTGATTCCTCTCTGTAGCTCTCAGCGTAATGATATTATTCAATATTAGTAATATTCTTAAATGGCAAGTAGATAAAATGCTCAAGAAATTTAACTCGTGTGCACTCTAGTTAAGTAGTAGTTGTATGCACTATATTAATAATATATTAGAAAATTAAGCTTTCAAAGGGCGTTACAGGACCTTCAGATTGAATGCATAAACATATTTATTTTGCACCTTTTAAGTGTTTACACTTTACCGAAATTCTCCACTGGCCATTGACAGGCAAGAACTGGCACAAAAACAGCAATTTGTCAAATGGGCTGTTGATGGAACTAAAAAACCGTTGAAAATTCAACGAGGAAACCCTGCCAATTTATTTTACAACCACCATTATTATCATCGTTGGCATTCACCCATTCAGTTTGATTGGGTTTACGCCGCTACGGACCCGTAACGCCATTAAGTGTCCAATGCTGCGGCTGTAAAGTTTGTACCTATTAATGATCATCATAAGTAATAACGGTAATTTTTGAAGTTGTTCAGTTGTACGAAAATAAATTGAAGTGCTATGTAAACACTACCATTCAATAGCATTCTTAAGTTGAATGTTTCACTTAGCTGGTGTTGCACTCTGTGCTCCAATACAATTGTCAATATTGGCGTTACAGAATATTTTGCAGATTACTCAGCCTGAACCGGAATTCAAGGTGAATGAGTAGGCACATCCCCATGCCGTGACAAACGAGAGAGAGAAAAAATTAAGTTGCGCGTGCTGTTCTTGAGAAGGCATGGAATAGAGATGGAGACATTTTTTACGGTTGGGCGATAGTACTCTTCTTGACAATGAAGTGAATGCTTCCATTGTTGCATTAGATTGTACTAGCAGTCCATAATATGTATTACAATTCTGCAATTAGTACCGTCAGTAGAAAAGTATGGCAGTGGTCGTGATGTGATGCTCTGATCTTCATTTTATTCACTTGACTGTTTGGTACCTGGTACATCATAAGAGCAAGCCATGACATATTATAACTTCAAACTTCAATCAACCACCACAATACAAGAGAATAGGTAATCATTTTATATGACATGTTGATGTATGAGGATTCAGTAGAGAGGCATCACTTTAATTAGCTTACTCGTCTGTTCACTACCAATAATTTATGAACTACCCACACAGGCATTTGTCACATGTCTATAGTAAAATTGGCCGCACTGGCTTTTGATTTGAGCATTAAGAATGCGAGCATATTAAAGATGCCTTCCTTCCTCTGATAAATGAATATTTACTGTCGCTACCTATATAGATTTCCAAGAACAAATGCTCAATTTCGTCCAACGATGATCGTGTGGATTATGATGGTAGTAGATGACCTTTAAAAAAGTGCAGTACCTTATTTATATGCTGTCAATACACATAATCATTACAAGATGGGTAAAATGCATAAGGTTATATATATATCGTACTTCAGGCTGCGTTACTTAATCGCGAATGTTAATTGCTGATGATGTTATTCGTTTTAATTAGTTAATCAGCGCAAAACCATGCAAAAAGAGACTAGACTACTGGTGAGTGGTGAGTATTGTATTACATTACATTTGCATGATGTACGCAGATGTGCCGTTAATGTGGAATGAAATGAAATAGGTAGTCTAGTGATCCAGTCTACCTTGTATCCATCCATCTATTTTAGCACAGTATCACTACGGCTGAAAATTACCCAAATATCTAGATTTTTACATTCAGCTCCACCCAAAACTTGCTAAAAAAGCTTTTTGCGTAATTTAGTTTACATTTTAGGCGCATCTGTCTGTGTATGCAATGGCGTCGCTCGAATGTGCGCTCATTTTTTCCACTCAATTCACAACGTGGCATCCTGTTCCTGTCGATAAATGTTTGCACAAAAATATTTTTTGGTTACTCTCTCTCGAGTACTAGTTCCATTTTTTAAAGCTACATATTGTTATCGAGCGAGATGGACGGATGAATGAGTGAAATGAGCCAAGCCCAAAGGCAGCAGCGTAGTTGGTGTTGTCAGTAGGCAAATTTCCAGAAAAAATACCATTGTCGTCTTTATCATGTATCTAACTGATGTTAGTGAATGAATACCATTCATTGCGAGCACTTCCGTGTTCCTCTATAAACTGCCTCTGATATTTTGCGTTGCAAAAAAATATCGCCATCATCTGATCAAGGGAGTAATAAATTCTGACTGATCTGTGCAAACTATTTTGCTAGTGTCAATCAGAGATAGCATTGCAGAGTAATACAGGTAAAATATCCAGCATTTATGGTGGGCAAGTAGTTCGCTCGCTTATGTATAGATGAGAAGGAATATTTACAGTGTAATGATAGTAATAACGATAGTGATAATGAAATAATGGTATACCCTATCAAACATTGCGTTGTCATCTTATATCTCAGTCAAACGACGCAAGCATGCGTAATTAATGCAATTTGAATTCCTTTGACAAAGTCATTGTCAGAAGCGACAAATCTGTTCCCCTTGATACGGAGTCACTCAACCGTATGTACCATGCATAATATGTCTATGTAAACACGTATTTGTTTCGCAAAACCAATGTTGAGCCCACATATGTATATACATTACCTCGTCGTGCGAACATTAGGTAGCTGAATGTTTTATATTCATATTCATACAATATTGACGCGGTCCACACAGCATACAACTAACAAATGTAAATGCAATCCTCGCTCTGTCATTTTCAGAAGCGTCAGTACAATTATTGTTTTCAAAGAGTTTCATAAGTCGTATTTATGTTGTACAGTCCTCCTTAACGTGATTTGATAATCTTAGCTGTCATCCATAAATCAAAATACGTATTTCTTTTGTGTGTCCATTATTACTAGATAGACGTATGTATTGTTAGATACATAGCTGGAAGGGATTTTCCATCATTCAGATAGAAACGTATCCCACAACACGACAATCACGGCAATGTCAAAGAAAAGACAAAGCTTTTCTATATTTTTTCAGTTAACGCTTTTATGGCTTGATGGGATTATCTTCAGTTGTAAATTTTAAAAATCCTAGGCGGTGGTGGAACAGAACTACGTCCGTACTTAAAAATGATCATTGCATAAAAATTATAATGAGCTTCCCAAGTATTCGTGCCTTGTCATACTATACTGAGAATTTGCAAATATGTACATATTACCGCACATACTCCCACTAACTTAATCTAAGCATAATATTTTTATAGCGATGATGCAGTGTATAGTGCCAGATTATAGCTCACAATAAGGGAAAGACTGACTGTCCATATTACAAAGATAAAAACAACCTGTCGGTCGAGTTACTTGTAGTACGAATACACAATATTTCGTATTATCGGGGGGACAACAGGATTGGGGAAATGGAAACAGACTAGTAAAGAACACGGAGAAATGTATAATTTTGACTATCATTGTAATGAGTAATGAGTTTCAGTGCTACCGGAGCTACCCGTAAATTTTGAAATGCATAATGTGCCCAAGATTGCTTGGCGATCGTATTTAGAACTCTGTTGATTTTTTTGAATTGCTATAAAAATGACGATGACGTGTTCATTTGTACACAATGATGATTTAATGATTCAAATTCCATTCCTATAATGATATTTATATATTCTGCTCTGCAGAAATCATAAAGAATTGTTCATTTTAAAGTCTGAAGTACATATCCATAAAACATGTATTATGTACTTCTGTACTTGATTGCGATTCAATCTTGATTTGTAGAATTAATATCTGAAAATCCTTTTTTATTGGTAATGCTCAGATTATGAATTCAACAAGTAGAGTGGTTTGTTTGCCCGTGCCTTTGTTCCCATGCCGTATCATCTCATCTCGTTCTTGTCGACTCAATCAAATTCAAGAAGGCTTAGTCGTCGTGCTAGGGAATTTAAAAGATCCACTACTGGAGGCTACACTCCTACAATGCATCATTCTACTCTGTAGTTAAAAATATTATTGTGCACAGGTGAACAAACAGGTCATATTGTTTTCATTTCTATGACGCAGGTGGAATTCAAGGGATGAATCATGAATATGGCTATTTCTCAGAATTGCATGGTTTATGAATTGTTTTGCTGTTTGATTTTATGCAATAATGAACAACCTTATTCGTAAATTCGTACACAGTAATGTACTTAAAAGTTCCTCGTGATTTGTGTAGGAAACAGGTGCATGGAGAGGAACAGGGAGACTGACGAGGTGATGATTTGTTTAAAACAGAGCAAAAAAGGAAGATAATAGATGTATGAATGTGCTACACAACATCTTTTGGCACTGCGCGTGGAAAATATCTAAGAAAAAAAAGAAATGTGTGGCGTGATTTTAACTTGAAATGGTCATCTAATCTGTCTTGTGTTCTGCTGGCTGGTCAGTTTTATTTGTTACTTATACCATCCATACTGCGTAATGTATACAATAAACATCTTGTACAATTATGTTGCTCAACATGTCAGGTAACTTGTGGGTGATGCTTGTGCGAGGGTTTAACTTGCTCGTATGGATGGTGGGTGGGTATGGTGGGTAATGCCTGGCTTGTTTTTTACTGGAATTCCCAGAGACTTGGCCTATGAATACGTTTTACTAGTAGAGACAAATGATGAGGATGATAAAATGTGCTTTTTACGTCTCCTTTTCACTTGTTTCTCGTGCATGGAAATATATACGAGCTCTGAGTATTTATCATTAAAATCACAAAATATGTACATAAATGGGCATCAGTACGAAAAAATATTTGCCAGCTAAGAAGTAAAATGACTACCAGGCCTGTTTATACCACGTCCCATTTTTCAACGATGTCGCATGCACCAATTTAGTTGTTTGTTCCAAGGTTTACGATTATGACTGGCGGTGCTGGTGACTAATGGTAGATTCGAAATATGAATGGCCAGTTTGCGATGAGGAAGCAGTTCAGTATTAGCATCAAGTAATCATTTGTTAAGCAAATCTTTCCTTCTAAAATTTATCCATCTCATTTCCTCTATAAATATCATGGGTTCATTTAGTAGCTCAGTAAAGTGTACTCTGCAAGTGACTGACTGACGCAAAATGATTGGGCCCCCGTGTCATCATCATTCTCGACAAAGAAGATGACGGCGATGGAGTTTTTGTCGTGTTACTTGTAAGTGCATGGATGAGTACATGACATGACATAATGAGTTTGAGTGACTAACGGTAATATTTGCTTTATGATTTTTTTGAACTGAAAAATAAGAAATAGAATCGTGTAAACGACCACGTTGATGATACTTGTAATTATCGTGATTCTTTGCAACAAGTCATTTTTGTAATGTATATGGCTACTTTGTACTTGAAAGTTAGCCATTCTAAATTTATTTCGTAGTAAAATAGCTGAAATAATGATAATTTTTACTAATGATTCTTTAGCTTTAAGTCCGAGTTGCAATAGAGTACATAGAAGGAGAGATGCCTATTATTGCCATAAAATTAAGAACAGAAAAGGGAATACGTATAAATAGCAGATAGGACACAATCTCTTTTACTCCTAATTTTTTAGTATCAATTTGCTTTTTGTGAAGCAATGTACAAAGATAAAATATTATGCATAACTATGTTGTATATACAATAAGCTGTTCATCACAGTCATTATGCCGTCAACGATAGTGTCACTGACACATAATCATCATCCATAAAAATATTTTGAAAGTATGTCCTTTTCATTGGAATTTGCATGACATATGATGAAGATCATTTTACATACTGTGTGCAAAATAATTTTTACTTTTGCTTTTAGCGCCTGAAACGGTTAGGTGCATAGTTTATGATGTTTCTAAGCTGCGTAATCAGTTAACGGTTAGGATTTGTAGTCACAAATTTTACTATGTTCGTTTACGTCAACTTCTGACAAAATAATACATATTTTCATATATATGCCACTGAAACTTTACCTGACTAACAATTTTATTTTTGTTTGTAAGCCACGCAATGATAATAATCATAAAAAAATAAAAGTTGATTGAACAAACCGCTTTTTTGCATAATATGCCATTATGCACAGTTAATTAAATAAATAAATCGCTTTGTGTATACAATGGAAATAGTTAAATCCGATTTACTTAATTTATTGTAAATTAAAATTAATTAAAATGAAATCCCTCATCTTAACTAAATTGGTCAGGCCACCAACCTGAATGTTGAATGTTCGTGTTCACCTTATATAACGCTTTGCTATAGCATCCGTCGTCCTTACAAAAATCCTCACATACAATTTTGTCCTTCGGAATTTTTTTTACTAAAGGGATGTTTTAGGGAATATTGCGTGAGATATCAGCAGCGCATCAATGTATGCAAGTCTATTACAATTTAAAATGTGACATTAACTCCATACTTGTGAATGTAAACACGAGGTTATAAATAGCGTAATCATAATGTTCTCTGAGTAACACTTACTTTAGGTAAAATCCCTTGAAAACACGCATGGTTAATATTAATAAACATTGGATGTTGTGAATAGGCAAGGATTGCAGTATTTACATATCTTTGGAAATACAGCATTGAACCAGGCTTAACTAACCTCTTGCAGTGAGAATCATTGTTGCTCACCCTCGTTATGAATTACAAGCACAATCCTTTCGTTTTCTACAACAACGCCAGCAGAAGTTGCTGTGTATTTAAGTATTTAGTTGACATTGTTGTTATGATTATGAACACGAAATTACCGTAGTCCATAATAATTTATTCTCTTGTAGGTTTTCATTCTCATGTTTCATTTATACGAATTTCGCAATACAAACTCAAAACTGTATGCAAAATGCTAACAACTGTATAATGATTTTTCTATTAAAAAATCATTCGCAATTACAACTTGTAAAGCGTGTTCAATGGCATTATTGCAAATACTTACGACGATATTGAGTGAGTAGGTGTACTTCAAACATCATGTTCTAATTGAGCAATTAGACATTTTAAACGTTTGTAAAGAATTATCATACAATGCATTCTATTGGTCATGTCTCAAAAATTGGAACAATTGAAAATATCTTGGATCCTCTTGTCGTGATGAGGACTAAATGGTGACTGAAGGTGTGGGTGCTAAAACATGGACAGAGATGAATGAGCCCATACTTCGAATTTATCTGTAAATCAATCATTTATCACACAGAAGACAAACAAATACCTGTACTATCTAATCAACCAGTGGTCCTGATGAGTAATCATATTGTTATAGCTTCAAAGATATAACTAAAACAGTAGCAAAATGCTTATCAAATTCAATAGCTATGAATTTACTGCTTGTTATGCCATTTTTATGCGTTGTACATGCCTTGAACTTGATTTTATCGGATCTATTTGTCATGTCATTTTGCATTGCCAGTCAGTGATAGAGTTGTTGGGTGGGAGGATGAAGGGAAATGTTTGCGGGGGAACGGAACACCCGATGGAAGTAATGGCACGTAGCTTAATATTGCATGCCATTACAATTTACTTACTTAAAGTCAAGTGGTGTCAAATCCGTATAATCCAAGTCATTAAAAATTACATAAATAAATAAATGGGCTTGGGGTTTTTTACAAAATATTTTATTGAGATTAAAATTATGGATGGTTAAGGATTGGTAAGTGGTGCTCAACTGGTAAATAAATTTCGTGTCAGGAAGGAAGGTCACAGAGAATGATGGAATATTCTTATTTGCTACCTAGACTTGACTGATTGATAGTTGTTCTTATATAAAGGGTTTTATGCAGTTTAGTGCAGTTGAACTAACGAAATTAAGTACCTTTGAGATAAAATTCCAATTTCAAAAGATAAATATTTGATACCAATATGATATAATTTTGTTTTCCGTGGGCGGGGATGGAATCCCCTGGCTTAACTGGACAGGTGAAGATGAGGATTATTTTGATACCCCAGCCTAAAGCTACACTTCACTTTTAGTATAAAAATTCGTGTCAGTAAGTACACATGGGAATAATAGAGGTTCTTTTCCCGTGGTTGTCCTTCATTTCGTTGCATGTACATTTAATATTAACATTGAATTTAAATGCTGGACTCAAGGTATCTGTGGGTAAAGACTATACGCATATTCCAGACTATCTATTCGTACAAACAATTATTCTCATAACTCACCACAATTTCTCCAAAAGAGGAAAACGGAAGATATTAACATGGCGATTTTTCTTTGGTTACTAGTTTCTAGAATTGCTTTTCCTTGTCAATTCGGTTTCAACACGTGCGTTGGATGGCATATCATCATGTGTATGTAAATGTATAGTTGCTAATAAATTAGTGACAAATTGGACACAATTTTGCGTCAAACGTCCTATCACTGTCACGTCAAATGCCAGTTGGCTTGGCGGCTTTCCTTTAGGCTTCTTGTGAATATACCTACGTGCCAAATTGCAAATACGCCGCATTATCGTCAGATCAATGAGAACAATTAATTACGCAAGATAAGCCGAGGAAATGCATTGTCAAATGTACATACATAATGAGTCAGTATTGTAATTGTTGCATTATCATCACTGTACTCTGCACTGTTTGTAAATTAATGTGTAATTCTACAGAATTAGTAACGAAACGTGACGTTTGTTTGCTTGTCTGGACTTTTTGTTTGCATTTGCTATAATATGTACCTACATAAAACATAATTATGTACCTATGAGCACTGAGCACACATGCTGCACATGTGACAGATAAAAAAGATAAAATTCTCTTAACATGCCATGTGCCATCTTTTGTAGTATAGTAGCTTATCTGATTACATATTTTGGTCATGATAAACTGATATGCACCTTTGAACCAAGCACGTAGGCTGTATGTGTAATTTAATTTCACACAATAACATCCATATTTATTGTCATTGTCATGATATGACACACTTATGCAACTTTTATTGTATTTCGGGTTTCCTTATCTAAAGATTGAACGGACAACGAGTGGTATATGTAATGTATATTCACTTTTTAGACTTTGGATACTTTAAAAAAAATGATAAGTGGTGATAACGCAGGGATGAGTTCATCATAGCTTTTGCAGCAGTGACCTGACCATCGCCTGGCATAGGACTCTATTATAGTTCTGAACATTATGACGAAATTTGAATTGCTCCCGCATCATGTAACACACCCCCAACGCATGATAAATTATATTTAACTGGTGCACTTTTGAGTGTTTACTGACTGACAGATTGGAAATATGTATGTATGGAATTATTGCGTCTTACGTCAATAATCTAATGAAACTTCATAATAGCGTACATATTTAAGCTGTACTGAAATTATTTGAACGATTAATCATGCCATTCAATGTATACTGGGTTTACCACTCTAAACGCCACTTTATATAATTAAAGATCACCTTGATCATAAATGAGTTAGTCTTTCTACATGGTCATCGCAGGAAGGACACAGCTACTAGGTGCTGGACAGGTCCTGTCAAAAAAGTACGTGAGAAAAAAATCTCATTTCGATAAAAATCATTTTGTGTATCTGACTCAATGCAAATTGTCCCTTTTGTGTGTTCATTTTCTGTTCGTGGAATATGTTCATGGAATATATGTGCGTGTGAAAAATTAGATTGTTCCCTCGGAAGAGTTCTGTCTTTAAATTCAAGTATATGTAGAGTTCGACAAATTACATAAACGAAAATGTTTTCTCGTAGATTTCTTGTCATATTATGTGTTATTATCCTAGGAAAGAAAAACAGGCATTATTCAGCGAAAAGACTGAGGAAATATCGTTCTGTAGTATTGGCTTTTGGAACAAAGTTAGGTATTCTGGATATTCAGAAATCGTATACATGATATAGCAAAAACAGGAAGTGTAGTGGTGGTGCTCCATTCAAGGGAATAAAAAGCCACAGAAATTTTGCACCACCACACGTTATACACTCCACTGTGCACTCCCAATGTAATAAATCGTCTAATAATGTGCACGTTTGTATAATGACTTAAAGAATAGACGTCTGACATTAATGCAAAATTACAGTTTTTACTGTTGCTGCTATGTTATCGACACTGGAATCGCCTGGTGGGATGGTCTCCTTTGTGCGTGCACTTGTTTCAGTTTCATATAAAAAATTAATAATGAAATAGCCTATATACCCCTACTAAGTATATCATGTGCCTTTGTTGTATTGTGGACAGCAGGATACTGTTGTAGTGGTGCAGAAGAAGGAGTGAGCTTGGAAAGAATAAAGTTAGGCCTAGGATCAAAGCTAGAGAAAGGTTCAACGAACTTCCAGAAAAAGGAAAGGTAAAGGTAGTTTCCATCGTCACACGATGCATACTTAATTTGGTTGCTAATAATTACTTGCTTCAACAAATGAAGCGAAACGTATATTTGCCAATGACAAAATTGTTGCTTGATTTTTTATCATAGAGGTCAAAATACATTTGAAAGGGGCACAAACTAACAATTTTAAAATGAACAGGAACTTTATAAAAGCGGATATTGTATTTATATTCATGAATAGTTGTTTAGCATGACGTATGTAGGTATTAATTGCTTACTGGTATCCAGGTCGTTATAATCCTAACGGTTTCATGTTTTTAGTTTTTATTACAACTAGTCTTTTGTTGTTATAGGAATCGGTTTACAATAATAATAACCATCAGTAGTATTCCCGCACAGTTAATTTGCAATAGTTGACTGAAATAAAGTGGGAAAGTGTGTTCTGTTGGAGTATGCATGCATATCTCCTCTGGTCTATAAAAATGTTTTGGAATTGTAAATTGGACTGTTCCTCTTGTCAGTTCCCGTTTCTATTGTCCCGTCGTCTGAAATAAATTTCATGAAAAATGACCTGGTGCAGCTAAACCCTTGCGCTGAGCCGATTGGGTGAACGCTTCGATTTCACAGTATACATAGTATGTAGTACACAGGAAAGGAGAAAACATTTTTATAGAAAAATTTGCCAAGTGGGTCACTTTATTGTTTGCATTTTGTTGTCACATTTGTTGCTACATAGACAGCCAATTCGTATTGAGGTTGTTGGAAAACGGAATATCAATATTATCTCTTCTAGACATTTCATTTTCAGTCTAAAAAATTTTCCAAATGGGCAACTTAATGATGCATCTTTAGATCGAATTGAATACACATGTAAACATATGTCCATTATGTGCCAATACACTTCAAAATTTGTTCCACTGTGGAACGACATGACGTGACTAGAGCGTGTAGTGGATTAGTCGTTGGGCATTTTTATCTGATTTCCACAAGAATAAACAATAAAAAGCAGCACACTTCTTTCTTGGAAGTGCGAATGTTCAATTTTGCTGTCCCTTTTGCTAAAAGTACAGTGATATACATCGCCATTATATGGCGGATTAGTTTCCTTGTAGTTTTGAAATGAAAATATTGCGTAAAATAGCTTATAGCAGCAATTGAGAATATCTAACTATACATGCATAATACAAGGTGGATAAGGTTGCCTTTTGTGAACACAATCCATGAGAAGTAGCTATCATGGACAATGGGCAGTGATGTAAAAAACTTACAAATCACGAAATTGACAAAGACGAATTGAAATAATGAGCCGAGGGAAATTAGTTTGAAAGATTGCTTCTTGACCCAGTCAGCAGGGCGCATAGATAGAATAGAGCAAGCAATAAGGTAATTGCAATGATTTGTTGGTTAGTTGACACTTTTACAATCTCTTTTGGCAGCCACTGCTTCTTTGTTTGCCTTCCATAATGACTCTCAGGCGGTGTATGGATAAGCAATAAATAATTAACAATGCAGATATGCGCAACAGTCATTAATATAATCGTCGATATAATATATTTTGTAGAAAAATTGATTTATTCTTGAAAATAATGATGGTCAAGCTATCATCACAATCTCTGTTTATTCTAATATTCCTTTGAATTATCGCCGATGAAGTATTGCTTCAACTTTTAAGATTGAGGGGAGAAATTAGCTGCATATTTAAAGTCCATAATAATAATAAACCTCAGAGCGAGTAAAAAAGCAGCCCTTTGCAATGAATACTTACAGTTAGTACTATTCTTAGCCTTCTTTCTACAATAACCTAGATAACATCATAACCAGATATCATGCTGACATACAGGCAAACAAACGGGGCAAGGGATCCCCAAGAATTATACTTCCCCAAACAACTTGAATTTCTTTCAAGTTCCAATCATGAGTCAATCAGTTACTAATAGTAGGAGCACATATATTATTACAATTACAATAAATATATGCAAATAATTCATCTTACTGCCTTATTCGGTCAGTTCCATCGAACAAACCTCAGTCCTAATTGGAAATTCGAAGGCACTTGTCTGCCAATAAGGCAGTGAAGATAACTAATGTGAGAATTAATCCATCCAGGCCATACATAAAACCTTTAAAAATGGCACCCCACTATCGCTGGGAAAAGTCATTGATTTTCTGTCATTGCCATTGTTTCACTTCAATTCAAAAAGCATCGGTCGTTGCTGCATGCAATTTTCTTCATTGTTCAATCAACTTGAAATTCAATTCAAGGCGCACATTATTACGACACAGTGTTTTCTTATTAGCATAAGAACATTAAATACCTACACAATTCACGCATTTGCAGAAAGAAATGAGTTCACGTGAAAAAAAATGCGTTAGTAGTATCCGAATGTGCGTAGTAGCATACAATAAGTACTGATGCAAAACAAAAACAACATTAATTTTCTCACAGTCACAGATTTGTCTCGTGCAACCAACCAAGACAATAATATGTATACTGAACACAGTAGCAGTATTAAACGGCAAACATAGACAGTCACTGTAAATACCATTAAACACTGCAATTATTTTGCATGCATTGTATCACGATGATGGTGATGATGAATGGGTGATGTTGCCGGCAGCTATTAAGTGCCTATTTAAGTACCTGTATCGAATACAGTCAGTACTACTGACTCAGTAGTACGTGCAGTTATTATCAGTTATTAAAGGACAAGAGGACGTTGTACATCAAAATAACTAAATACGTGATGCTCCATTTAGGTACACCTATCATTACTATCATCATTCCCCATTCAATTGCACTTTTCTTGTTACTGCTATTCAACTCATAATACAATAATTATCTTCGTTTCCTTTCGTTCGTTCCATCCTTCCTTCAATTAACCTTTGTCCTTCAAACAACAGAAAGTAGTAGGCGCCACACCACAAACATAAAAAGGTATAATCATTGTTGCAATTTTCATTGTTGATGAGAAGCATTGGAAAATGTTTGGGTGTCGCGTTTCGCATTTACTCGCCCTTCATGTTCAATTTGTAACGTGAGTATATGTATGTAATCCATCGTGGTAAGAAGAAAAGTGCAGGGATACTCGAATCACTTTCAGTTAATGATGTTATACACTTATGCAGTTACTTAATGATGTTATCCATACGCATCCATCATTTTCTTTGATCATTAAATTAAATTCGCACAACACTACTCTGAGATATTATAGTATGTTGATGGCTGGTTGGGCTGACCTTTCCTTTAAATTATAAGATTCTTTAAAATGGCAAACGTACTAGCTTTGACAGGGGAACGTCTGCTATAGAAAGCATGCAGTTTAATTACTGAGGGTAAATGTTAAGGATTATGCAACGCTTAAAAGGGAATGCGAATGCGGACCATTGTCATGCATTTACTATTGCACTCGTCTGAACTGGGTTTAAGTATATAAGAAGTTTTTTGTTGATTTTTTATCAAGTATGTTTTAATTTTCAGATTAATCCTCTTCATATGCTTCACATTTAAACCCAGAGCTTGAGTCGCCAACTGATTGCCTAAAAATGAACAATCTCAGTAGAAATGGTAGTGGGAGCGTCTTCGGCAGGAGGTGGTCACGCAGACTGCAGCAGATCTCATTAACGTCTGTGGGCTTCCTGCTCTTTATCAGCTTCCAGTGTGCCTCTGGATACGGAGGTGGGGCCAGTCCCTCCGTCTGTGATACCATGATTCCAGGCCACGGACCTGACCCCCAAACTAGTCCCAATCCGTATAAATTATCAGTCAGTAAGACTGCTGTGATGGGATTAGAAACTGTTGACATTACGTTGACATCTGCAAATGGTAATGACCAGTTTAAGGGATTTCTAATTCAAGTAAGAAAGTCTGGAGGGGATGGCAAAGCGATGGGAGAGTTTAACGAACTCGTCGAAGAAGAGCATGCACATGCGTTGGCCTGTTTTGATAGGCCGAAAAGCGCCATGACACACAAATCGGGTGATCTGAAAAAAAGTGTGAAGGTTCAGTGGGTTGCTCCCAATGACGAGGACGCTGAGTACCAAGTTTTGTAAGTTAACTACTGAATGAGAAATTAAGGACATAAAATCAAACATCGACCTCGATAAACGGTCCGACATCAAATTAACCAAATAATATTTTATTATATAGCTACTCCGTCGTTGGTCTGGATGCTGACATTTACTGGACACACATTCCTCACGGTGAAAAGATCCGTGTGACCAGAAATGCACTGGCCACCACCACTCCACCGCCCGCTGTAAGAACAAATACAATCCACGCTGAAAGAAAACTCAAAATTAATTAATACTAGCTATTTGACATTAAGCATTTTGTGTAAACCCCTTCAGCACAGCAAAGAACTTCTTGACAAATGGCGAACGGTTTACACCGGCTGCGGAGAAAGCAAAGGCTGTTTTGGACTACCTAGCGGTTGTGTGCAGAAGTACAACTCGGAGGTTGACAGACCAAACACTTGTCAAATGATGGTGACTTGGGAAAATAAGGGCGCTAAGAACCTGTACCAACTTACCGGCAGAACAGGAGGCCAGTCGGGTTATATAGCTTTAGGATTGTCCAAAGACGCAAAAATGGGCGGAGATTCCGTAGTGGGATGCTTTGTCTCTTCAGGCACGCTGGAAATTCATAGATTCCATAATCAGGGTCGGAACAACTTGAGATATGCAGTAAGTGTAAACTTGTATACTTTGCCAGCTATGCCTACATATGAATAGGCAATTGTAATAGTTAGAATTAAAAAAAATCAATTATTTTTTCTCCAGAATACTTCACATGGATTGCTAGCTGCGGAGAAAGATTTTATCGAAGGCAATCTTTTCTGCAAATTCGAACAATTTAACCACAAGATTGATGACATAGATATCAACTTTGACAACAATTACTACCTGCTTATGGCAAGATCCACATCAGCACCATCAGCAGATAGGGGGCTTGCCCAGCATCTTGCATCAACTGACAGAGACGCAAGTACCCAGTCCGTGCATATTTCAGATACCATAATCATTGGAGCTAGTGGGGACAACTGGCTTATTCAACTTCACGGAGGTCTCATGGTAATCGCCTGGCTGCTCTGTGCTTCCACGGGCATGTTCACTGCGAGATACTTCAAACTGACGCACACGGACTTTACTCCTTTGGGGAAAGCATTTTGGTTTGCTGTAAGAAACTTTACATGATTTCCGCTTGATAAACAGTTTAAAATGTTGGGCAAGATTAAATTAAAATACTTTCTCTAATTCATAGCTTCACGTATTCTGCATGGCTGCTACAGTTTTTCTCACAATTTGCGGTTCCGTTTTCATCCTGATCAAAAAGAAGGGTCTGGACTTTACATATACCCATCCAATTCTGGGGGCTGTCGTCGTTGGTCTAGCCATTCTCCAAGTTATCATTGCATTCTTGCGACCTCATCCAGGAACCCCATCAAGGCCTTACTTCAATTGGTTTCACTGGCTTGTAGGAAACTCTGCTCATATTGTTGGAAGTTCGTGCTACATGCATACCTACTTACTTAACGTTGAAGACCCAAAACTTGAATTATCATCAACATTGTTATAAATTTTCTTTTTTAATTTTTGTGTACAGTTGTTTGTATTTTGTTTGCGGCCGAATTACCGCTTGCTGATCTGAGGCGATTTGGAAGCGAAAAGTATCTGTGGGACTTTATATTGCTGGCAATTGTGTTGTTCCATGTTCTCATGCACTTTGTCATGTCGGTAAGTTCTATTTTGATGTTTGGAACAAACAAGATGGTCTGCACAACTTTTTTTTTAAACAATTTTATTAACGGTATTTTTATGCTCATTAGATACACACATTGTGGGCAGACAAGCAAATGGACTCCAGTAACAAGAAGAGAGCCATGCACCCGGGTCCAATGAAAAACAACGGATTAAACACAGAAGCTCCAGTAAGTTTGCCCTCAATAAGTTTAATTGCTAATTTTGAGACTGAAAAATATAAAAATGATTCTTATGTTCGTAGGGAACGGGATTCCGTACCTTCATGCTATCTTTGTACCTGTTGGTGATGGCTGCCGGTGCCATTGTGTTGGTGGCTTTAGTTTTCTGGCCAAAGTCCGTCGCCGAGGATGATGCTCCGACATCATAATTGAGGAAATGATTATAAAATAAGTACCTCGCCAGTACCCCACATTTCTTGTGTCGTGCAATGTGATGTGCATTCATCATCATCCGTGTTCAAATCTAGATTATCTAATGCGTTCTATTATATGTACTTTGTGTTACAACATTGTGATTTGTGATGTTTTAAGTTGCTTAAATAATTTTTTATCAATAGTTTGTATTCTTAGTTTTAATTATTTCAAGAAAACAACTGTCTTGATAGGAATGATAAAGAGTTTAACTGTAACGTGGACGGGTAACTTGGGTGGGTTTGGGCTAAGTGAAGGAAAACGTAAGATAAGGATACCCACTTCAGTTGGGTTGGCGTTGGCTAAAATACTGACTGACTGACTTTAAAAATAGTAAAAAATGAAAAGGACCGAAAGGGTTGGGGTGAACTGAGAAGCAAGGGGTATAAAATATTGTGATTACAATTAAGTTTCTTATTTTTATTAATAGCTACTGAATATTTTGCACAAAACCAATAATTCATCTCATAGATGCCATGTTTAATTTTAAGCTAGATAATTTAGCATTTTACCTGTGTGTATTGATTTTAAGATATATGCTTTTTTAAAGTTTAAGTTCTTCTTCATAATAATTTTAACAATTTTTACGTAATTCTAAGTCTGATTATTATAATAGTACATTTTCTTGATTAACTGTTTTTAATTAGCCTTTTTCTTGATTTATGTAGCTTTTTTCCCTGGTCCAGTGATAATATGTACTTTACTAACTATAATAGTAATTGCTTTAAAGTTATAATCCTATGAGGGTTTGAAATTACACGATGAAATTGTTAGTAGTAATTAATGCAGGCCTTATTAGTTATTACTATCATTTAAAAAAGTTAGCAAGGTAGTACAAAGTATTATATTCGTATGCATGTAAAAACCAGAAAATAGTATTCTTGGAAAATGCACAACCCCCGAGTTTGAATTTTAGCACTATCTGTAATTTAAAAAATGTCTGCTCTCTGATGCGCTGTACGAGTAGTCGTAGTTTAGTATAAAAATAGGCAATAAGAGAGCACTCATTTTTATTTTACAGCTTTTAAAGCATTTACTAATTAATACTATATATTAAATAGGTGTGCATATGTTGTTACATGTACAACATTGCGAGATGCATAAAAATAAAGGAAAAAATTATGATATATGAAAGTTAAATTGTTTTAAATCACTCATTGGATTGGCGGACAGTGGCACTTTTTAGGGCGCTGGAGAAAGTCGTCTTATCAACAAATAAGGGCAAAAATGCATTATGAAGTCAATACATACCGCATATATTTTCAATCATTTAATTTATCATGAAAATTTTATTCAATTCAAAGGCATTGTTGTGAAATTGGTCACTCAAATATGAAGGAAAAATGCATGACAAAAAGCGCCGGAATGAGATCCCGTTCCGAGCAAGACTTGTGTTGGTAACTATCCTGTTGTTTGCTCATCATCGTGAAACGTCTGGACATTCATATTCCGCTGGTTTTAGTTCCTGTCTTGACCAAATGGAACCTAAAAAGGAAGAGCATACAGGTCATGGGAGTGACATCGCCCCACAGACAGCTGCGAATCCGTACACACTTACGTTGGATAAGAAGAAGGTGTCTGGAGGGGATAAAATTAGGATGACGTTAAGTGGCCCGTATTTCAAGGGATTCCTAATTATAGTTCGGAAGCAAAACGACCTCACTGCGTATGGGAACTGGGAGGACGGCGGGGATGGGAATACGCGTACCGTTGACTGCACGAAGGCAGATGTAAAAGGACTTGGAGCGACTCATGATGATAATAGTCCGAAGCAGTCTATAAGAGTTTTGTGGATCGCACCAAATAAACACGCTAAATACTCCGTCTAGTATGGTTTTTTGTCACCTAAATGCTCAAACTTCCACATTTGCATTTAGTTAATTTAGCTAGCTGTATGATCAACTCGATGCATCATGTTTTATTTTAGTTTCACGGTTGTACAGGACAAGAAAACGTACTGGAGTAAGCAGCAGACCAAGGGCCACTCCAACATCGCGGTGAAGAAGATACCCCGTGGTGGCTCTTCACCGCTCCTTGGCTCATGGACAACGTCAGCGATCCCTCCGATGATGATCCTAATATACTTGCGACTAGTGTAATTAATATTAACCGCTGAGCTATTTGCCAAAATCCAACTAAGGATAAAAGAGACTAGAAGTAAACGTTTTATGTTGATTGTGATCTGTAATAAAGTACGAGGTGGCGGTCAACACGGCCGTTGCGGTCCGTTTTAGCCCAAAATATTTTCGGATTGGGGTATTGTGATATAGCCAGTTTTAATGAATCAAATTTGATGATCATGCATCGTAAGCCATACTTTTCGTAAAGCGTAATGATTGCCAGGAATCGTTTGCCATTTGAGTTCAAATTGAACTTTTGGGTACTACTACAGTCATCGCCATCATGGTCAATCGAATAATATTTTTATGCGCCTTCGCCTTTGTTCATAATAAATAGCGGATTTTATTTCTAACTTTTTTGTAGGGCGTCAATCATCTTTTTTCTTCTTTACAATAATATATAGTAACTATATACAAACATTATATTTAAGTAATTTAGACTCCATTTCAATTAGATTTTAACACAATCACTTATTCTATATAGCCTTAATATAATTTACCCCAAAAAAATGAATCATAAAATGATGTTGGCATTGGCATGCAAAACAACAGTTTACAGTTGTACGGAAAAGTTACGAGTTATTTGTGCTTCTTCAAAACCTAATGAAGCAATCGAACATATATATTAGCTAAAAATAAACAATAATTAAATAATAAATTGTAACTGCTGGTATATAATACACATTTTTACTTTTATCTTTGTACAATTTTTCATCAGAACCTTATTTTGTTCACTTTCACCTTTTCGCCACAATCATCGGCCATATAATGAAAAGAAAATGACAAATACATATAACACCAAGAAAAAATGATTTATCATTAATTTAGTTAATCATTTAATTAAACTAGGTATACATGTATCTAATTCATTACATATTATACGTTCATTGTACACATTGTCTCGCAATTCTCTCTTGAAAATCCTAAGTAAATAGAATATAATTTATTTTTATAAATGATGTACAACCGTTATTTATATGTTATTTTTAACTCATATAATATATGATATACGCATATAATAATTATCGACCTAACTATCTACATACATTAAATCAATACGAATTTTACGAATATTATATCGGATATTTTTTTCACACTTATTTACACAACCAACCCTTTGCAACTGTATAGAGCTTGTAATATTGAATAAGTGCAGCTTCCTTGTGCTGTGAACAGAAAGGTGTGGAACAATAATGATGATGATGGATAGTGTTGTGCTTCTTTGTAAATTACCATTTAAATTTAGTGAACATTAGCGTTATTCTGTTAGACTGGATAAACCGTTGATCTGATAACAACCGAAAACTCAATAGCTTAACTTGAAAATGCCATCATAAATAGTAATTCGTCGAACTACACAAATATTATGCATGTATAAATTTTATCCATACGTCGTATTGTAATATAAATGTATGTATTATTTGTATCTTCTCTCTGTTATTAGTGGAGGTGATAATAATAATGATAGGTGATAGTGATAAGGTAATTAATTTCTTATAAAGTTGAGTTGTGTGTCAGTTTTAACTATTTTTACCTGATATGTCTCTTATTGTTAGAGGATGCTTGCTCGTTCGTTCTCTTCATTATTACTGATCGTGTTATAATTATTTTTATTACTATATGTAGTAGTAGTAGTCTGTGAGTCGTCTATACTATTATTTTAAGTCCAATATATAGTTAAATCCAGGGCGCAGCACATTCATATATATTTATATTATCGACTATTATACCGTAGTTTAAACTTTATTGAAATTTTTACTGAAAAAAGTTTGTTGGTTCGAAAAGGAAATTTTTGTTGATAAAAACCTTGCAGTGTACAGTGCAGATTAAGAAAGTGCTATATAAAGTGAATTTTAAACCTTTTGCATGTAGGTTAAATTTAGTTTTTTTAATTCATTTTTTAATTCATTTTTCCGTAGGTCTTGACTATGAATCAATGTTTTAATTACCCATTCGTTACATGCACACAAAGAACAAACGCGCTCAACTGTTGGTATACTACTACATAATTTTCATATAAGATATTTTAGTGGTAGAAATCACATGACGATGACCAAGTAGTGTCAAAAGTGTTTAAAAATTATTAGCATCACCTTTCTGGACCTGACTGCTTGAAAATATATTATGAATATATAGTGTGTTATATGGTAGGTATGAATAACTGGTTGTTTGTCTCGGCTTTACATCTACTTTTAGTAATAAGACTGATATATATTATCGTTCACACAGATTTGTATATTTAGAGCTGTGTAGCCAGAATACTTTCAACTTTCACTCGAAAAAAATAATGCTGGACATGAACTAGACTTCATAGTGTATTGTAGCGTTAAAGAACCAGCCAAGGACAACTTCCTACTTCAGTTAAAAACCAAAGGAATTTCGTACAACAAAATCAAAGTCACAAATCACACATTTCCACTTTCGATATACCCATATAGCACGCATTCCTCCGAACAATGTTTCCCACTAAAGGTGTACAGACATCCATATAATGTTTTATTATTATTACCAACAGAAAGCATTTTACGTATCATCGAGTAGCAGCTACCTATATATCTTACAATAAAAACCAATTAGTTATTTTTTTAAGAGTTTACTCCATTTTCCATCCAAGTTACTAGCTCCACGCACGTATAGTCATTTCAAATGTATTTACAGGAGGATTATGTACACTTTAGCATATAACGCATAGTATCTATTACGTGTAATTTAACTAGTTAAATGTACATAATATAGAGTAATTATAATAATTAATTATTATCTAATTAGATATTTTATTGAGGCACATTTATATAATGGATTTTTCGTATCTAAAAAATCTACTTTTTCCTCCTCCGTTTTAGCTTCTGTTAAGACTGGGACGACCAATTTATATGAAATTGTATACTATTTTATTTGATAAAATTGATGATTATGATGATGGAGGTGGAAAATGGCTTGTTTGTTGATGTTATCGTTGCAACAGGGGGAGTTGGGAGTACGAATAATATAACAAGTTTTTTTTCTTCTTCTTCAAGTTTCAGAGTTTACAAATAGAAAAATCATTATGAAAATACATTCATACATGTTACGGAATACGCAAGTAGTAGCAGCATTGTTGAATAACATTGTTGTAAGTACGTGTGTGTTGATAAATTGATTGGTAAAAAGAGAGACAGGAATACAAGTTGCGTTATGGATGGGTGAAAATTTCGATTTTACAAACGTCGATAAAATCAGTGGGGAGGTCACAAGCAGAAATAAAGCAAACCTGTTTCAGCTACAAAATATTTGTATTAATTTTTTCGGTACATGATGGTAGCATGTTTTACAAGGAAAATAATTACTAGTTGAAAAGAAAAAAAGGTGTGATTGGTAAAAGGTTTAAAAAAGAAATGGGTTGTTGATTTGCTTAAACTACCGTTTAAAATAATTATTATTAATTAGTGTATTTTATTATTCGTTCGTTCAGTCACAGTAGTCGACGTTTCTGCCTTCGGACGCTTCTTGAAGGAGAGAGACCCTGTAGTTACCTCCAAGGACGAGATCCGTGAGGCATCCTACAAGCCCCTCAGTGTACTTATTCATACTTTGATGTCTTGGGTCTTCCAAGCCACCTGGTAAATAATTGCAAATAGTAATTTCCATCATTAAACGAAATTACTATTGTCAAGCTGGAAACTTCTGGAAATGTCACCATGTACTTACCTATATAAAGGCCGTCATTGATATTCAGCTGACGAAGCTTGCCGGGTGCTACGCCAGTCACGGGTGGCCCATCGTCCACAGCTAAACTTGCTTCTTGTTCGTTTCTTGAGGGGAAAATGGTGCAAATTAAATAATCATCAGCATCGTCCATTTCTTTTTCAACAGAAATGTATTATGAATAGTAATGATTTACTTACCTGAAGAAATGGACATGATGCCATCGTCCATCATTGATGGCAGTAATATTGTAGGCAATGGTGGTTTGGCCGGAGCCCAATGAAAAGCTGGTGGTTACAAAGCCATTTCTCAGGCCTACAGATATGAAATCACTGGCGGATGTCATCCATTTACGACCCGCCCACAGGAGTAACCCTCGTGACACACTTGTTCTCACCCTAAAGCTCAAACTGAGCTTCCAACCTGATATTCTGCAAAAGGGAGTCACAAAAGGGACGAAATTATCGTGTTTGCACATTACCCCAGTATTTTCCGTTTCCAATTAACTAATTACCTCTTTACAACACGAGGATGGCTAAACCGAAGATACGAGTCCCCAATGAATCTGGGGGCTGTGATGATATCCTCCTTGTCCATTCTAGTCTGGCAGTAAGGATCCCGGTAGCCCAAAGGACAATGACATTTGAATGCGTCCAGTTGAGGAATGCAGTCCCCGCCATGATCACAAGGATTTCTCAAACATGGATGGGCACAGTTTTCAAGATTTACGCCGGACATGGCACTGCCCATTATTCGGAGAGGTCTCTCGTTCACAACCAACTGGAACACAGAAAAGAACAAAAAAGTGAATAATAAATTTCCCAACAAAAAAGCACATTGATTATTTATTATTTATAGCGTTCAAATTCAATGACACCACTGGTAAATACCATCAATATAGTCAGAAAAATATGATAATCGTGATAATAATAATCCATTCAGTTCAGCATACCTTTTGAATACAACCAGAAAAGCCACCATGTACTTTCACTTTGGGGGAAAGCCATTGTGGATCCGGAATTCCACCAAGGAATAGATTATGCGGCAATGACAGCTGCAAAACGGAAAAGCGCCACACAAAAAATACCAATATCGTCAGATTCCTTTTTTGTATTACATACATATTATTATTATTATATTATATGGCAATATCAGAATATCTTTTCCTTAATATTACATATTGCATTGTAATAAAAACAGACATGAAGTGTTCTCCGCCTCATGAATAAAACACCAAAACCACCATCATCATCAGCCCAGAA
Source organism: Sinella curviseta (assembly GCA_004115045.4). Lineage (NCBI taxonomy): Eukaryota > Metazoa > Arthropoda > Collembola > Entomobryomorpha > Entomobryidae > Sinella > Sinella curviseta. The sequence goes on from CM023200.3 coordinate 42,129,871, forward strand.
ATATGTACTTTCTCTTTTATTCCACTTCTTGCACCAGTTTCTCCCTTCATTCATTCATGTCATGTCATTTATTTTCATTTTCCTTTTTCTCTCACGGAGCTGGTCACATCTGATTATCCCACCACTCACGCATTGAGTCTTCATTCTCGCAATGGGCTTTTAGACCTTATTGAATGAACGTACCCCACCGAACGTCTCCGCTCATAAATCATGGCTATAAATATTACATTATTGAAATGAAATAAGTAAACATTCATTTAATATCTCTCGTCTTGCTTCCTGTCTGTCTGCCGCTGTGCTGCTAATGCTGAATTGAAAATACTCACACTGACAATGAATGACGAAGGTGAGTCACTGGCATACTTGCTCTATTATGGATGTAATGGCATGAAGCAATGTTCTTATAGTTCTTTCTTGAGGACTATTTTGCTTTCCCCAATTTTTTGTGGACAATTTGTCAGAGGGAGGACCATTTTATAGTTACATATGTGAAGCACTTGTGTTTAATAAGTGATCGGTTTGGATTCACATTTGCGTACAGATATTCATTTTGCAAAGATAAATTATTACTGTGCAAGAAACCACAACCTGCATTTTTTTATTCCAATTTATACTTTCCTATGCAAACACAGCAGAGACATCGTTCGTCGTTCATCATCCCATCACTCGATTAACTGATATTGTTAGTAAAATTGATTGAACCCAGGAAGCAATATTCCTTTTCAATTGATAAAAATAAGTTGAATGACACCGTTATTTTCAAGAAATTAATGCTCTGGTGTGGGAATGTGCATACGCAGCAGAATTTGACCGTTTATTACCCCCCACGTATTTCAATTGAAACATCCCATCAAGGCAATAAGTATGGTCATTTTATTTCACATGCAGGAGAACAGCCCATTCAATTACGTTTTTTCCCTCTTTTAAATTTTTCATTCAATTTCATTGTTCCTTTTACCTGAGTGAAGGCCCCAGGTGTTAGAGCCATCACAGGCGGCTGGTTATCCACTTTGATGGAGATGAGTCGGGATGTTCGAGAAATGAGAATTCTGTGCCAGTCCCCAAGGCTTACGCTGGATTCACTCCTGCATAGAAAGAAACAAGACAGTCATGATGATGATGGCAAGAAAGAAAGTGGTACAAATATTGGATTATTACCAGCGCGAGATTATAATATTGTTAAACTACATTATGAATGCACATTACGCAACACATGCTATCCCAATTCGTTTATATTTTTCTCCACTTTAAGTCCTACAAAAAATATGATTACACTTTTTTCTACATGACAATGCTACTGAATAAACAAAATCAATGTGCGCTCTAGGTTTTTGGGCTCTTCAATTTTTCTTTGTCTGTAGCAGCTGCTCAAAAAGTCTATATAGTGGGGTCATCCACAAATGACAGTACCATATCAAGCAGTAGCGAGGATTTGGCAGTTTCAAAACCATGAAAATAAAGCGACTTTTTACAATTTGCTTTACGGCGTAGTTGAACAGTTCCCAGTTCCTACTTTTTTGAAGAGCTTTTTGCGTTTCAAAAGTTGGAAGTAAGGCATGTATATAGTCAACAAAAAGGACTATGGAAGCAATTTTTATTCCCATTTGGAATTTCTTGATTACCTTCATGTACACACGTTTATATACGTGTATATGTGAGCTTACGGTAGACATGTTTGTGTGCATAAAAAGTAAAGTACATATTTAGACAGGAAAATGGAAAGAAAACTGCAATAAAAGTACATTTTAAAGGGACTTTTGCTCTCAAGTACATAATATCATCCATTCCGACGGTTACGAGTCGTTGAGTTGCCCGTCTATTTGTCTGTCGGTCCGTCACTTCAGAAACTTCTGAATCAACCTTTATGATAAAGGCTTTATCGAAATATTATCGAAATTTAGCGCAATGAACATCGGAAAATTCGTCTGATGAACGACATGATGGGTTTAAAGCGTTTTAATGAACTTACTTTTAGATAACTTTATTATTTCATTTCTAGCTAACTCAGTAATTGCTGGAACGCAGTTTCTCTAAACCGCTGCCAATCTTTAATGCCATATCCTGTTGTAAAATAGACAGACATAGACATATGTAACAAAACAGCAAAAAAATACTCATGCCTTGTAGATGAAGTACCTTAACCTTCCTTTCACACGTCAAAACACAAACTACTATTGTTATATAAACATACATAATATTCTTACTTTTATAACTTACATAAGCCTGTGGGTTATATTATAGATTTCTTGTATTTCACCTCACCTTTTACGTTACAGTTAAAACAAGGAGAATTAAAAAAAATACGTTTTACATTTATGCAAGCGTGTTATATGCGTTTCTCATCCCTATGCATATTACATGCCTTCATCAAATCATCATAATAATAAGAAAATGTGTACATTGTTACGTAGCCAGTAGGAGCCTGTGATGTCAAGGAATAAAAATACTGCTTCCAGCCGAGTTTTCTAAGCTGTTTAAAGAAAGCCCTCGCATTTTCCTTGTTCATCTCCACTCAACAAGACGGAGGATCAAGCATCAAGGAGTTTTTTTCAAAAGTAGGATAGGAAACTTTCTTCTTCTTCTTCCACCTTATTTTTCTTTCCCTTCCAAACGGAAATTGTTTGGAGTAATGGTGAAAGCAATGGTGGTGATGGTGGCAGTTGTTGCAGGTTGTGAACTGCCCCTTGCTCCAACTTTTTACAAAGCTGTACACACTTCTACATTACGTGTTTCCGTACAGTACATAAAGTAACCCTATAAAGGGACTAGTACTACATGTGTTCTACGCACTACAACGCTACCAATTAAATCCTTTAAACAATTCCCCTTAAAAAATTTCAAATGAAAAAATCTTGGCATAGCATAACATTCTTCTCTGGACGATAGTTTCCTCTTTGGTATGCACATTCTGCACGCATGCATACCATTTTTCTGTCTCTTGGCAGAGTGAGTTCGCTTGCTTAAAACTGGGAGAGAGTAAACATGATAATAAAAATAGCAGGGGAAATTCCTCATGGGGCTAATTAAGCAGCTAAACAGCCCTACGCATTTATTTAAATACGGAGCAAAAGAACAGGAACGGAGAGCAAAAATCTTGTTTATATTGAATTCGTTTTTTTCTATGTAAAACCCTTTCACTCTTTTGTTTGCATTCACGTTTCCGATGGAAAATTCCCTGCATAGTTTGTACGAGTAATCAAAAAGGCAAAAATCAGGCCATCGAATAGTTGAAGGTAGAAATATGTGATTATTGGAGCAGCAGAGGAAAACATTGTTTTCTGCTGAAAATTCCGTTCTTATTCATTTTCTACACAGATATTTTCATGAGTGCCGGCGTGTACCATTTTTTAATATGTCAAGCCAAACGGCATCTCGAAAAATATGTTTACCAGCCCTTCACAGATCATCTGCCTGATAAACATTCCCATCTTTGTACCCTCTGAATCACGAGTGTGCACACAGGAATATTATGATGATGGGGAAAGTCATCAATCAAACCTTGTGATCCGTATATATATGTCAGTTTTGACGATACCCCTTTTCATTACACTGCATTTCCATTCATCCCTGGTTTTTTTGCACACCAACACAAATCAGAGCAGCAGGCAGACAACTAACGTGCCTCAGCATAATTTTTTTGCTGCCTTTTGATGATGCTTGCCCGCTTGTTTCCTTTTCCGTTTCTGCTGTTGGCTGTTCCCATTTCAGATTGATGAGCATGATGGGGCGACGATAAAATGATGAGTGCTTTCACTTTTGTAGTATGAGATGGGATGATGTAGTAGGCGGATGCTGTGGAGGGGCTGGAGATAAAAGCGGAGCGGAAATGCGGATGAATGGCGGACGAATGAATAGGAAATTATGATTTTTTTGCGTCGGGTTTTCCATTCAATAAAACAAGGCAGACGAAGAGACAAACAGCAAGGTAAAATCATAAGTCACTCTTATGGCTTGCGTTTTTATTATTGCTATATTTCAGAACACAGGATATTTTAAATCTATCTAATCATTTTCCTCTTTATGGTCCAGTTTTCTGTCAAAGATGTACTCTCCCAATCCAGTGCCCGCCCGTTTCAGATTGGTTATCATATCGGACAGCTCCTTAATCGCATTCACCTGGTCCTCGAGAAACTCTCCCTCCAAAAAGTCCGTCAGTTGTGGATCATTTCGTTGACTAGCGCACTCATGCAAATCCAGCAGATTTTCATTCACCCATTTTTCCAGTTCCAGCGCATGGGTCACGGCGTCCAGGGGAGATGACCAGGATTTACGAGTGGGTTCTGAGATGTGCTCAAAGTGTATTGTTCCTCCGCGTTTGTTCAGGTATTTCATCAGGAGCTCAGCATGAGTCAGTTCCTCTTCATGGGCCTTTTTGAAGTACTTGTGGAAGCCAGCCAGAGCGACGTCCTCGCGATCAAAGTGGTACGCCATGGCGAGGTACACGTAGCCGGCGTACAGTTCCAAGTTAATCTGTTTGTTGATCAGAGCCTCGCACTCTTCGTGAAAGTTCTGGCGGCAGGTGATCTTTTGCGGGGATGATGGTGGCTGTGGTGTTTTGTCGCTGTTGAATAGTGACACGCCAGTTTTGAAAGCTCTGCAAGATTGAAGATGAGATCCTCCCAGTGACCCTCTTTTCAAAAGGAAGCTGCCGCCTACGCCACTCCTCGGAATAATTTGGCCGTGGTGGTGATGGTGCCGTAGAACATTAGAGACGGCATGTCTAATTGCTAGTAGTGTGTTACAAGCCATGTGCTAATTTTTACCGTAAATTCGCAAAGTATTCCTCCGACTCATGGAATTTGTTTTCAATTTCCAAAAAGAATTTGAACGACAATATTAAACATCCAACAAATGCATTACAATATGTTATTGTCCTCCTGTATTAGGAGTGTGCACAATTTTGTAATTAAGTTTTACCAGTACAAGTTGCTAGGTTTACAATGGGAATGTACTTTTACCGAGATTTATTTTTAGAAGCCCACGCCCTGCATTCACTAGATAGCGTGCGTTTGGCTAGTTTGGTGATAATCTCTGGAGTCTCTCCATTTTCACTGGTAGATAGGCAATTAGTAATTTTCCACTTTAATACTTGATCCATTTGGGCGAAATTTGGCCCTACTTGCGCTACTTTCCGAATGAATTCTTTCCGATTGCAACAGCATTACAAACTACCGCCTAAACAAGGGTTTTGTGCGTATTGTAGCAAATGACGGGTCATTATCATGTTCACTTCATCGCTCAATATTATGTGGATTTTAATCTCTTCTCAAATCCAAGCATATATGTATTCGCTCATTCCGCCATTCTTTCATTCAACATGAATTCCACTCGAAGTCAACAAAACAACGTAGGTACATTTTTATGCAAACTGGAAAAAGGCGAATTTGGCTTGATGAAACTGAAAAGAATTTTTTTCCTCTCTGATGAACTGACCAAACATAGTCCAGTCCGCACATTTCCCATTAATTTCCATTATTCACCCACTTCCTTCCTCTCTCTATTTGTACCAGGAAAATGGAACCATCATCATGTTGAAATTTTTTGTTCATTGCCCGGTTAGATATAAAAGTGGGTAGAAAACAATGGACATTTCCATTCCGTTGTTTCCCATCATCCCACATAAACCACACATACACCGAGATAAAAACGTAACACGAATAATGAATGTAGTTATGTACTTTTCCAACGAGAGCAGTAAAACGTGCAACATAATATTTGGCATTTTTTTCGCAGTTTTGCTGCATGCAATTTTAACAAAGTGGTAGTGTGTTTCGACTGTTATATAAACTAACCTGACAATGGCGGTTCCAGTGCCGAGATCCATCGCAAATTCAAAATAGCCCTGGTCAATAGTGAGTGCGATAAAGTCGCCCATCCCATCCGTTTTGTAGCCGTTGTACAGTATCAGTCCATCCATGGCATCTGGCTTTACCACGATTTCCAGTTCCAACCAACTCAACACGCGGGTCAATCCCAGTCCACTGTATTTCAGGTAGGAGGAGCCGTTGAAAGATGGAATCTACATGGATATTAGACACGAATGGAGAATAAATGCTCACATATTTTTTGCAAAATGGTTAAAAATTCATAGTAGTATGCAAAGCAGGAATGGTGTGTACATACCTGTAAATCCAACGGAGTTTCGCAGAAACTTCCGCTAAATCCTAAACTGCACTCGCATCTCGGGTTCTCATCCTTTTGTACAAGACACTGTCCACCGTGCTGACATTTGACGAGGTCACACACGCCCTGGTCGTTACAACTTTCTGCAAATGTAAGTAAACACAACACAAAGCTCATCAGAACAGTTTCATTAGCAATTGCTCAACAACTCGAGAGATTCTGTTCATTTATTTCTGTCTTCTTTGGTGGGATTACGCATTATTATAAACCCCTTAGTATGGCCTGTCACACCGATTGGATACAACATGACATGAAAATTAATGGTGATGACATAACAGGCCCCCAACCAAGTAAAAAATCTAGCCACGGGCACTGTGTAACCTGACTTCTTATCAATTTTATACGCTGCCATAAGCACTTTCAAGGCCAGTCTTTTAACCAAAACCTCAGATAACTACGAGTCTGTAGAGAAAAGCAAGCATCAACCAACCGAGATCTTTCATGTGGTTACAGAAAATTCAAATTTCGCATGCATGTGGGACATTCCCGAGCAAGCCACAGACAGACACTGCTCGTTATCTTTTTCTTTACTTTCATCAAAGGAGCTCGCAGAGTCGGTTTCCCTTTTGTCTCAATTTCTAATTATCATTAATAATGGCAAAGAAAGCCGTGATAACGTTGTAAGTTGTATGTCTTCAAGGTTATACTTTCACTTTGTCACTTGTCATTTACAGACACCGGGGACGGACGGACAGATAAACAATATCTACTGATATATGGCACACTACATCCCATATTGTTTGATATGAAGCCTTCCTTTCTGAAAAGAATGAAAAGTCGTCCTAGACATTTTTTCTAATTCCCCCATAAATACAAAATGACTCTCCCTTTCAACATGTCTTCTGTCCTGTGTGTACATCTGTCTTGTCATGCGTTTAATCCCATCATAAAAATGCATAATTGAGAGCTCTCTGTCTCTGTCCCTGCATGTTAATCTAACTTATTATGGTTTGGTTTCGTGTGTAGCTAACTGGAGTGATGAAAAATTGTGCCAATTTATTTTGACTGTATACTTCAGCTTTCCCATCCTCCATCCTCGCACAACTTGCTCTTCCTTCAAAAAATAAAGATGATGATGAACCAGATAAACTTTTCTTTTTAAAACACTGAATAATAAAATAAGATAATAGAGACTTGGCTTGCCAGTCTATAATAAATATGCTGGCGGTAGTATCATCCTCTTCATCATCACATCATTCATGCACATACATGTGGCATAGTAGATATACACTATCGTCTTATTATTCATCTTCATCCTTCCTCTCTCCTCCTTCTTCGTACACACAACAGAAAAGTTTCTTTTTTGGAAAAAATCGTCTCAACTTTTGACTTTTTTACAGAGAAAAACTACTGCTTAACAAAATAGCAGCAGCAGCAGCGGAGTAAGTTTCTCAAGAGTAAGTTGACATACTTTTTATTTTCATCATCACACTTTTTCCTTGAGCAACTGGGCAGAAAAGTGTAGCCAGTGTGTGTGTATGAGTGCTCTAGCTAGTCAGTGTGGGTGGATATTATTATAATAGGAGTTAAGATGAGAAGAGAACGAGACACTTTTTCTTAATCATTTACCACCATCACTGCTGCTGCTGCTCTGTAGCTCCAACAACTCCAACTCTTCATCTGTGATCTCACTCACATTTTTCTTGATGGCAGTGGTGTACACACACCATACTCCTCCCCCTCGTGCCCTGAATACCGGAACACTTTTTCTTTTTTCCTTTTGAATAATTTCGTGTGAATTGAGAAAAAGTAAGTGCGAAACACTGAGAAAGAGAGAGTTTAAACCGTTTGCATATTTTTTTTCAAAAAGGCCAAAAAACTTGGGAAACGGCAAAGGAGCATGAGAGGGAGAGAGAGATAGAAAGCTTTTGTGTGCTCATCTTTCCCCATTTTATTTCATCATCAAGTTTATATGCATATCTGACCATCTAACTGTGTGCATAGTCATAACGCGTAAGATTATAAATATATGGGAGTGATGAAGAAACCCAATGTAATTTTTACACTACTTATTATATACCTTTGACAATGTGCCAAAAAATTTGGCAAATTAAGTATTCATATGATGATGGTCATGCCATCGAAAACGATGCCTCCCGTGTACCTCTCCCTTTTAATGAAATACATAGAATACACAATCTGAATATTCATACTAACTGTATATTTAGTCCACTTTTTTATTTCTCTACTGAGCTATTTAACATTCCTAATTTTTTGTGCCCAGTTTCCCATCTTTTCCTGGGAACTAGTTATGCTTTCTCTCTAAATGCTTCACTACACACCGCTCTCTCCTTCCTAAACTTGTTTTCATTTTTTTCCAGTTTCCACACTTTCCCATCTCTTATTATCAAACGGGGTCAAGTATTTTTGCTACACTGGAGACACTTTTATTTTTCTAGTTTGTTTCTTGTTTCACACTTTTCTTACATTCAACATTGGAAGCTCACATGATCAGCCCGCCATCATCATCATCATCATCGTAGTCTCATCATCACGCTTTTAGTATTGGAATCCACTTCACCATTATTTTGTACGTGCTTTCTCCTTGTTCTTTCGCCGTCCTTCTACACACTACCATACTCTCTTCTCCAATCCACTTACTCATTTAAGAAGACTAAAAACCTCTCATCGAGCCACTTCTCTCGCCCAGTTCTCTGCGCCATTTTAATTGATTGGACGCAACGCAGCAAAAGGTTTAAAAATAGTAGACAGCCCATAAGCAAGTCAGACGCACAGCACCACTCATCATCATGGTCATTTTCTTCTCTATTTTTACTTCTTTTCCTCAAGTTTGAACGTGCCAGGGACTAATAATGACAATCTTTATGAAGAAAGTATATGTATAGTGCGCTCTCGCTTGTAACATTCCTCTCAATCGACAGGCTGCACTGCGTACGATTGTGGCTTGGGATGTGTACTTATCTGGTAATAAATTAGTATTGCCAAGTTTCCACTTCTGCCATCCACATTTTTTCTTCAATGGATGGAGTGCCAACAATTAAACAAGCCGTGTCCGCCATCTTCTGCACACGTGTCAATGGAATGAACACAAAAACTCAAAAGTATGAGAGCTTTTACGCCTACACTCTAGCTGTTGTAATTATACGTACAACCTTGCTAACTGCCTATTGATAAAACCTATAGACCTTGCAGTGAATAGAAGCATTCGTCGTGGGTGGGATCTTTGTTAGAATGTGGCAGTCCCAATATGAGTGGCGGTGGTGGTGCATGGTGATGTGGCCCGTGAATAATCATAATTATTTCATGAGCAAAGTGTGCTTTCCTGTAATTCATTAAAAATGCATTAAAATCCCAACAAGCTCTTTTCTAACTGCCTGCCATCCATGCCGTTTCTCTCAAACTAAGCGGGAACAACGGAGAAAGAGAGAGAAAGAGAGAAAAAAATACAATAAGCGCCGTGTCACATTTCTCTTGCTGTTGTTGGTGCTGCAATAGTATGGCTATTTTAACGGGATTTTAGGAGAAATACAGTACAATACGGCGCAATACACAAAAAACTCACTTTAGGAAATTTCAAATTACTTTTTTTCTGCTGTTCTTTGTTGTCACACGACAGTCTACACAAAATAATGTGCTCCGTGCACATACTCTGCTATGAGAAGTAGCGAAATAATGTTCACGCGAAATATCTATTTTTACTTTCCAGACCGTAATAATAATAAAGATGTACATTGTAGATAGGCTTAATTTGACAAAGTAGGTACGCCGCGACATATGGACATTCCCTAAAGTCATCAAGGGAAGCATGAGAGAGAGAGAAAGCTGTTGAAGCAGAAGTAGAATTAGTGAGTGAGTGGTGCCGCTGCTGCTGCCGCTACCGTTGTTGCAGCTATAATATTATCCATTTTGTTAGAGCAGAAGAAGAGGACAACGAACGAACGAACGAACGAACATTTTCCCATTTCCTCTTTTTTTTCTCCTCCTGTCCCCGTCTACATGTACATTACATTACTACATAAAAAGTGTGAAGAATCCATTATTAAGTGGCGGAGCCACTTTATAAGATCGAGATGTCCGTCCGTCCGTCCGTCCGTCCGTCCGTCCGTCCGTCTGTCTGTCTGTCTGTGCGCGCTCTAACTCAAAAACGGTTAGACTTTTTTAAAATCTGTTTTCGGCAATCAATAACTGGTCACCTTAGAAGGGTCCAGCGTGATTTTGAAATACGTAGGTCAAAGGTAACCGTTAGAAACCGTTACAAGGTCAAATTTTTAAAATGGTAATACATGGCAAGTGGCATATCATTCGACAAGTCTATGACCATAACACATAGATATGAGGTCATTTCGCCGTTGACGGTTACTGTTTAACAGTTACAGCGATTTCAAATAATCTTACACATTATGCTCTCCTACTTAAGCTGTTTGGAATATTGCACTTCTGTTTTCGGCAAACGACTACTTATCACACGCGCTTTATGGGGTAAGCTTGACAGCAATAACGGCCAACGGCAGCCGTTTGAAGCCGTTACAATTTTGGAATGTCACATACGGCATATCATTCGAATTGTCTATGATCATAACGCTTAGATATGACGTCATTTAGGGGTTGACGCTAACTGTTTAACGGTTACAGCGATTTCGAATAATTTTACACTTTATACTCTCCTGCTAAAGTGGTTTGGAATTTTAAACTTTTGTCACAATCGCTTTATGGGACAAGCTTAACAGCGATAACTGCCAACTACAATAGGTAGTCACCTGAGAAGGGTCCAGCGTGAATATGAAATACGTAGGTCAAAGGAAACCGTTAGAAACCGTTATGAGGTCAAATTTCTTAGATGATAACATATGGCAAGTGACATATCATTCGACTCATACATGACCATGACAAGTAGATCTAAGGTCATTTTGCAGCTGACTGCTACGGTTTAACGGTAACGTCGACTTTACATAATTTTACTTCATGCTCTTATATCAAAGTGCTTTCTGTTTTTACGAACGTCCTCTAAGCACAAGCGCTCAATGAGACAAGCTTTTCAAATCGAGAAGAATAAAGTTGAATTGAAAATTGACAGGAGCAAAGGACGCACTAATATATATATTATTACGTAATTGTAAAAAATACGATGTAATCGGATTTGTTGTTAGCATGGGGTGGCTCGACGACCGCGAAGCTTCTAGGAAATACAAATTCGAGTCCTCGCTCATTGAGCTCGACCCGATTAGCTCTAATTGGCACAACGAAACAGCACCATACTATTTACGTTCGCATTAAAATGCGTGCACCTTCGAGTTCTAACACGTTGCGATTGAACTGTTGTTTAGATCTGCCCTAGTGAGAGCTGAATAAAAGTTACGAAACGAGCAATTCCTTTTGAGAACCAACAGCCGAAGTGAAAAAAGGACACAAGAAGAGACGTATCTATTACATGACAAGTGCCATAAACGCTACAAACTTTGTAAACAAATATTGTTGTCTGAGTTGTTTAGTTGATTTGCTTCAACACTCATTTCTAATCATTGTTATCACTCACTTCTTTAAACGATCTTAACGGATCAAAACTGATCGGTGACTGATCGCCAGGTAAAACCGAAATCTATAAATCATTTGTAAATTAACCATTTTTAAGTCATTAACTTTTTAGCCGATGGATTAAAATAAATGTCGTTAAAATCATAAGAATAATATGCATTGTGATTATACCTACAATTACCAGGATGGTCAAGAAGTCGCACAAGAAAAAACGATTGGAGCAACGGGAGAGAATGCGTGGCAAAAGACAGGAAACACCATTCCGTGACGAAGAAAGGAGAAAAGATTCCTTGACTAGGAAGCGAAAGAGGGAGGAAACTCCGGTCCGAGAAGTGGAGCAGGTTCGCGATACTCGTTCCCGCCGTACAAGACGGCAGGTTACCCAAGTTAGAGAGGAGGAACAGGCCAGGGACACCGACGCCCGTCGGAGACGAAGGCAGGAAACTCCAGTCCGAGAAGTAGAGCAGGTTCGTGATACGCGTGCCCGCCGTACCAGAAGGCAGGTTACCCAAGTGAGAGAAGAGGAGCAGGCCCGGAACACGGACTCTCACCGGAGGAGAAGGCAAGCTACCCCAGTGAGAGAACAGGAGCAGGCCAGGAACACTAACGCCCGTCGGACGAGAAGACAGGAAACTCCAGTCCGAGAAGTAGAGCAGACCCGGAACACGGACTCTCACCGGAGGAGAAGGCAAGATACCCCAGTGAGAGAAGAGGAGCAGGCCCGGAACACAGACTCTCACCGGAGGAGAAGGCAAGCTACCCCAGTGAGAGAACAGGAGCAGGCCAGGAACACTAACGCCCGTCGGACGAGAAGACAGGAAACTCCAGTCCGAGAAGTAGAGCAGACCCGGAACACGGACTCTCACCGGAGGAGAAGACAAGCTACCCCAGTGAGAGAAGAGGAGCAGACCCGGAACACAGACTCTCACCGGAGGAGAAGACAAGCTACCCCAGTGAGAGAAGAGGAGCAGGCCCGGAACACGGACTCTCACCGGAGGAGAAGACAAGCTACCCCAGTGAGAGAAGAGGAACAGGCCAGGAACACTGGAGCTAAAAAGAAGAAACGAGATCTGCACGTCAAATCCTTCGAGGAATTACAAGAGTTATATCAGCGGAAAAAGAACAGTGCTCCCGTCTTTGTGTGTTCCAGCTGTGGTCAACTCGGATTTGAAGACTCCGTAACGGTCGTCTCGGCAATATGTTTGATGAACTGGAATCTCACCGAAGACGTTTCATCAAAAGTGTTTAATGTTCCTCAGGATCCGCACAGGTTATGCCGAACATGCCGAGCATCCGTCAGAAAAGGTAAAGTTCCACGACTTGCTCTTTCCAACGGATTTGCTTTTCCTCCTCAACCAGAAGTACTGAAAGTCCTCACTCCACTGGAGGAACGCCTCGTTGCTCTTCGCCTGCCATTTATGAACATCCGAATTGTGGGAACGGAACGCCAATCAACACTGCGTGGCTGTGTGGTAAACGTGGAGAATGACCTTGATGTTGTCGCTAACGTCCTTCCAAGAGGATTCTCAGAATCGTCGGTGGTTCAAGTGAAGTTGATGAGGAGAATGAGCGACAAGACACCATACATATGGGAGAAGATTCGACCACATGCAGTATATGAAGCTGCAAAGTACCTTATTGGGACACCGGCATACCAAGAAGAAGATGTCGGCTTATCAGAGCAATGGGCACGATGTACTGAAGGTACGGGCAATTCGAGTACAATAATTATAAATTGAATGAAGTATTCATCACACAGTAAAAATGACAATTGATAATTGCCCAGTGAACAATAATTGCCCAGTGAACAATAATTGCCCAGTGAACAATAATTGCCCACTGAACAATAATTGCCCACTGAACAATAATTGCCCACTGAACAATAATTGCCCACTGAACAATAATTGCCCACTGAACAATAATTGCCCACTGAACAATAATTGCCCACTGAACAATAATTGCCCACTGAACAATAATTGCCCACTGAACAATAATTGCCCACTGAACAATAATTGCCCACTGAACAATAATTGCCCACTGAACAATAATTGCCCACTGAACAATAATTGCCCACTGAACAATAATTGCCCATTGAACAATAATTTACACTGGACCAGTAAATGACATCGGAAACCAAAATGGCGCAATTGTGAAACATGAAATGTAATATTATTTTTTAATATATTTGCAGATGAAACTATCGATTTTGTACTCAATGATGAAGACAGAGCAGACTCCGGGGACACATCATCCAACGCGGTTTATGATGAAGGGATTTCAGAGGTTCCACCGGAAACGCTCCCAAACCTACCATCAGAGCAATCTCTCATATTTAGTGACAAGGAAACACTACATGGAACTCCAGGCGTTGCCATTGCACCTGGTGAAGGCAAAAGACCTGTGCCGCTCTATCAGGACTTGCGGGCGGAAGAACTATCGTTTCCGAAAATTTACTGTGGTCATATTCGGAGCTTCCCAGATAAGGTGACGTACACGGACATTAAGAAGTCAGAACTTCGGATGTATGATAGGAGAGCCTGCGCAGTAGAACATTTGCTGTATGCCTTCAACAAGTCAAGGATTGAAAAAATATACAACGCCCTTCAGATATGCCTTAGAAAGACGGTTGCAAATAGTCTTCTTACAGCAGGCCAGGTGACGCAACCACGAATATTGGAGTCGCTAATCAACAAGGACGAAGGATACACTGTTTTCAAAAATATCAGGTCATCCCCACCTTACTGGCAACAAAAACAAAGGACGTGATGGGCATGGTGAGACAACTAGGAAAGTGTTCATTCTTTATCACTTTATCAGCTGCGGAGACAAAATGGACCGAACTTCATGTTATGCTAAAGCAAGTTCTCCAGAACGAAACAATATCCGAGGCTGATGCAGGCAACCTACAGTTCAGTGAAATCTGTGAATTAATTAGGAAAGACCCTGTTACCTGTATGACCTATTTTGAATATCGCTATAGAGCTTTACTTCATCACATGCTACTTCCAACCAACGGCATCTTCGAATCGGCCGGAGTGAAAGATTACTTTACAAGGATGGAGTTTCAAATGAGAGGATCGCCCCATATTCATGGTTTATTTTGGGTAAATGAATCCCCTGTGTACGACGAAGAGGATCCGGAGAGCGGACAGAAGTGCGCTGATTTTATTGACGAGTACATAACTTGCGAGAGGAATGAGACTGGAAAGATGGAGAAGCTCATGGCCTACCAGCTGCACAACCACTCTCATTCCTGCTACAAAAAGCAGAAGAACAAGCAAAACTGTCGATTTGGCTTCCCAAAGCCACCAATGGATAGAACAGCCATCTTAAACCCTTTACCCGATAGTACCACTGCTGAGGACAAGAAGAAAGCCAGAGAACAGTACCGTCAAATTAGAGAGAAACTTGAGGAAATGACGAAAAACTTTCGACAACGGATCCCATTCCAAGAATTTCTTGACTCTCTTCATCTTTCCAGGGAGGAATATATCTTGGCAATTCGAAGCTCCATCAAACGCGTAACACCATTCCTGAAGCGCCAGACGGACGCCATTTATGTCAATCAGTACAATTTGCGACTGTTGGAGGAGTGGGAAGCCAACGTCGACGTTCAGTTTGTCACGGATACCTACGCTTGTGCAAAATACTGCGTTGGCTACATTTTGAAAGCGGAAAGTGGTGTCTCAAAGCTTCTCCAAGCTGCAGCTGAGGATGCAAAGAAAGGAAATTTAACAGTGAAGGAGAGGTTGCAAAAGTACGCCAAGATTCTCATTACCGGTGCAGAAGTGTCTGCTCAAGAAGCCGCAGCATTTCTCTTAGGAATACCCAACACCAATTCCAGTCGTGATGTTATTTACGTCAGTACATCGCCCAAAGAGGAACGTGTCAAGATGCTGAAATCTCGTCCTGAACTAGAGGAAATGGAAGCAGGCAGCACAGACATATTGAAGAAAGGGCTAATTGAGCACTATTCTCAACGCAGTCCCCAGTTGGAAGAAGTCTGTCTAGCCGATTATGCCACATCGTACGAGTTTGAGAAGCAGGTACAACCACCAGGAAATGCCGAATCATCACGACGGAATCCAAGATTCAATCTCCAGGATGGTAGCGGATGCATGAGAAGGAGAAACCAGCAAAAAATATTGCGATATCGTCACTACGGAAAAAGTGACGACACTGGTAACTACTGGCGAGAGCAGCTTATGCTGTTTGTTCCTTGGAGGGATGAGGACGCATTACAGAACGAAACCGCTAAGCAGCTAGCATTGGGTCAAATGAGTCTCATCCAGGAAAATTCCAAGCCATATTATTTCGATCGTAGTCTTGATGAAGAGGATTTGGGTAGAATGATGGACCATGCGGAGGAAGAAGAAACAGGAGATCCCGAACCATCTATTGAGAACGAGATGGGCTTTATGGAAGGAGACCACGAGATGGAAGAGTATCTGGAAAGTGATCTTCTTCAGGCAAGACCAAAATCAAAGGTTACACGATTCCGCCCGCCATCCCAAATTGACGATAAGGAATATCAGAAGTTAATGAGATCCCTGAACGATAAGCAGCGCCGCTTTGTCATGACGGTAATGCACAAGTTGAAGACATCGGATGAACCCCTTCATTACTTTCTAAGTGGTGGTGCAGGAGTGGGAAAGAGTCACGTCATAACGGCGATTGTTCAGACGCTTCTCAGATACAAGGAGCGCGATACACGAGTAAGTCCGGACGACATTTGTGTCCTTGTGTCTGCGCCAACTGGGAAGGCTGCCTTTAATGTCTTTGGGATGACCCTGCATTCAACGTTTCGAATTCCACCCAGTCAATATCCTGGAATGGCTAAACCACTTGACGCCGGCGTGCTAAATAGTTTACGCCTTAAACTCCAGCATGTAAAACTCTTCATTATTGATGAAATTTCAATGGTCAGCGTTAAGCAGCTTTTCGACATTGATGCCAGACTTCAACAAATATTCGGCTGTGACAAGGATTTTGGCGGTAAATCTGTGATTGTCGTTGGGCACTTGAGACAACTTCCTCCCGTTATGGGATCTTATGCATTCCTTCCTCCCAAGCATCTCTCAACGATGGCTGGAGCAGTAGACAACCCTTTGTGGAGAATATTCGAGTTTTATGAACTGGACCAGATAATGCGTCAGCAAGGGGAGGAAGCATTTTGCAAAGCCCTCAACAACATGGCAGAAGGAATTATGGATGCCGAAGATGTTGACCTGATCCGTTCTCGAAAAATCACTGACATCAATAAGCCCGACGAAGGGACTATTTGGTTGTTTGCTAAAAAGGATGACTGTAATGAGTACAACGCCAAAGTGCATTTAACACTTCAGTCGAATGGAGCAATGGCTACTGCATACGACAGGATACAGGGTAATTTTAGAATCTTGTCAGTAATGTGGTTTAGTTATTTCCAATGAGCCATTGAATGACTTTGTATAGAATCATGTTAATCCGGACTGTTTGTAGGTCGAGGATCAGAAGCACAGAAGCGTAACATGCTGGAATTCGCTAAGCAACTCAATCAGCAGAAGTCTGATGGGCTCCTGTATGAAACCTATCTTCAAACCGGAGGAATTTACTTTATATCCACTAATGTAGACGTCCAGGATGGACTCTTTAACGGCGCAACTGGGCTCCTTCGGCAAATTGATTTTTCAAGAAATTCCAGAAACGAGCAAATACCGCGGTACGTCTGGATGGAGTTCGATCATTCAATTATCGGCAGTTTAGCTCGCACGAACACAAGGGAATACCAAACGTCACATAATCTGCCGCTTAATTGGACCCGGATAGCAAGAACAAAGAGGAATCTCAGCGTTACCAGAGGGCGAGGCCTAGAAATCATCCGGGAACAGATACCATTGATTGCTGCCAACGGAATGACCGTCCACAAGTCCCAGGGATCATCTCTTCAGTCAGTTGTGGTATCCATGAAGGGACTTAGGACAACCCAAGCGAATTATAGGGAGCTAGTTTATGTAGCATGCAGCAGAGCTACAACGCCGAACGGATTATTCATCGACGGTGACTTTCTTCCTCCCAATCCACCTAAAGAAAATGATGTTGTGTCAAAGGCAATGGAGGAATTGCGCAAAAGACCAATAGAGTTCCCGTTCCTTTTCCTTCAAGACTTCGACAACATGCACGAGCGTCTCTTTTACCAAAACGTTCATTCCATCAAATACAAGATTCCGGATCTGGAGGGGGACCAATGCGCGATGGGAGCCACGATTTTGGCATTTGTTGAGCCTTGGCTAACAATAGAAGACGAGATTTCCATCAACGGATTTAGGACACTCCATAGATCTAATTGTGCCCGTCCAAGGAATTCACAGGGGATGTTATTGTTGGAGAAAGGTCATACCATCAGTCTCGTTGATAACATCAAATATGATGGTGAAAGCGGCCGTGGTCACTGTCAATTTCTGTTGGTTGAGAGATCGAAAATTCGACTAGTGCTAATGTATAGACACAAGAAATACCCCACATCAGAGTTTTGGAAGCATTTGGAGGAGCAACTGGTGGCGTCAGGACGGGAGACAATTTTCATAGGAGACACCAACATTGATTTGATCCAGGAGAGTGCAAAACTGGAATCAATTTTCCATGCATATGGCTATCGGTCAAAAATCAACACAAAGTGCCCGACAACTGATTTGGGCAGCCATCTTGATTGCTGCTTTTCCAACAGCGACAGGGTTATCGCATGGATTTATGAATCCTACTGGAGCGACCATAAACCTATATGTATTGTCTGGCCAAATTTATAATTAAATTTATTCCTGTAATTTAATTCCTATAAATGAATTTTTTAATTTGGTTTTTAATTATTAGTGTACACCATTCACTTTGTCTATATATCCTTTAATATTTATTTCCCTGAATCTTCATAGAAACAACGTATTTTGCTATGGCAGTAGATTAGTGATTGGTTATGGGAATATTTTCTACTTTTCCCAAATAAAATCGGACAAATACGATGAAATTTAAATGCGTTTTATTTCATAGTCATTACTGCAACGAAACTTCATATTCACCCCCATTGTGATTCCCATTCCATTGTCAAATTAGGTTCTCTGGCAATTACGGTTCAACGGGCATTAAAGGTTCAACTGCATTAAAGGTTCACCTGGCATTTAAAGTTCACCTGGCATTTAAAGTTCACCTGGCATTTAAAGTTCACCTGGCATTTAAAGTTCACCTGGCATTTAAAGTTCACCTGGCATTTAAAGTTCACCTGGCATTTAAAGTTCACCTGGCATTTAAAGTTCACCTGGCATTTAAAGTTCACCTGGCATTTAAAGTTCACCTGGCATTTAAAGTTCACCTGGCATTTAAAGTTCACCTGGCATTTAAAGTTCACCTGGCATTTAAAGTTCACCTGGCATTTAAAGTTCACCTGGCATTTAAAGTTCACCTGGCATTTAAAGTTCACCTGGCATTTAAAGTTCACCTGGCATTTAAAGTTCACCTGGCATTTAAAGTTCACCTGGCATTTAAAGTTCACCTGGCATTTAAAGTTCACCTGGCATTTAAAGTTCACCTGGCATTTAAAGTTCACCTGGCATTTAAAGTTCACCTGGCATTTAAAGTTCACCTGGCATTTAAAGTTCACTAGCAATTTCGGTTCACTGGCAATTACTGTTTATCTGTCAATTTCTATTCCAGTGTGTATTTCTTTTCTGCTGACCATTCCCGTTGCCTTGAAAATGTCTCTGATTAGCATTTCTCTGGCTTTACATAGTAAACGGGTCTGTACTATTTACCATAATTTTAAACAACTTCACACAATCTTCAGGCAGTTTGTATGCTAAAAAGTTTTGTAATGCGAAGTTGCAAACGTTGCCTGCCAGAGTATATCTATCAACTCCCATTGAGTCTATCAATTCATACCTCTTAATGCTTTGGTGTTTCTGTATTTTAGTATGCCCAAAATAGTCCCATCGAATCGAATCGTCATTATTCATTTCTCAGTTCTGAAAAAAATAATATTTTTTCTCTTCCAAAATATCAGTGGGTTTTTATTTAGTTTCGGTTTTACAAATTGTATCTCTTATCCACATTTGAAATTTTGAGAATATAGTCGTCACAAACATCGCTTGAACTTAGTAAATCTCAAGGATAAGGCCATACCATTACTCCAACAGTTAAGATGTCGGCGAAGAGAGGTAGTCTAACTCGTGATACGTTTAAAATAGTTGTAAATCAGTAATTGTTAATTTGTGGTCTTAAAAATGATTTAATGTTGAATTTTATGATTAACAACAGCACCCAGTGCAATGGATTCACCTGTATCACCACCAAGGCTGGCTGGGGAACCTTCACCAAAGAAGCCCCGGTATGATTTTTGGGATCCAAGTCCTGCTCAAGCACCCTCCAAAGTGGATGTTCCAACAAAGAAACTATCCGTTTCCGAGTTGAAAGTAGGAGTTATGTAAGTATTTTTTTAATTAGGTAATAATGCTTGAAGGATGTTTAATGGTTTCGGTTATTAACGGATTTCGGTTAAATTTGTGTTTAGGAGTGATGAAGCCTTAGAAGTGAGGATCACATACGCTGGAGAGGGATTTTTGAGCAAAAATGGCAAAACTTGGGTTCACAATTTTTGGGGACTCGGGTACGATGGGAAGGAAATCTCGTTTGTCTCTTTTAATGATACTGCTCGGAAGGTAGATGGAATTTTGAAGGTTAGTCGTTAATTTACATTTCCTGCTGTCAATCAATTGTTATTTTGGTCGAAGTGCAATAATCATTTTGTATATACTTGTAGGAAAACGGAGTTTTTCGTATAATCGATTTTGAAGTTAAGAGCTCTGACCCTAGGTATGCGAAGTGCGGAAATCCGTTTGAAGTGCAACTTCGGCCAGCTTCACAGGTTATCCCAGTCTCTGAAGATGAGGACTTTCCAGCTATTCCTTTTTCATTTGTCAGCTTGAAGGAATGTATCGACGCAGGACCAAACGCTTCAGTTGGTATGTACTTATTATGTAACTATTTGAATCGAAAGCATTCATTTCTACACGAAATCTGCAGTGATTACATTTGTTTGTCTTTGTTCAGACGTGCTAGCCGTGGTTATCCAAGATTTGGGATGTCAGGAGGTCCAATCCCGGAACGAAGGATTAATGTATAAGAAGAGGGAGTTGCTGATTACAGACCAGTCAAAGTGTGTCTTAAGTCTGATTTTGTGGGGCTCACAAGCCGAACAAATAGTGGCTCCAGACTATTGCGTTGTTGCCATCCGTCACGCTACGGTGGAGACATTTGATGAGAAGCCGGTTCTCAAATGTAAACCAAGCTCTGGGACTTGCGTCTTGGTAACTTTTAGGATTAATTAAAGATCTATGTGAGATGGAAGTTTTATACAATGCATCATCTATTACTTTGTTTCTGGTTTGCTTTACAGGTCGACCCAAATATGAGGGAAGTTGAAGAGCTACAAACGTGGTTCCATGTGGAGAATGCAAGGCGCGAGCAGTCCATTTCCACTAATTGAATATTTCTGATCGCCTTATGAATGATTATTTGCCCGTAACTATAGTTTGATTCATTTTGTATTAAGCTTGGCCAGTCTTATGTATTGAAGGTCACGCCATATTATGCAATGTAGGTCACGCCATATTATGCAATGTAGGTCACGCCATCTTATGTAATGTAGGTCACGCCATCTTATGTAATGTAGGTCACGCCATCTTATGTATGATTGTTAATTAAGTTTCTTTCTGTTAATTGTTTTGTATAGTTAATGAAGTACCGTTTAGTTAATTAAGTTTCTTTCTGTTAATTGTGTGTATAGTTAATGAAGTACCGTTTAGTTAATTAAGTTTCGATCTGTTAATTGTTCCATATAGTTAATTAAGTAGCGTTTACCTAATTAAGATTCGTTTAGTTAATTAAGGCTTATATTGTTAGTAAAGTTAAGGTTTTAATTAATCATAAAATTAAATTCATTCCTAAGTCAGTTAAGTTCCTTTGTATTTGTCCTGTTGGAGCCTTTTTTTCGGTTGCGCTACGCCACTTTGCTACACGTTAG